>CM040396.1:49654941-49908422 GCA_022702515.1 Ilyophis sp. 1 JC-2022
CAGCTCCGGAGTTTGGTTTGGACGTGGCGGAGGGATCCCTCCCAGCTCAGCTTTCCCCCTCCATCTGACTGGAAGGTCACCCCCAGGAGCTTGATATTGTCTCTGCGCACAGGGAAGGAAGCAGTTAGTGACTCACACCAGTGTCGAGACAGGAACAGTTCACTCTTGTCCCTATTGACGAGAGCGCCCGTGGCCGCACAGAAGTCACTCAACACCTTGTTGGCAGTGGTTATTGAGTGACCATCTGTGCCGACGATGGTGATGTCGTCCATGTACGCCATCACCTTAAGCCGCTCCCGGGCTCCGGGCAGTGGATAGCCAGCAATGCCCGGGTTGGCCCTGATAGCCTGGAGGAACGGCTCAAGGTAGATGACGTACAGGAGGGATGCTAGAGGGCATCCCTGCCTGACGCCGGACCTAATGGCGAAGGGGGAGGAGGGCTGCTTGTTCACAACCACCCTCCCCGAGATGCCATTCAAACACATTTTGGTCCAGCGCAGGAGGGAGCTAGGAAAATTGAACCTCTCTAGCACCCTCTCCAGGCACACGTGGCTTACCCTGTCAAAGGCCTTCTCCTGGTCTAAACTGAGAAGGCCCAAGGGGGACCTGCGCTCCCCGGAGTGGATTATTACGTCCCTCACGAGGAGCAGGTTGTCGTTTATGGACCTCCCTAGCACGCTACATGTTTGGTTGGGGCCGACCACCGATGGTATCAGGTGTTGGAACCTCCTCATCAGCGCCTTCGCCATGATCTTATAATCCACTGAGAGGAGGTTAATCGGCCACCAGTGCCGGAGGTCCTTCAGGTCCCCCTTTTTAGGGACAAGAGCGACTGCACTCTGCCTCAGTGAGGCCCCCAACCGCCCCTCCCTGTACGCAGCCCTGAAAACGTCCGCCACGTCCGCCACGTCCTCCTTCAGGAGATCCCAGAAAGCCTGATAAAATTCGGCTGGGATCCCGTCAGGACCAGGAGCCTTGTGTAGATTGAGGGAGCGCGCGGCCAGGGTGAGCTCCTCAGTGCTCAACTCCGGTTCCATGCTCTCTTCCCCCAGGCGTCTGTCCAGGCCATCCAGGAAGGTGTCCATGAGGGCCTCGTCCGCGTAGAACACTATACAGGCCCGCGTAGAACTCCCTGGCCACCTCCCGGACCTCTGCCTCTTCAGACACCACCACCCCCCTGCTGTTGTAAAGGGAAGAGATATTACTTTTTGACCGTGCCCTGCGGAAGAAGTACCTAGTACATTTCTCATCCTCCTCGAGGCCCTGGAGTTTGGAGCGGAAAGTATACTTTTTCCGCTCTTCCCGATAGAGGGCGGAGAGGCTCTGTTTAGCGAGTGCAATCTCGCTGCTAACCTCCAGGCCTCGGGACTGGAGGAGGCTAAGTCTCTGGAGGGCAGCGTTAGCTCTTTCAAAAGCTGCCCTCTTTTCTTTTGCCTTCCTCCGCCCGACTGCCCGGAAGTAGCCCTGCACTCGCTCTTTTACCAACTCCCACCACTCTATCGGGGAGTCAAAGAGATGTTTTAAACTCACCCACTCCAGGTACCGCCTCGAGAAGGAGAGATGTACTTTGGGGTCCTGGAGATGGCTGGTGTTCATTCTCCAGAGACCCCTACCAATTGTTGTGGACGTCTCCTATACCAGGGACACGGTAACCATGTGGTGGTCTGAGAAGTGCGCTGCCTGGATGGAATAGGCGTGCACTCTCAGGCCTGGGGAGAGCAAGAACATGTCAAGCCGGGAGGAGGATTTTCCAGAGGAACTCACCCATGTGTGTTGTGGGGGAGAGGCGCCCCCGGCGTCGTGGAGGGAGAAGTCCTCTATGATGGTCGTCGCTCGACCGGTCTTTCCTTGGTCTGCTGCTGTCCTCATCCCTGAGGGCACAGTTGAAATCCCCCCCCACGACAACCGGTGTATTGCATTGGATGATGGGTCTTAATTTCTGGAAGAGGGAGACTCTCTCGGCAACGCTGGTTGGGCCGTACACATTGACCACTCTAAGTGGGGAACCCCCGACACTAAAATCAGTGACGAGGATTCGCCCACTTTCCAGGATGTTATTCCCCGTGATTTTAACTGAGGGGTTTTTGGATGACCCCATCGGCTCTAGCGACGTTAGAGCCGGACCAGAGAGAGTCCCCCATTCTCCACTCTTCCCTCAGTGTCATCCAGAGTGCGGAACGGAATCCCGCACTCCTGGGGATACGGTTTACTCGGGCGAACGCTAAAAGATCAACCTTCTTTCAACCACAATATCAGGGGAGAGCGCGAACGCAGTCCCCCACTACCAGAAATTATGCAGTCGAGATTCCCACATTTGGGGAATTCGCAGGGGTCAGCACAACCGGAGTGCAATGGCTGAGCCTCGTCCTGGGTGAAAAAAAAAAAATTTATTAAATCATTTCATAGATACATAACATGAACATTCCAGGCAACATTCACACAAACACCCTGGAAACCTGATTTACTAAAACTTTTCCACAATTGCAATATTACTCCAAAACAACACTTTTCTCCAGCTCCAGAAATACATTTTAATGTACACAAATTTAAACAAAATAAAAAACACCTTTTCCTGCACATCCAAAACTATAAATAATTGATGCCCACTGACACCAAACACATAAAACAGAGAACTACACATTTAAAATATATACTTTTACTAAAATTTACTAAAACAAATCTTTTCCCTTCCAATTTTGTACAAAACAGGATGTGTCCTTAAACAACAGACTCCACCCAATCCCGCTCCACCGGCACAAAAACAAAACCAAAACTAACCTTTTAAACGGTTCCATTTCTTGACACGCCCACCATTCTCCATGCTGTCACCCCCCACTTGGAACGAGCTGATTCCAGCCCCCAGCGTCTACAGTCCCGCTGCATATAGTCCTGCACAGTCTTTTTCGCCATTCTCCACACCGCCTCTGGTGGGATTGCTTTCCCGTCCATCACTTTCACGCACCTGGCTCTCCACAGGGCCTCCCGACAGGAATTTACTATCAGCCACCAGGCTCTCCATCGGGAGGCCCCCATCCCCCGTCGGCCCAGACCGAACAGCATGCCCTGGCAGTCCAAAGTTCTGTTCGCTGAAAACAGCAGCAGCAACGGTTGGGCCAGCTTCCAGACGTCCACCGAGGCGGTGCAATCCCACAGCGCGTGCCTAACTGTCTCCTCCTGTCCGCAGCCTTCCTGGGGGCACCCAGCAGATATATCCATTCGGCGGGCGTGCATCACCGCCTTTACTGCCAGCACTCCGTGGGCAATGAACCAGGCTAGGTCTTTGTGCCGATGTAGCAAGTCCGGATGGGTCACCGCTTCCCACACCTCGTCCGCTTGGCCTAACGCCAGCCCTCGCACTGGACACATTGGGTCCCTGTTCTGTACAAAAGAGAGGATATTCTTGTGTGAGGTAAGGGTACCAGCCCCCTCCCCCTCCACACCATACTTTACTAAAAAAACCTGAATTGGTTTATAAAAAACTGGCATGTCAAAGGCAACCGGCACTGTTAAAGGTACTATTAAAACTCCCAGCCGTCTTAAATACCCCCCCATAAAAAACCGGATGAAAAAAGAAGCCTTGTTCTCACTGAAAACCGGAAAACCCATTTTTCGCAATACACAAAACATGTACTGGTGCGAGACCCGATCAAAAGCTTTTTCAAAATCTAGATTTAGAACTGCTAATTTGAAATTTCTGTCCCTCGCAAGACAGATGGCGTCTCTCACCAATACCAGGCTGTCCGTGATCCTCCTTCCCGGCACTGCACAGGTCTGATCCGGGTGTATCAGGCCCCCTAAAACAGTTTTCATTCTAAGCGTTAAAACCTTGCTAAACAGTTTACAATCAAAATTTAAAAGAGTTATGGGCCGCCAGTTTTTTAGATCCTTTCTCTCCCCCTTTTTATGAAGCAAGGTCACCACCCCTTCTCTAAAACTTTTAGGCAACTCTTTTAAAGTGTCAAATTCCCTAAAAATAAAAGCTAGATCTGGACCCACTAAATCCCAAAAATCTCTATAAAATTCCAGAGGAAGCCCATCCAACCCCGGAGTTTTCCCACTTTTAAAAGACTTCATAGCATTTGTAAGTTCTAAAAGCCCTATCGGTGCATCTAAAACCTCCCCGTCCGTCACCCCCCCTTCAATAAAATGTAGTACTTCTTCGATCCTCTCCCCAGACACATCTTTTTCTTTAAAAAGGTTTGAATAAAAACTCTCCACCACCCTTATCATACCCTCTGTGTCTTTGTGCTCCTCCCCATTCTCCCCCAGCAGGCCTCTCATCAAACCACCCCTTGACATGATCTTTTTTTAAAAATATCTAGAACAGGACTCCCCTTCGTCAATTTCCTTCTCTTTGCATTTAAAAATTACGGACTTACTTTGGGTTGTAGCCAGCTCTAACATTAAACGCCTCACCTCCTCCACCTCTGCCCGGAAGTCAAACCCACTTCGGAGGAGAGCAGAGTATCGGCCGAGGCGTTTCTGCAGCCCCACCCACACTCTCCTCTCTCTCGCCCTCTTTGCCTTTCCTGCTAGCACAAAAAAACTTTTTATTTTATTTTTTGTCTCCTCCCACCATTCTGTTCTTGACCCATAGAGGTCCTGCAAAGACTGCCAAAGCTCGTACTTTTCTCTAAAATTCCCAACAATCTTTTTGTCTTCTCGTAAAAGGCAGTTTAATTTCCAAACTCCCGGCCCCACCCTCACCCCCTCCTTTACTTCTAGGGTGCAGAGCACTAGAGAGTGGTCTGTGCAAAACACAGGTGATATTTTCACCTCCTTCCCTGTAAAATCTCTTGTAAAGACGAAATCTATACGTGATGCCCTGGCGCCATCTGGACTGCTCCATGTAAAACCCTCCTGTTCTGGGTGAAGGGACTTAAAAACATCTGTTAATTTAAAATCTTTTACCAAGTTATTTAAAAACAAAGAGGTCTTATCTAAAATTAGATCTTGCCCACCACCCTTACGTCCCTCCCTCTCTAAAATACAATTAAAATCCCCAAGCAACAAAGACGGCACCCTCCCCAGCAGGTGTGGGGATAACTTGTGCAACAAATCCCACCTGTCTTGCGTATCTGGAGGAGCATAAACATTTACGGCTTTAAAAGCCACTCCACCAAAACAAAACGTAACAACTATAACTCTCCCCGGGCACACCACCGTGCATCCTGTCACCACCACCTTACTGTTTTTAACTAAAACCGCCACTCCGTCGGCGCGATTCTCCTCCGAGCCACTCCACAAGGAGGGCCCGTGAGGCCACCTCGTCTCCCACTCCCGATAGGAGGCTCGACCAGGCAGCCCGCACTCCTGCAAGAAAATTATATCTGCTTTTATATTCCCCAACCATGAGAGGATGGCCTGCGCCCTCACTGCCGTCCTAATGCTGCGCACATTTAGTGTCGCCACCAACAGGGGAGCCTGCATTAAAAGAAGAAAAGAAAACAACCAACCACACACTGCACTACAACACATGATCAAATTTACAGAACCACCACCAATCATTTTTTCACAGTGCCAAACACCCACCCCCCAGTTTCCTCCTCCAGTGAACCCTCTTGTGAGGTCAAAAACTCCCCACGTATGGCCCCTCATTTGGAGAACCCTGCGGAAACACCGGGGAAGAACCACTAGAATCACCGCCCGACATCTCCCCCATCAAGCCCCCCCGCTCTCTAAACTCTCCCCTCCCTTTCTTCCCGCCTCCCAACCGCTCTATCTCCTCTGCCATTCTCTTCAGGGAGGCTCCCTCACCCTCCTTCACTGCCCCGCACTCCTCCTCCGACCCCACCGTTATCAATGAGCCTAAATCAGATTCTGACTCTTCCCCCTCAGCCTCGAACTCCATCTCAACCGAATTCTCCGGGAAAAGGTCCTCCGCGCTAGCCAAAACTTTTCCCTCAATTCTCTGACTCTGTTTTAAAACCTTTCTAACTTTACTCTTTCTCTGCACTACCCCCTGATCTTCTCCCTCCTCCTTACTCTCCTGAGTTCCCGCCTGCTCACCCTCCTGAGCTAACGCTTGCTTACCATGTTGCTCTCCCTCTATAACTCCTCTTTTCTCACCCCCCTGAGCTCCTCTCTGCTCACCCTCCTGAGCTCCGCCTTGCTCACCCTCCTGAGCTCCTCCCTGCTCACCCTCCTGAGCTCCTCCCTGCTCACCCTCCTGAGCTCCTTCCCGCTCACCCCCCTGAGCTCCTCTCTGCTTTCCCTCTTGAGCACTTTCTTGCTCACCCTCCTGCTCTCCCCCCTGAGCTCCCCCCTGAACCTCTTCTGGTTTCTTCCGGGCTTCCTCCATCTCCTCCTTCCTCTGCGCTAGTATAATCGATCTGCCTAGCCTCGCCCTACTCGCAAATGAGTCCGGGCAATCCCGAAACAGATGTGTTGCGACACCGCAAAGATTGCATTTATGACCCGTGGGGCAATCCCCCGCCAAATGCCCCACCTCCCTGCACTTTGTGCACACAATCGCTTTACACGCTTCAGCCAAATGCCCATAAGCCCCACACCTCCTGCACAACTTTGGCTGTCCATTATAATGTACCAGGCCTCGGTTTTCCCCCAAAACAATCATAGAGGGTAAGTGCCTCAATCCCCCATAACCATTTGGATCTTCCACCAATTTAACTGGGACTCTCCAGGCCCCAGTCCAAATACCGTCCACATCCAAAACTTTCGATGGAACATTTCTCACCACGCAAAACCTACTCAGCCATGTGACCAAATCGCTTTCCTCCACCATTTCGTTAAACATACGGAGGATAATCACTTTTAGTGACTCGTCGCTTAATCTTTCTACATTAAACATATCGAATTTTTCATTAATGTTGCCAAACTTTTCCCAAAAAGCACGCAACAATTGCGGGCTTTTAAAACTGACATCGAAGCCTTTTCCTTGCGGCAAGACTACCAAACAATTTATTTCCGCGGGTCGGAAACCCAGAAAGCCGCGAATAAATTTTCGGGAGAAATCCAGGCGCGAGCATTCCAACAAACGCCCGTCTTTCTCCCTCAAACCAAAGCGCACACAACAGTGTCGCTGAATGCCAACTCGAGCAGCTGACATCCAGCCTAAACACTACAAAAACACTTACAAGAAATTACGAAATAATAAAATAGAAAATAAACTCACGCCCCGAAGGGCCTTACCTCCAAACAACCTCCCCTCCGTCAATTCAAAAACACACCAACAGAACAGAAACAATTCAATCAAATATTTTTTTCTTTATACTTAGCAAAAAAAAACGAACTTCGCAATACAAAAACGAATCCAATACAATACGTCCTGAAACCAAGGAGGAACCTTTTTCATGGTATCTCCCCTGCCAGGTAAGTATGAGTTGTATGCATTTGTCGATACGTCCCTACCCCACGCCATACCTTTTACGCATGTGGGAGCCACATTTTCCCACTCGCTCAGAAGTCAAATGAGAACACTTACGATTGTGCACATTGTCCCAATTTATAAAATGAACCAGAATACTGCTGCCCGTCATTTAGCCTATATTATCACGTATATATAGGGATGAAAAATATATTACAATGTCAAGCAGCACATATATTTTTTTTTTTTAAATGTCTCGGCTGCGGGGTTGCCACAATAATTATAAGTTAAGAAAAAAGTTTCTAAAAAGCGTCCCGATCAACACAACATTGAACTAAACCACTCATCGAAACATTTTCCTGTCTTGCATAAACATTCCTCTCCAAATCAAACAGGGATACGGTTTACTCGGGCGAACGCTAAAAGATCAACCTTCTTTCAACCACAATATCAGGGGAGAGCGCGAACGCAGTCCCCCACTACCAGAAATTATGCAGTCGAGATTCCCACATTTGGGGAATTCACAGGGGTCAGCACAACCGGAGTGCAATGGCTGAGCCTCGTCCTGGGTGAACCACCTCCTTGATCATGGCATCTCCCCTGCCAG
Organism: Ilyophis sp. 1 JC-2022; assembly: GCA_022702515.1. Taxonomy (NCBI): domain Eukaryota; kingdom Metazoa; phylum Chordata; class Actinopteri; order Anguilliformes; family Synaphobranchidae; genus Ilyophis; species Ilyophis sp. 1 JC-2022. The sequence continues at coordinate 49,662,876 of CM040396.1, forward strand.
GTAGGTATGAGTTGTATGCATTTGTCGATACGTCCCTACCCCACGCCATACCTTTTACGCATGTGGGAGCCACATTTTCCCACTCGCTCAGAAGTCAAATGAGAACACTTACGATTGTGCACATTGTCCCAATTTATAAAATGAACCAGAATACTGCTGCCCGTCATTTAGCCTATATTATCACGTATATATAGGGATGAAAAATATATTACAATGTCAAGCAGCACATATTTTAAGAATCGTCCATACAGGATGAAGCGACAGGCAACAACAACAACAAATCTCGAGTACAATACGAATATACATATGACAGAAAGTGAAGCAAACTCGAGTCGGAAGCTATAGCATTAGTTCTAAAAACTAGCAATGTTGCAAGAAAAACAAATAGGATGCATGTAGTTTTTGGTTTTGGCAGTGACTGCATAATTGGGACACGGCGAAGTTTAATTACCTTCACTGTGAATAATACAGTGAACAGTTTCCATCTTTCACCTTGGTAAACAGCGCCATCGTGTGCGAAAAAGCAAAACATTTTTTTTTTTTTTTTTTAAATGTCTCGGCTGCGGGGTTGCCACAATAATTATAAGTTAAGAAAAAAGTTTCTAAAAAGCGTCCCGATCAACACAACATTGAACTAAACCACTCATCGAAACATTTTCCTGTCTTGCATAAACATTCCTCTCCAAGAAGTTTTTCCTTGAATGTTTTGATGATGCTACCAGAAAACCTTATGGATACCTCTTCGTGGACTTAAAAGCACAGATGCCTGAGGAATACCGCATCAGAACTGGTTTGTACAATCCAGAGTGGCCGGTTGTTTATGTGCTAAAGAAAAAGTAATATGTCGACTTGTATTAAACGGAACTGGAGTCTTCTAAAAGCTCTATTTGAAGGTAATGCCAGGCAAAGACGGGGTATATTACAGTCTGCTTCTGATGAACTCATAAACACAATTTGTGAACTAGCTCTCAATGTTTTACGAGGCAATATTCCCCCAACGAATACACAACTGAAAGAAATAAGAAAACAAAAGGCCGGTATTAAACTGTTGGTTAACAAAAAAACATCAATTAAAAAACAATTTTAAGTTATAAATCAAAGGGGTGGTTTCCTTCTGCCTCTACTGAGTGTTGCAATACCTTTTCTAACCAGTTTGATAGCTGGTCGCAGTGGCGGCTAAAAATATGGAACATGCGCAAAAGATGTTTCTGGTACCTCAAAGTCAGATGGACAAATTAAAGAATCTTAGTTTTAAACCGGAACCCATCTGACAAACTGTTGAAAATGATTTGGATCAAACCATACGTAACATCTTATCAAGGACTGATGTGGGGCCTCATGAGAAGGCAAAGCTGTACACGATTGCTCTACAATGTTTCATAGCTCTGATCAAACAAGGTGATGCTTAAACGCAACATTTAACCCTATCAATGCCTGTTGAGGCTCACGAGACTGGCAGACCTGAGACAGACCGAGTTGAAGATGTCGTACAAAGTGTGCCCCGTAGAAGCTGGAAAAATGCAGCGTACGTATTGGATAAAATTTCAAAATCAGGAAATGTCGTAACGTGGAACGATGAAGGGGAGTTTGTGTTTAAAGGTACCGCCGTAAGGGGTTCGCATATGTTGGACCTAATAAAGAACATAACAGCCCCTCACAAGATTTCTGAGAATAGAAGGCCCAGGGGTTGGGGTGAATTTATAGAGGCTATGGCTCTGCTTAACATGCCTCTTTCTGTCATACCTAATCAAAATGTTCGCGACAAGATAAATCGACACAAAAAAAACACCAAATACATCCGTATTTACACCGATGATGCCAGAGCCCGGTCCTAGGGCTGTTTTCTCATCCCCTGTTTTAGACCATTCATCGTGGTTAGACTTCTGAAGCGGAGTGTGTGCTTGTGGGTGTTTTAAATGATGAAAATGTCAAATTTAAAGTTTAACATGTTTTTATTTTACAATAAAATACATAAAGTAAAAACCAAACAAAACATACTTGTTTTGTTTTTTGTTGTTGTTTTTTTCAACAGATCTTAAACATTTCACCACAGCATGCCGTCTGTACACAGTTTAACATGTTTTTAAGACATTTATTCAAATATATTTTATCAACATATCTTGATACCAACGCATCGTTCTTTTTCAAATTATCAGAGTATAGGTCTATAATTTGGCTAAATGGTACCCCTTTGGCCCTGTTGTGTAGATAAAATATGCAATGCTGTCCACACTTTGCGCTGAGCGGGTCTTGCACTTGTAAAGTGTTGTAAACAACCCTTGTACAGTTCTTTTGCAGAAAAGTGTTGATGCTATCTGGGAAGTAAATGTAGTCAGGTGGATTGCCGTAGGAGTCGAAAAACTCGCCTGTCTTAGCCGCACACACATACAAGTCAGAAGAAACAACCCTTAAAGTGATCCATCCACATCTACTCCATATCTGGCCGCAGAGTGATGGTTTGGGGCTCGTTTGATACCTTAGACCCTTGATGACGTACAGCCATTTCGCCAGTCATGTGTTCCATACTGTACCAGCGTAATTTACAGCTGAATCTAGTCTTACCCCCCAATTCTCATAGAGATCAGTTCAAATGCAGAGAGGTTATAGTTTCGCTTGTAACAGTACCTGAAAATAAGATATCGAGAGTCTTTTGATGTTGATTGGTCACAGACTTCAGGAAGTAACAGCATGCAAAGGATATGTGACCAAATATTAAATATGATACTTTAAAAATATGTTAAAGCAAAATATTCTAATTTTCTGAGACACTGAATTTTGGGTTTCATTAGCTGTAAGCCATAATCATCAAAATTACAAGAAATAAAGGCTTGAAATATTTCACTCTATGTGTAATGAATCTATATAATATATGAGTTTCACTTTCTGAAATGAGTGACAAAAGATATTTATTAAACATTTATTCAAAAATATTTTGTGTGTTCTGAACGCCTTCAGAGCGCTCGAACCATAAGTCTTCGTTCATGGATCCCTCGATTTCCCAGAAGTCTGTATTGACCGCCGTAAAAGCCTTCTCGCTGGCCGGTTCGAGGCCCACACTCAGGATTTCATGCAACTTGTCACGAATGTTTGGCTCCTCGCGAATTTCTGCAATAAGCGTATCAACAGACCCCTGTATCATCACAGGATCTGGTTTAACACAAAACTATTTCATGGCTTTGACAAGCAGAGAACTTAACCACGGTTTATTCACTTTTGCAAGGAATTTGTCAAAGTGATATGCAAAATAGTGCGAGTCAGTCTCATATATGCAGCTATGTCTAAGCTGGCTTGGATGGTCCACTTCGCAGCCTTGGCACTCGCTTTTAAGCTGTTGTTCAATAGCACAATCCAGAAGTCCTGCTATGATGGCTTTCAAAAGCTTAACCATTGGCGTTGTTAGACAACCGTCTGTTTCAGATTTTTGTATTTCGAATGAACCCTCGTATAACTCATTGTCCACAGCCTTCAGTTCGGCATTCGTTTCGACATCGAGCCATGGCCCTGTAACCGGTATGTCATTGTGAGCTGTATACAGTCTCCCAAGATTCTGAACACTCGGACACCTGTAGGGGTGCATACATTTTGTCTAAGTCCTGAGACATGTTGATCAAGAGGTTTGTTCCGGCTGTATGAAATCAGTCTTTTACAGCGTGTCTTTTAAAGACCTCCTCAAGCTTATAACCACGCCTTGAAACCTTAGAGTTATGAACAGGTGTTGATTGGGCCTTCATGTTTGGGGCGTGATTTGAATTTAACATGTTTGAATGATTAATATAACAATGATGAAGCAATACTTTAAATAGTATGTAAAAGAAAGGCTTTTTTATTTTAAAGTTCACAAAACAATAAAAAAAAACAGCATTACATTATGTATACAAATATAATAGCGATATATATATACACACACACAAACAAACGTACAATCTAAAACACTTTTTAAAAACAATTTTAGCTTATACATATTGTAAAGTTAATTACACAAAGTTTGGCGTATACTCTTCATCATCAGAGACACATGGGCTGCATTCCAATCCCATATTTTAGCCGTCCTTCTCTCCTTGGTCCTCGTCTGACCCGGAAATCGATCGAGGTCCGCCATCTTCAAGGACATTCCAAACCGCTAAATGCTCCACCGAGGAGCGAGGAAAGAAGAAGCTCCCGGGGAATCCTTCAGTGAGGAAACACGAGTGCATCCTTTGCGGAAGTCTTTACTCGGAACGCGTGACATGTTTGATCCACAACCACATCTGCCACAGTTAAAAACATGGCGGGACCACTCGTACACAAATGTAAGTGCTTACCGTTCCTTTCTATTTATTTTATAAAGCGCTTTCATTTATAATGTCACTCGTTCTTTCGGACAAACGAAAGGCAAGTTTATTAAAGGGAATAATTTGGCGAATACTTAACTAATCCACTCTGAGTTTATTGTTAATTTACTTTGCACCATTTCAAATTATGGAACGCAATGCGCTTAGTTATAACTTGCAGTGATAAACGGTGAATACACATTTATTGGCGGTCTCTCAGCTGCCCTCCAATAACGTTAGTTTATGCACCAAAGCGGTAACTGCGCCATTTCAAGTCTGTGCAGGGATTGGCGCCATTTCAAGTCTGCAGGGAGTGGTGCCACCGATCTCATTTAATGGTTAGGAGGCATCATAGGCTAAACAGGAGTCAAGGCTGTTTTGTGCTCTTAGTGTACATCTGATATGCATGACGGATGTTATTACAAATCACATTGTGCTTAGCTGTGGTCAGGTGTGTAAACCTCAAAAGTTATTGGGCTTTTTTTTAAGCGCAGGAGAAGGGATAACATCTCTACAATTTGCTTGCTGTCCCTTTGGCTGGCTGCACTACAAACGAAACACGGCAAAGGCTGCTCTACAAGGTAATGTTGGTCTACCCTCTTTCCCTCCCTCTACCCCACAGATTAAAGAGAGGATATCTGCTTGCCTGGCTGACATCTCTGAGTGGATGTCTAGCCATCACCTGAAGCTCAACCTGGAAAAGACTGAGCTGCTCTTCATGCCACACAAGACATCCCCGCTTCTAGACCTGTCCATCACTGTCGACAGAACTATGGTGACCGCCTCCCGCTCGGCAAGAAACCTGGGGGTGGTCCTGGATGACCAGCTGGACTTCAGAGAGCACATCAGGGCAACGACACGGTCCTGCAGGTTCCTCCTGTACAACATTAGGAGGATTCGGCCGTACCTGACCACCTACTCTGTCCAGCTCCTTGTCCAGACCATGGTCACCTCACGCCTGGACTACTGCAACTCCCTTTTCGCAAGCCAGCCAGCCTGCGCCATTCTGCCCCTTCAACTGGTCCAGAACGCGGCTGCTCGGCTTGTGTTCAACCTCCCGAAGTTCAAAGTTCTGACCCTGGCCTACACTGCAGTCAAAAGGTCAGGCCCCTCCTACCTACAGGACTTGATCCAGCACTACACTCCTGCTCGACCACTCTGCTGGTGCAGGGCGACTTGCACTTCCCTCCCTCCGTGTCAACGGCACTCGCTCGTCCCAACTGCGGAGCTTCTCCACTCTAGCTCCCCAGTGGTGGAATCAACTCCCGACTCCGTTGCGCTCTGCTGAAACGCTGTCTGTTTTCCGTCGTGGTCTGAAAACACACTTTTTCAGACTCCACCTTGATTAACTACATATATAAGGCCAAATATATAGTATGTTCTTTCTGTTTATTTTTTATTTGGTTTTGCTATTTCATAGCTTAGAATGTATAGCCGACTGTATTCTGTATTCTGTTGACTACTAGCGATAGCTCCTACGTTGTGAGAAAGTTGTGCTTTGTTGGATTTGCTTTGTAGATTGTGTCTATGACCTTTAATATGCACTAATTGTACGTCGCTTTGGATAAAAGCGTCTGCCAAATAAATCTAATGTAATGTATTAATTCTTTCAGAATTCACCTGTCTAGGCTCCACAATGATAGGGCATTTGATTCTGGAGCCCAGATAACTGAAAGCAACTGTACATTTAATTGTCCCCTCTGTACATTCACCCAGCCATGGATCACTTGAAGGGCTTCTTCTCCTGACTTATTTTTCCATAGAGTTCAAAAGGACATTTTGTCAGGAGAAACAACCCTTAAAGTGATCCATCCATATCTACTGTATTTCTGGCAGCAGAGTGATGGTTAAAGGCTTGTTTGATACATCAGACCCCAATTCCCATAGAGATCCATTCAAATGTAGAGATGTAATAGTATCGCTTGTAAGAGTACCAGAAAATAAGATATCAAAAGTCTTTTGATGTTGTTGGGTCACAGACATCCGGAAGCCATGGCATGCAAAGGATATGCAACCAAATATAAAAATATGGCTTTTCCACCAAGTATTAAATACATTTCATTTAGCGTGTTCAATACTTTTTTCCTGTGTCATTCCACTTTATTGCGCATAACTTTGTTTAAGGATTGGAATGTTACAATTTCTTTAGCTGTGTAGTTTTATTGAGTTAATACCAATGTCTGGTCAAAATTTCATGTGAATAGCTGCATTGAAAATATGTTTAATAAAGAAATTGTTGACATGTCCAATACTTATTTCCCCCATTGTAAATGAGCAGCAGCTAATTGGGGCCAACTAACAAAAACATTTTAAGATAGAAATAAAGTGTCAAGGATGGAGGTTAAATTTATCAGATGAATGATGCATTTTTACCCTACTTGTCTTTATTTCACTGTTGTACAGGAGAAGGACAACATTTCTGCAGCTAGAACAGCAGCCCTGGCTGGCTTACCATTGTATCTCAGAGAAGACTCATCTGAGGTCTTCAGGATCTGCAAGGTAATCTATTGTCTTATTACTCATGGTCCTGCAAAGTTCATATCAGTATTTTGCTCAATAATTCGTATCCAATAGCATGTATGAGTCCACACAATAACTATACCTACAGCTGGCGTGTGGTCTCTGGTCAGATTTTCTACACGGTGAGAACCTGGAGGATCCACAGCATAGCCGGCTGACAACTTTGAGACGATGTGTTTGTTTTTATTGGCTTTCGCTGTTGGTTCCTTCCCAAAGGCCTAATTCCTCAAAGGTTTAATTATCTGAATTTGTTCTTGGAGTATGCTTAATCTTAGTGCGGTCTGTAAAGCCTGTTTTTATTGTACGTATTAAATTACTTATAGACTACTTATTTCTTTTCAGGAAGATGAGCTTGAAATTCTCCAGGGGGGCACTGTGGCTCTTGTGTCAGTAGTGGATGAAGATGAAGATGAGCGCTTGGCAGCAGGGGTGACCTTCAGACTACTCTATGTATCAATCGTCCTGGAAGATCAGGTTGTAATGTCTGTCAGATCATGGCCAGATGCTCTTGTGGTATTGTATGGTTTGATCTATGCTCTAAACTTGAGCTACCCAAAGACATTGAAGTGTTTCTTTGAATTTATTCAGCTGTTGCTGCTCAACCTTGAGGATGGGAGCAAGCAGCTTCCGCCTAAGCTTCAGTCCCTGAAAAATGCACTAGAGTAAAGAAAAAGTAACGTTCATAAGATTGAGATGTTGTAAATGTTCAGTAATGAATGGCTTTATGTTGGTCATTTAATGTTTTTGAATGTTAACCAGCAGAATATCTAATTGTATTTGGTTATACAAACCCCAATTCCAAAAAAGTTGCGATAGTATGTAAAATGCACATAAAAGCAGAAAGCAGTGATGAGTAAATTCTCTTTTACATATATTTAATTGAAAACGGTACAAAGAAAAGATATTTAATGTTTTACCTAATCAACTTTATTGATTTTTGTAAATATATGCTCATTCAGAATTTGATGCCTGCAACACGTTCCAAAAAAGTTGGGATGGGTAAAAAAAAAACGGAAAGTTCAAAAAAACTAATTTTTGGAACATTCCACAGATAATCGGGTGATGCTGTCATGACTGGTTATAAAAGGATATTTTCAGGTACTCTTACAAGCAATGGTATAACCTCTCTGCATTTGAATGGATCTCTGATAATTGGGGGATGGGATTTAGCTGTAAATTACACTGAAACAGTATGGAGCCTAAATGGATGGCTAAATGGCTGTAAATCATCAAGATCAAGGTATCAAACCATCATCAAGGTATCAAACGAGCCTCAAACAATCACTCTGCTGCCAGATATGCAGTAGACATGGATGGATCACTTGAAGGCTTGTTTTTCCTGTTTTCAATTAAATATATGTAAAAGAAAATTGACAAATTACTGCTTTTATGTGTGTCCCAACTTTTTTGGAATTGGGGTTGGTACATGCTTCTATTTAGGGATTTTCCTGTCTCAGAAAAGGGCTTTAATGGTAGGCCGAAAGGCCAATATGTACAGTGCAGTCTAAGTAGTTGGACAGTCACAGTTTTTGTTGTTTTGGCCTCCAGGACATTGGATTTGAAATGTAACCGTGACCCAACAACATCAAAAGACTCTTGATATGTTATTTTCAGGTACTTGTACTTGGGACAGTATGGAACATATGGTTGGTTACTACCAGTTATTATCTTTTAGAATGCCTTCACATGGCCTGTGGTATAACATTCAACAGCTTGGTTTGCTGTATGTAAATAATTCCTTCCCAGATAGTTAGCAGCACAGCAGGGTTGTAACCCCTATACACTGTACTTATCTACCTCACTTGTCAATAACTCACTGTTTTAAGACTTACTATTTGGCTGTAGACTGTGCAGTGCTTTTACAGTTGGGTTTTTCTTTTGCCATACTAGGGTCCCATAGACAAATTCATCTTGTTTAAACGCACACAAACCAACTGACTGGTACATTGTTTTCACAGTCACTTGCATTTGGAAATGTTCTCTATATAAGAAAAACAAACTAACTCATGTGAAATGTTCCTTATGATTCAGAGTGTGAACGGATTGCATGAGATGTTGTAATAAAGAAGTTTTTGACTTGGTCTTAAATGGTTGTTTTTTTATTTGATCATGTTCAATGTGGTTTTACACTCATGGAATTTGTAACAAGTTAATATAACTTAAATATGTCAAGGTAGTAGTAGCTTTCATGATGAGTACGGTTAACGGCAAATAAAAACTTAACTTAAATTGGACAAATTGAGACGGTTCTCAAATCATTTCTCTAAAGCAGAGGTAGCCAACATGGTGCCCGCGGGCACCTGGTAGGCCGCAGGGACCACGTGAGTCGCCCGCGAGGCATGTTCTAAAAATAGCACTAATCACCATGGAGATCTGTCTAAATAAAAATTGTATTTAATTGTGTTGCTGTTCATTTAAATCAAAAACGCTTGCATTAATATAGATTTGAAAATGACAATATATAATATAAAATTTAAAAAACAAAAATGTTTTATGTATATATGAACTCTGACCTTCTCTGAAGTCAAAGTTCAATATTGTGCGCAAGACAAACCGCCATTGCTGAGACAAGGAAGCGGGCGCAGCTACATTGGGGAGCTAGATGTGGTTTTTACCCCCAAAATAAAGAAAACATGGCAGAAAAGCTAAATAAAACATACTGTTTTCACAATGATTGGGAGGAAGAGTTCTTTTTTACGACAGTGAAAGAAAAATGTGTGTGTCTCATTTGCGGGGCGACTGTGGCGACGGCAAAGCGGCACAACGTGGAGAGACACTTCAGTACGTGTCACCAAAGCTTCCATGCTAACTACCCACCCGGTAGCACACTACGGACAGAAAAAGCCCGTGACTTAAAGGCAGCTTTGGGCAAACAGCAGAAATAAAGTATTAAACAGGGCAATAAAAGGAAGTAATCATATCTAAGTCTCTTCACATATATTATTATTATTAAAAGGTGATCTGTGCAACTTTATGTTATTCAGGAAGTTTGTATCAAACAAGTAGCCCTCCGTACTACTCAGTACCCTTGAAGTAGCTCTCAGTTTCAAAAAGGTTGGTGACCCCTGCTCTAAAGTAAAGGAAATGTGAATTGATTGAGCACCATTAACATAATATAGAATGTTATGCAAGATTATTTAATATGAGTCATAGGAAATGAATGTTTTAAAGTTTATGATACCAATTTTAAAGAGTAACATTAACTCTTTGTTAAGTTAATGTAACTCCAACCAATGGAGTTGAATTTACTCATATTATTAACTTGAATAAACTGAAATGGTTAGCTTTGTTCATTAACTTAAAAGATTTGATTTGATGATGTAACTCAAACGGTTCAAGGCAATCTATATCAGCAATCCATTTGGGTAAAGGTAACTTATTAGGTTTTACAGTGCACCACACTGTAGGACAAACCGTGTGCCAGCCAGTACACAGTTGCCAGGACCCTTATGTGGTGTGCCCAGCCATGTCTCCCCTCACGCGGCAGTAGCATTATTAGTGCTTCCATAGAGCCACGGCTCAGACGGTAGTCTACTATAAGGTCCTGGTCTCCATCGAAGTACAGCTGGAGCACTGGCACAGTGGCATTTACCTGGGCATAATGCCCAGCTGATGAATCGTCGACCTAAACAAAAATGAAATGAAATACATGAAGTGTGCACATGCAGCCTACAGTTCACACAAGTTGATTGATTGATTAACACCAAAGCACAGTAGCCAAATGTACAGTTTGTAGTCCTACATGCAGGTAAATAAGTGGTATTATATGTCATGCATAATTACTACGTGCATGACATAACTGCTGTAGCCCATATTTATCCAGGTGAATTGTACTCAACCCACTGTTAAATACTTATCAATGTCCATGTTTGCTCAGGAGCACTGTTTTATGACTACTGTTGATAATACGTGATTCTTACCTCAGTTAGGAACAGCATGGCGCGACGCAGTCGCGATCTCCTCAACTGGCAACGCCACTGTTCTTGCTGAAGCCGGTGCCAAGCGTTTAGCCCTAACGCTAGGTTTATTGTGAACACGTTCATTTTGTATACGTAATAGCCTTTTTAAGTGCGCAATCTAAGTTTTTAAATCAGAATCTGTCGCTTAAATACCATCAGATCATACATGCTTGATTAATTAATTAAACGGCATCAGCTGGGTTATTGGCTGGAAGCTCTTTAATAATTGGATACCGCAGCTGATTTGATGGGACTGCATGATATGAAGCCAAATGACTCAAGTGTCATTTGTAATGTGCTCCGATTTTAACGAACAAACATGCGTTCAAGTCCATTGATGAATTGCTGGGACTGGCCATTGAGCGTGTGGAATATAGGCGTAGCCTACTTACAATGTAAATTATTCTTCGTGTGATCTTTATTCACACAGTAATAAATAGCCGTTTGTTGTGGATGCGTTAATGGGATACTGTACGTCAAACACAAGTAATTGAGAGACAATATCCCTATTTCCCATGTCATTTTCACATCTGTCAAATTCCACGGGAGAAAATCATTGAAAATAATTGTGATAACTTCACAGTGCAATATAGCGTCAAATAAAACAATAGCTTATACCATTTTGCATGCAAAAACAAGCTCAGAGATAAAAATACGATAGGCTACAGAACAATCCGTTAGCCTTCATGGCCACTGACAGGTGATACGGCTTTCTTTCTTTTTTTGACAGGTGATACAGCTGTGCAACACGTCATTAGTAATTGACGTCGCTTCAGCTGACGCTTGACTGGGCAAGGACGTTCCATTTGCCTAATTCATGTTGCCTAATTCATGCCTCGGTTGCTGCGTCCTCGTATGTGATCCTTGGATCCTTTCCTAATGGCCTCCACTGGGTGAAGCTAATGAGCGAGGAAAGGATGCAAGCAGTAAAAATAAGGGATTGGAATGCAGCCATGGTGTTGGTGGTGGTATGTTTTCCTTATCGCCCTCCAAGAACTCCGTGGCATCAAATCTTGCACACAGATTCGTTTTCACAAAGTCCATGGATCTCCACAGCCGATAATCCTCAAGCACTTTATCGGCTTGCTCAATACCTATGTTTAACAAATGCAGATCTTCAAAATGAAAACCAATTTGGACATCCGGAATGTCGCTTGATGCGTATTGTTCATTGATGATCAGTTTATTAGCACTTCTGAGGGTTGAAACACAAACCACAGAGCAATCACCAGGCCAACTTACAAAATTGCTATAACGGTGTACATTGTCGATAACTTCCCGGTAGCAGTTTTTGAAAAGTCTCCATTCCTTAGGCTCAAAAATCACGGCATCTGTATTCTCACCAAACAACTCGCCTTCACACAGGTTAAAAAGGGTCATTTTTGGTACATCAGCTTCCGTATGGATCTTATACCCACAATGGATATAGTCGGAGCCTGTACAGGCCCACTCCTCGTAAATAATGTTTGCACGAAGTCTTGATATCGATGCAAAGGGTTTCCTTGGTCTTTGCAACACCGCCCTGTTATCCATCATAACTTCTGGAGAATTGGGCGTTGAGATTTGCGTGTTCGCCATTTTCTTGTAGTCTTTACAAGTGCCTGCTTCTGCTAAATATCTGCGCAAAAGGTCTGTCTTTTATACAAATCGCGAAGCTTTTGCTATAGCGTCAGCTGTCACAACCTTTCAAACTTTACCCCCTACATCTCCTGTAATTCTACGCCTGCGTTGGTTTTTCGACAATTGAAGACAAGCTTTTAATAGACACTACATTTACACATTATATGCGACATATAATAGAGCAACTCTGTTTAAATTGAATAGCCCGTCTTTTTACAAGCCAATCGAGACCAAACATGTCTATTAGAACTATTGAAAAAAATAATTTAAAGTTATAAAGAATAAATTAATTATAAAATGCCTCGGTGTAATTATTTTTAATGTTTCACTACTTTGTTTTGGAAAAAAGAACGTTGTCGTTTTTCTTTCAACGCTATTTTGTGTTGTTTGTATACTGTACACTTATGTTCTAGGTTTTTTAAAAACGTCTTAAACTATTTGCTGGTTTTCAAAATGGCTTCGACCCCCCCGCTGTTATGTTGCAGTAGCGCCCGTCACTCAGACTTCAAACCCGAACCAGCTCCTACTCACGGCTGTTAAAAGCACTCAAACGATTCATGACACAAACTTTACAAGCTATCATTGGACCGTGTAAACGGCCGTCAATTCCGCGTAACCGGATGTGCTTACGTTGGGGGCGTATACCTGTTTGATACACACAAACCTTGCTCTGAGCCATGTTCATTCATAGTGTGAACCGCCGACATGCTGAGTAACTTGTCTCTTCTAGCGTATCCACGGAGCCCCGCAACGCCGCGATCTTTCTTTCTAAGTTCTTTTTGTATTTTCGTTTTAATTATTTAAAACGTAACATATTCGTTTATTTCAATTCTTTCTTCATAGTCTTTCTTTCTAACCCGTCTAGGCTTTCTTTTAAGCTCTCTATCTTGCATTTTGGACCTATTCAGTTTGCCTATTTTGCACAGTATCGCGAATTCACGGACCCCGGAAAAGTCCCCTGTCTATGTTGTCATTCACGGGGTCTCCTTTCAACTCTAAGTTTTTTCCTTCTGGGCTTCTAACAAGCATTTACAATGTTTCGATAGAATGCTTTTTTCGATATAGCCCTCGGCTATTTTTCACGTTTTAACAACCTGTTTGAATTATTTTATTCTTTTAACACGCTGCTGCTAACACAAACTGTTTTTTAAAAATAAAACTTAATTGCTGCGGCTACCACTACTACTACTAATAACCTATACATTTATACACCATTACTTTTTCACAATGTTTTTCTAATAAAATGTTCCCCTATGTCATGGGTAGTGGCTGTCTCTTTTTGTTTTCTACCATTGTTTTCCGTTTGGCGTCGTCTGAAGCTCTATCGGATTTTTTCTTCCTCCGTCCCGGTGTTTGGATCTCTCCAGGTCATTATCTCCTACACCTGTGTTTGGTTTCCGTCGGCTATAAATAGAGCTTGACTTCCGCTTTCCGGTGCTTCTATATTAAACCTGACACCCTAAGCACCAAGACCCTCCATAAAAACCGTCACAAAACCGTTTACCAACGTTTACAACAACCACCAATAAAATGACATCATCAAACCCTTGAAACAAAACCCCCACACCCCACCCCGAATTATAATACATAATCATAATCATAAAAATAAAAAAGTCAATTTTATCATAAAAAAAGTCTAAATTATATTTTATCATAACCTAATTAATATTCATAAATTTACCTTTTGAACCCATCAATCACTTTCGACAGTTACCGAATCATATTACTACTCAGGAATTGAATTTGTCTTTTGACAAACCCTTTAAATAAGCAACAAACATCTACCTTTGTATTTTCATGCTTCTTCAAATTCTGCCTTCTCCATATTACAAACCTTGCATAGCTCAATACCAAATGTGTTGCAGTGGTGTTAGCACCATGCGTGTTGCCCATCACCCCAAACAAGAATATTTTTCCCAAGAAGCATCTTTCAATATGTCAGATGCACCAGTTCCCATCAGCTCTGCAACAATTCAGAGGTACTGCAGGAAAGTCATTAGCTCTTCACAATTCAGAAATACTCGAAAAAGTCCCTCCATTTTAAGACAGCACAAAGGGCACATTGCATCATTAGCATTTGATATTTGATAGTTTTAAATTTGTGAACAAACAATTATGCATTATCCCATAATCCAAATCCACACATTCTGTTGCAAGATACATCACTCTTACATTGCTCCATATTTTACCAATGTCACCAAGCAACCGTTCCCATTGCATCTCAGCAATGGGCCTTTTAAGAAAAAGTATGTCAAATACTTTTGCTGTACCCTCGAGAATGGGTATTATTCTACCTTTTAAGTTCAGCATAAATGTTGGCAGTGGAACCACTTCTTTTATCTTCCCGCTTTCCTCCTCCTCAATCTTCCTTACCCACTCTTTTGGAATAGCTGGTTTTATTCTTGAATAATAACTATGAATTGTTGTAACAGATATTTCAGTCTCTACCTCCATTATTGCATCCACCATAGCCTGCAAGGATAGAAACCCCGATCTTACCTCATACATAACATCCTTCACTTTAATCACGCCAGCAGCAATAAACGATTAGTTATATAGGATTTTCCCATTTTATGTTACCAGCGGGCTAAGACATAATGGCTGCTCCAGCAGTTGACCCCTCCCAGTCCACAAGGAACTGCCACGCTCTGCCCACACGTCTCCCGGCCACAATGCGGCAAATGGTATAAGCCGGACCCCCTCTATGAGTCGGGGAGGCGGAGGTGGTCTTTCAAACGGGGCGAGAGGGCTGACGAGTACCGGTTTCAGACAGGAGGTGTGAAACGTGCGGTGGATGCGCATCGTACGCGGCAGTTGCAGTCGAAATGTGACTGGGTTCATCTTTTTTATAATTTTAAATGGTCCCACAAAACGAGGGGCAAGTTTGCGGGACTCGACACGCAATGGAAGATCACGAGTAGTGAGCCAAACCCGCTGTCCAACTCTATAGGATGGTGCAGCCCGACGATGCCCATCAGCCGTGGCTTTTTGTTTAGCCAACGCACGTATAAAAGACGAACGCACTTGTCTCCAAACCGAACGACACCTCCGAACGATAGAACCTGTAGAGGGCACCTCCACCTCCCTCTCGAGCTCAGGAAAGAGAGGTGGTTGATATCCCAGCTGAGGTTTGAAGGGGGAGAGACCGGTGGAGGCGTTACGCAGTGTGTAATGAGCGTACTCCGCCCAGGCGAGGTGATGGCTCAAGGAGGTAGGTGTAGATGCGACTAGGCAGTGAAGAGTACTCTCTAGTGTCTGATTAGTGCGCTCTATCTGGGCGTTAGTCTCCGGGTGAAAACCGGAAGACAGACTGACAGAGGCACCTAGCAGAAAGCAAAACGCACGCCAAAACTTGGTAGCAAACTGAGGGCCACGATCAGATACCACATCCGTGGGAAGACCGTGCGGCCGAAATACGTGATCAATCATAAGTTGTGCTGTCTCAGGTGCTGAAGGCAGCTTGGACAGCGCAATGAAATGGGCCGCTTTAGAGAAGCGGTCGACCACCACTAAAATCGTAGTATTGCCTGCAGATAGAGGCAAACCCGTGACAAAGTCAAGGGAAATATGACTCCAGGGGCGGGTGGGAATAGGTAGGAGACGAAGGAGACCCGAGGGAGGGGAGGCGTGGCCCCATTGGAGAAGCCGAGACCTAAAACGAGAAGGCACGAAAAGACAGTTGGCCGGTGCCCAACCTGGGCCTGGGTCCGAGCGCAAGGCTCTCTGCACCGCTGCCTCAACTTCCCATATAACTGGGGCAACAATGAGGTCAGTGGTGATAATAGGCTTTGAAATTTGAGAGAGTGAGAAATTCCTCACTCTCTCTCCTCCCCTCAGTAAAACCTCTTCAATACAGTTACCTTTCTGTCTCGACCCCTCAAGCCCGAAAAAGAACCGAGAACTTTCCCCTTCAACAACATATTGCGCTTTACTTGTTATAATAGCTCCCATGGACTTTTCTCTTTCAATATCCCCCAAAGTATTTTGCAATGTAAAGATTTGTATGGCATTGTTTTCCTCCCCCTTAGCTGCTCTAGGCAGCTCCCTTTCCAATTCCTCCCTCACCCTTAATTCTTCCATCTGTCTTTTCCTACTTCTGGCCACTCCAAATTTTAGAGTACTTCTTAATACTGTGCTTCAGATTGTCCCACCAAACTTTTGTCTATTTGGTACATAGAACAATCAAGTTCTGTAAGAATCAGTGCCCTTATTCCCATACAGAAATGCTCATCTTGTAAGAACTGTGTATTAAGACACCATACACCTGGTCCTTTCCTAAAGTCTTCAAAACTAACATGAAATCTAAAAACAGCATGATCACTAAAAGTTGTATATTTATAAGAAGCATGTTTAATGTGATCTATTATTTCTCTATTACACCATCCCATATCTATCCTATTCTGTTGCCTGATCTATCCTCTCCCTCTACCACTTGCATTCTGGAAAAACAGTTTACCGTTGCATTCCGGTGGCACCAAAAATCTACATAACCCCTATCCTCCATAATATTAAGCAGGACGCTCCTGGTGGAGTCAGAGCAATACACCATATTGTTATTCATATCCGACCTGCTCAATATTACATTGAAATCACCTACAATCACTCCATTGCATTATGGAACAAACTTTTCCAAATCTTTAAAAAAAAAAAAGACCTCCACATTTGGGGCATAGACATTAATTAGCGTGATTTCCTTATTTCCGACTTCTATTTTCACAACAAGTAATCTACCCGTTTCATCGCTATACAATTGCTTTGCATTAAAAGCACAACCCTCCCTTACCAAGATAGCTACTCCTTCGTTCCTCACATCCCCATTATTATAAAAAATCTCCCCATTCCAATATCTCTTCATCAGAAGTGCGGTGTCATCGTCCCAGTGCATTTCTTGCAAACATACATCCGCATATTTCAGCATTGTGCCAATTCGCTCAAACTTGCCAATGTCCCTCAGTCCACATGTGTTCAAAGAAGCAATGCAGACCATTAGAAAGAAGCAGGTAATAAATATAAGTTACATACCCCATCATGTCAGTCCGCCCTCATTCAACTCTTCTAATTCCCCTCTTTGTGCTGCAGCCGTCGCTTGCAGGCCTCTATCATTCATCAGGAGATCAAGTGCATGCGTTGCTTTCTCTCTCTTGACTATACGGGACATTCCATGAATGTTTGGAGAAGGGTTCATTCTCCTCCGTCTAACTCGTGATAAGCAGTCCTTCCCTTTTTTCTTCTCATCTTCACTATTCTCCTCTTCATCCATCTCTGCTTCGACCTCTTCTGTCTTCTCCTCTCCTCCATTCGTGCTGGACTCGTGCTTTCTTTTCACACTTTTCTTCTGATGGTGCACTGTCCTCTGCCTTCGGCATTCCTTCACCCGAGGATCCCGCAGTGCTCTCCTGTGCCTTTTCTTCCGATTACACCTTTCCTCCACCACCAAAGACTCCTTCTTCAGCCTGCATGTCATCTTCACTACTTGTACACATACATTTCATCATCACTTTCCAGCAGTCAAGACATCGCACCGCTGTGCAGTCACGAGCGTAATGCCCTTGTTCCAAACACTTGTGACATTTAAAGTCCGGGCAATTTTTTTAAATGTGGTCCGGCTGCATACACAACTGCCATATTTTAACTTGTCGGTCATGCATTAACCGAAAATATTTTGGTCCCTCCGCTGTTTTGAATTTTGTACTGTACGGCAACGATTTCACTGTTGACGTAAACTTAACTTTAACAAATCGAGTTCCGTCTGCAATCATAGTGCCTGGATAAAATCGTTTTCGAATAGCCGATGTCGGCAAAACACCCCAATATGTGAGTTTTTATCACACTATCCGAAATATAGGCAGGCAAGTGTATGAAAGAGACAACAGTCTCGTCGTTACACAGGTCTCGAATAGGACATAGCACCACCCCTTTTAATCCCAAAATTAACGCATTCTCTCGCGTAGTGTCCTCGCTGCCCGCACTTAAAACATTTAAAGTCAGGGCATCCTCGTAAAATGTGTCCTGGCTGCACACATAGTCTGCAAACTTTCACCAGCCTATCGTGAATAACCCGAAAGAATTGTACACCTTCTAATGTCCACAATATTGGTCCCTGGCCAAAATCTTCTTTTAATCGGCGAAATTGCATTCACCTCCCACTTTGTCAATTTATCTTGAATTTCCTTATCCTCAATGTAGTTCGGTAGATTTATAAAGGATACAACGAGTTCATCATTAGTTAGCTCCTTTGCCATCACTCTGCTGTCTTTAATTTTAAAACCGTCCATGAGCTTTTCTTTACCCCTTATATTATTCATTTTTATTTCGTATTTTGTCGGCGACTTAAATCGACATCCGATCACATTCCCGCAACACTCCTTAGTTTCTCTTAATAACTCCATCATGGTAATTCTTTCCTCACCCTCAATTTCCACTCCAACAGTCTGATTTTTCAAAAAACACCATTTCTGTATTCCTCGTTTCACCATCGCCCATATCAAAGGAGCACAATTACGCAAGTGCATATTGTCGACTGCATGAATAGGACACGACGAGGTTTCATTATCTTCACTGTGAATACAGTTAGGCTACAGTTTCCACCTTTTACCTTGGTGAACGGCGACATTGCGTGTGTAAAGGCAAAAACAAACATTTAAAACAGCTTCTAGCACCTGGTATTCCCAGGCCGTCTCCCATTCAAGTACTAACCAGGCCCAATACTGTTTAGCTACCGAGATCAGACGATTTCGGGCGTTTTCAGTGTGGTAGGGCCACGAGCGAAGTTGCCCCGAGCTAACCCGGATTAAATTGTTTCTAAAACACAGCCGCCTTTTCCATTTAATTTTGGTTATCAATGCAGTCAAAAGAGCACAATTACGAGAGCGTATATTGTCCACTGCATAATTAGGACAGGACAACGTTTAATTAACTTCACTGTGAATACAGTTAGGCGACAGTTTACACCTTTTACCTTGGTGAACGGCCCCATCGCATGTGTAAATGCAAGACAAAACTTTTAAAAAAGGTTACAGCACAGGGTATTCCCAGGCCGCCTTACATTCAAGTACTAACCAGGCCCAACACTGGTTAGCTTCCGAGATCAGACGATTTCGGGCGTTTTCAGTGTGGTACGGCCACGAGCGAAGTTGCCCTGAGCTAACCCGAATTAAATTGTTTTTAAAATACAGCCGCCTTTTCCGTTTAATTTTGGTTATCAACGCGGTCAAATGAGAACAATTACGAGAGTGCATATTGTCGACTGCATAATTAGGACACAACAACATTAAATTATCTTCACTGTGAATAAAGTAAGGCTACAATTTGCACCTTTTAACTTGGTGAACGCAAATTTATTTTATTTTTTTAAAGCGTACAGCACCTGGTATTCCTAGGCGGTCTCCCATCCAAGTACTAACCAGGCCTGACACTGATTGGCTTCCTACATCAGATGAGTTCGGGCGTTTTCAGTGTGGTATGGCCGTGAGCGAAGGAGGCTTGAGCTAACCCGGGTTAAATTGTTTCTTAACCACAACCGCCGTTACCGTTTAATTTTGGTCATCAACGCAGTCAAAGGAGCACAATTACGAGAGTGTTTTTTGTCGACTGCACAATTAGGACACGGCGAGGTTTAGTTATCTTCACTGTGAATAACGCCCGAAACACACATGCAGTCTCGTGGAATCATGTGCGCTAGAAGCGAATGCTCGCGGCATTGAGAACATTCCGGAAGTGCACGCCACTCGCTTCCACGCTTCTGAGATATGGATTTATACAGTCATTTTTTGGTACAAAATGGGCTACATTACTTACATAATATCGTATTTCAGGTACAAAAAAAAACGAGAAGCTTTCGCAAACTTGTCAAACCTGCCATGGAAGGTTACTGCATTAATCAGGGGGAAGTCTCCGATTTTAAATACTACTAAAACACTTATGGACGGACCTCCGGTGATGCCAGCACAGAAACAGAGCTCCGTCGGACAAAACAAAATAAAAAGCGACAAATATAGCTATTGGGCGTTAAAACTCCAGAAATTGAAAGGGCACATCGTTCACTTGTATCTAAGCTAAAGGATTGAACAGCTCCTCCTAGATCGATAATAGTGAGATTTCTCGATGCAGCGGTAAGGGACGCGATCAAACGGCAAGCATGGAGCCAGGGACAAGTTTTCTTTCAAGACAAGCGGATTTACTTTGATCAGGACTACTCCCCCGATCTACAAAAGAAACGAGTGAAAGTCCACAAAGTTATTAAACAGCTTAAAAAGAAGGACATACAAGCAAAATGCTTGTATCCAGCACAACTGAAGCTTAAACTGAATACCGGAGAGAAGACCTTTGCAACACTAATGAACTGTGGGAATTGAGGTGGTCTGCGAAGAGAGAGAGTGCATCCAGGAAGAGTTAAAAGAAGGGTGGAGGAGCAGAGGGACACAGTATTGTCAACATAAGATTTTAAGGCTCTTAAATCTTTTCCCTCTTTTGCAAGGGGAAAATTAAACAGTAGTTTAGAAGTACGCTAAAATGGCTGTGGGGATGCTAACTTTAATTTTAATTCTGAACAATACGTTGTTACGCTAGCTATGTGAATGACTCTATATAATTTGTTGTCACAAGTTCATACAAGCTATATGTTATGAAGTCCAAACGGATGCTGTGGTTAAGTTTTGTACGAGTGGAATACACTCACCAGACCTTTTTTACATATTAATGTAATAATGGTTGTATTTGCACTTTGTGCATTTTTTCCCACAGAGAGGGTTGGTCACACCTTTCTGCCCTGTTACCAATGGGGATTGTACACGGTTAGAGTTCAACTAGATAACTGTGTCTGAATGGAAAGGTGGAAGTTCGGTTCTGTGTTATCATGCATGTTATTCATATAAAATGAATTAACAACCCAATCAAACGGAAAAAAAACTCTTGGGCAACTAAAGAAGCTGAAATGTTCAGTGGGTTTGATTCAGGAAACGCATTTATCTGAGACAGAACATTTAAAATTGAAAAGAGAGTGGGTTGACCAGGTTTATAGTGTGTTATGTGGGAAGAAGCAAAGAGGAGTTGCCATTCTTTTTAATAAATCTGTGTATTACAATAATGAGAACCTTTCAGGATGATGAAGGTCGATATGTAATGGTTATTGGAACAATTGGAAGCATAAAGATAACCATCTTAAATGTTTATGCTCCAAACAAAGATTGCAGCACTTGTGGCAGATAAAGGTGAAGGGATTATATTTATAGGGGAGATTTTAACTGTATACCAAATTAGACAGACTACCTGGAACAATAAGACCTCAATCTAAAATGTCTAGAGATTTATCAGGGATGAAGGAACTGGGTTTAGTAGATGTCTGGTGACATCTTCACCCCAATGAGAGAGACTTCACATTAATGTCCCAAGTACATGGGAGCTACTCAAGAATAGATTTATTTTGCATGTCAAAAAAAGACCTACATCGAATAAAAGAAAGCACAATTAAACCAATCACGATTTCGGACCACGGCCCAGTTACTATGAAAATGTATTTAGGGTTAGACAATCATTTCAGGTATTGAAGGCTCAATGTCTCACTATTAACAAACACTCATATTAAAGAAGAAATACAAGGAGCCCCATCAGAGTATTTTGCCAGAAATGAGAATGGTAATGTCTCTTTTTCGGTGCTATGGGATGCCGGTAAGACCACGATGAGGGGCAAGATTATTTCCATAGGATCTAGAAGAAGAAAAAACAAAGGCTTATGAAACAACAAAAATTGGAAAATTAAATACAAAGTTTAGAGAGGGAACATAAACAATATAGAAAGGAAGATACACTTAAGAAGCTAAAGGAAGTTAGGCGGCAATTGGATGAGGTGTTAATATATAAGGCAGAGGGAGCTCTCAGGTATATTAATAGAAAATACTATGAAATGGGAAATAAAGCTAGAAGATTGCTGGCTTTTCAATTTCGGAAAGCCCAATCCAGCCGTACAATCCCTAAAATCAGACACCCTGAAACCAATTTTGTTGAGACCCATCCTAAGCAAATATCAGATGCTTTTGCAAAATACTACAAACAGTTAAATATAGAACAAGAATCTAAGAAAGAAAAAAATTATTCTTGCGACCCCTCAAAATGTCAAATGAAGCAACCAAATTAGTAGAACCCATCACAGAAAATGAAATTAGAGAAACCATTGCCAAAATAAAAAACAATAAATCACTGGGAACAGATGGGTTTACTGGACAATATTATAAACGTTTGTATAATATAGGGGTGAGGTCATTCTCAAAGTATATAGT
This sequence comes from Ilyophis sp. 1 JC-2022, assembly GCA_022702515.1. Lineage (NCBI taxonomy): Eukaryota > Metazoa > Chordata > Actinopteri > Anguilliformes > Synaphobranchidae > Ilyophis > Ilyophis sp. 1 JC-2022. The sequence continues at coordinate 49,685,559 of CM040396.1, forward strand.
TATATACAAAAATCATGAGACCCCCCAAAATCATGAAAGGAAGCCATCATCACAGTTCTACATAAAGAAGGAAAGGATCCCCTACAATGCACTAGCTATCGTCCAAAAAGCCTTTTATGTTTAGATTATAAAATCTTAACCTCTATCCTAGCTAATAGAATTCAAAAGTATATAAAGAAATGAATGAAACCAGATAAAACAGGATTTATTTTGGGCCGTCAAGGAACAAATAACGTGAGGAGAGCTTTAAATTTACAGTCAATAGCGGCAAGGGACAAATAACACTCAATGCTTCTCAGCTTAGATGCTGAGAAAGCATTCAATAGAGTTGACAGGTTATTTCTTGAGCAAACATTGATAGAAATGGGTTTTGGAGGAGAATTTTTTGCCTGAATTAATATGCTCTATAAAGACCCTAGGTCAAAGGTCAGAGTTAATGGTGACTGTTCTGTTTTTTTTAAGGTGGAGAGGGGCGTGAGGCATGGAGACTCATTGTCACCCATCCTCTTCACACTTAGTATTGAACCTCTAGTGGAAGCTATACATCAAAACATACATATTCAAGGAATAGTGGATGAAGGAGGGTCAACTCATAAGCTTGTTTGCAGATGACATTTTGCTTTTTATTAAAAACCCACTTCTTTCCATCTCAGCACTTAGGCAATGCTTGCACAAATATGCCTCAATCTCAGGATATTAAATTAATGAAAAAAGGATCAGAAGCACTGATGATATATGGGATTTGGTTTTATGTTCTGAGATTATGTCTGTCTGTTTTGTATTTTTTACTTGTTTATTTTTTCTGATTATTCGTGGTTTCACTGTTCTGTGTTTTGTATTGCTGTCACTCCCTGTCTTCGTCACACTTTTCAGAAGTCTGTGGGGATTTCGGTTTTCTCTGCATTTCCTTCATTATTAATTTTAATTATTAATTACATTTCATTGTAAATAATAATACTAATTAACTAACAACCACTAACATCTTAGAATTAGGGTCTACTAATGACTAACTTGTATATAATACTAATCTACTAACGCCATCGCATCAGGGTTTTCTACTAATCTACTAACGTCATCTTCTTTCCTCACTGCAGCTGTCTCTCTTTCTGCCTGTTCTATCACTAATTCTTTCTTTGGTTCCTCTATTAACTACAGCTGACTCTCGTTTCCGCTTTCCATTCTCTAATTGTATGCACTTGCCTACTACCCAGTTTAGGTTCAAGTCTGTGTTATGTGTGAATCCGGTCCGCATATTACGTGTTCCCTCGTAATTTTATTATCTGCTCTCCTCATTGTTTTATTACGTGCACCTGTCTGTCATTTGCCCTTTCCGGTTCCTCACACCTGATCCTCATTGTTTCTGGTCTCCCTCAGTGTATTTATACTTTGTGCTTTGAGTTCCTCATCATTTGTTACTCCAGCTTTTGCGATAGATCTTCCGAGTTATCTGTGAGTGTCATTCCGAGTTGTCAGTTAGCGTTATTCTGTTTCTGAGTTTTTTTGTGTTATCCCTCAAGCTTTTGGTTTTTTTTGTTTGTTTGTTGCTGTCTTTTTGTTTTCTCTTGTTTCCCATTACGCCTCCCTAGTTTCGACCTGTGTTCTCGCGACCCTGATTTTTGGACTCTGTTTTTGTACCTCTGCTGTCCCTTCCCGGTTCTGATCTCTGCCTGTTTTGTAACCACTCTTTGGACTGTTTTTTGTACTGTTGCCCCCCTCATTAAACTTCGGTTTTTTGTACTCCCTGACTGCTACTGGGTTCCTCTTTCCACCCGTCTTTACATTTGGCCTACACAATTAAACAAATATGTCTCCTTCCGATGGTACAGACAAGGATTCAGGTACCTGGGAATTATTTCACACCCAGACCCACACAATTATTTAATGCTAATTACAATAAGTTAATTAAACAAATAAAAACTGAAATGACACGATGGTAGGTCCTTCCCCTCTCTATACTTGGTAGAGTCGAGACGGTGAAAATGAACCTGCTACCTAGACCCATATCCACCTTTGATATGTTAAATAAACTAATTTCTAAATTTATCTGGCAGAAAAAGAGACCATGGCTGCATTCCAATCCCATATTTTTACTGCTTGCATCTTTTCCTAGGTCCTTTCCTCGCTCATTAGCTCCACCCAGTGGAGGCCATAAGGAAAGGATCCAAGGATCACATACGAGGACGCAGCAACCGAGGCAACATGAATTAGACAAATGGAACGTCCTTGCTCAGTGAAGCGTCAGCTGAAGCGACGTCAATTACTAATGACGTGTTGCACAGCTGTATCACCTGTCAAAAAAACCAAAAAAAACCCGTATCAGCTGTCAGTGGCCTTTAATGCTAACGGATTGTTATGTAGCCTATCGTATTTTTATCTCTGAGCTTGTTTTTGCATGCAACATGGTATAAACTATTGTTTTATTTGAGTTGTATTTTATTTTTCTCCCATGCAATTTGACAGATGTGAAAATGACATGTGAAATAAGAATATTGTCTCTCAATTACAGATGTTTCTGTTTGACGTACAGTGTCCCATTAACACATCCACAACAAACGGCTATTTATCACTGTGTGAGTAAAGATCGCACGATGCATAATTTTAATTGTAAGTAGGCTACGCCTATATTCCACACGCTCAATGGCCAATTCATCAATGGACTCGAATGCATGTTTGTTCGTTAAAATTGGAGCACATTACAAATGACACTTCCAGCCAATAACCGAGCTGATGCCGTTTAATTAATTAATCAAGCATGTATGATCTGATGGTATATAAGCGACAGATACTGATTTCAAAACTTAGATCGGCGATTTCAATAGGCTAGTATACTGGTCTGCTACTGTACGCAATCAACATTTCCGCAATGAACCTAGCGTTCGCCATAAACGCATGGCACCGGCTTCAGCGGGAACGGTGGCGTTGCCAGTTCAGGGGATCGCGACGGCTTCGCTCCGTCCTGTTCCTAAGTGAGGTAAGAATCACGTATTCTCAACAGTAGTCATAAGACAGTGCTCTTGATCAAACATGGACATTGATAAGCATGAAGCACTTTTAACAGTGGGTGGAGTAGAATTCACCTGGATAAATATACAGCAAAGTTATGTCATGCACACATAGTAATTGCATGTTCTATAATACCACACATTTACCTGCATGTAGGACTGCAAACTATACATTTGGCTACTGTGGTTTGGTGTTAATCAATCAACTTGTGTGAACTGTAGGCTGCATGTACACACTTCATGTTTTTCATTTCATTCTTTTTTAGGTCGACGATCCAACAGCTGGGCATTATGCCCAAGAAAATGCCACTGTGCCAGTGCTCCAGCTTTACTTTAATGGGGACCAGAACCTCATGGTAGACTACCGTCTGAGCCATGGCTCCATGGAAGCATTGATAATGCTACTGCCGCATGGGGGAGCGTTGTCTGGGCACACCACTTAAGGGTCCAGGAGGTGCCTGCTCTTCAAGGCTTTGGAGGTGGACCACACCTTTGTACCCACGGTCATCACCGCATGTGCCATGCTCCATAACATCTGCCTGACAAAGGGGGACATCCTTGAGGTTGTCGAGGATGTTGGTGATATTGGTGTGGCTCCACCACGTCCAGTGAGGGGGGGAACAAAGCGGACGTGGCCGGCGAAACCAACTGGCGGGGCAACCGTCTGCTCCAAATATGTGTCCAGTAGCACTGAATGAACATGATTATATGTAATTTGGCAATTGTTTGAAATATTATTTATACAGGAGAGCTTTTTGTTAGTGTCTCCGTTTCTTGTTATGTTTGTATATTGTCCCTGCAGCCCCTCTTTCTGTCCAGTGTTAATCCACGTTTGATTTGTTATGTTAGTGTTAATAAAATCACTTATGGATACTAACATATCAGTTTCATACATCTTTTCTGTGCCACATTTTCATTACCTTTATTTATTTCAAAACACACTATAAGCATACCACTTTGACACCAATGTATGTCAACCACCTGTCGGGGAAGTGAGGATTCTGTAAAAAAATGACTGCTAATCATTCATTAATGAATGTAGGCTGACTACTTAGAATTTACAAAAAGGAAGACATTCACTTGAAGTTACCAGTAAAGAGCGAGAGACCGATAAGCCAGAAATAGCCTAGGTATTACCCTCCTGAAGCTTACACGATCAGCAAAATTGTTAGTATTTGTGTGTTTCTTTTCTCCCAAATAGTTTTGTGCTGCTGAAGGGGGCACTCAGATGAAAACTATATCTTAAAAGGTAAAAACACAAGTAAAAAACAAATTGACAAACACTTGTGAACTATTTACATTTTATTAAGCATTTTCTCAAACTCATTAGAGCTTTCCAGTGTGGCCTTGAATCGCTCCTCTTTCCTGGCAGCATCTTCCTTCAGGAACCGCAGAACGGCTCCCTCACCGGTCCTTCTCCTTTTGGGGGGTAGGGGACAGGCAGAGGTGGATGGCCCATCATCATTCTCCAGTGGGAGGCTACTTGAGCCAGGCTGTGCATCCTCTTCCTCCTCCTCCACACACGCCCGGCTACAAGTGACCGCCACAAATCCAGGAAGAGATGAGCCAGTGCCATCTGAGGTCTCATCAGCCACATGTGCCAGGTTTTCTGCAACACATGAGTCCATCAGGACAGGAGGATCAATAGATGGCCTCCCCCCGATGGCCTCATGCATTGCATTAAACCATGGCCATGTGGCTGCTGTGGCCTCTCCCCTGTCTGTTCCATCTCTGTAGCAGGGCATCTGAGTGCCTACAAGGAAAGATGCAAGGGTGAAGGTGAACCGTGAGCCTATTGCACAGGCATAATTTTGTTTCAGTATGCAATAGAAACTACAAATTTGCTAAGGAAACACATCATAAATTGAACCTCACCTTATATTTTTGCTTGAGGTTGTCCCATTTCTTTGCAATTTGGGTGGGGCTCACCTGGCCCTGTAGGCCCATCTGCAGACGAATTTCACTGAGAAAAACAACACATGTTACCATACCATACCCAAGTGCCCTACAACAATGACTGCCATGCCATAACATGTTTATGTGTTATCCATTTACAGGGGCAGGCATGCCTCTTGCCATCACACTTACATTAGGGATATCAGAAGTTGTCATTTGCATACAATTAACTACTTCAACACAAGACATGAATCATGGTGCTGAGGAGTGATTCCGTCAACATTAATCTATGACATGTAGGAACACCAATATGGACAGTGACATGGTCCTGCAAGAACATAAAAAATGGCTTATTGCCAATGTTTCTGTGTAACATATTTTAGTTCTATGTGACATCACACATTATAGAATGTCACTAATGACTCACCCCCAAGCTTTCTTTGCTACATGCCTCTTCCCCGTAAACAGATGCTCATTCTCACACCTCAGCCGAATGAGGCTGAGGGTGCTCTCATCTGTCCCTGTAAATGACACAACAGACCTGCAAGTAAAAACCAGCTAGTAATGTCTGTGTATAGCCCTAAATCACAACGGCATGTGTCAAGGGGCTTCACAAGCCCATAATTCAGACATGACATATGTAAGTAGGCTACATGATGCAAAATAGTAGCCTATCCTAATAAGCTAGCCTAATGTGCATTTCATCAGTCAAAGACAGCAAATGCAATAACATAGACTGAAATTACATTATTTCTGTCATACAAGAGTGAGGAAACATATATTTTAAACGCTAAGCAGCTGCGTGTTCATGTTTCAGTTGTTACACTGGAAATCGAGCAGCGACTGTAGAGCCTATTTCTCAGTTAGCCTACTTGCCGGGATGCATTCAACAGTGTGAACATAGGCTAAACGTAACATAGCCTATTGCATAGCGTACAATATAAAATTGTATACAGTTTTGAAAGGACATGGGTTAATTGAAGCTTGCGTTTCCTATGCAGTAACGTTAGCTAACAAACTATATGGGACAGAAACATGTCCTAAATGTTACGCTTACACGCTGAACTACAATATTTGTTGTCTCTTTTTTCATGAATAAACTTGCCTTTCGTTTGTCCGAAAGAACGAGTGACATTATAAATGAAAGCGCTTTATAAATTAAATTGAAAGGAACGATAAGCACTTACATTTGTGTACGCGAGGTCCCGCCATGTTTTCAACTGAGGCAGTGTGGCAGATGTGATGAAACACGTCACGCGTTCTGAGTAAAGACTTCCGCAAAGGCTGCACTCATGTTTCCTCACTGAAGAATTCTTCGGGAGCCTACTCTTTCCCCACTGCTCGCTCCTCGGTGGAGCATTTAGCGGTTTGGGATGTCCTTAAAGATGGCGGACCTCGATCGATTTCCGGGTCAGACGAGAACCAAGTAGATAGGACGGTTAAAAAATGGGATTGGAATGCAGCCCTAGAATAAGACTTAGAACCCTTCTCTTGCCAAAAGATAAGGAAGCCCTGGGCCTGCCGAATTTCAAACTTTATTATTGGGCTGCACAGTTGAATGCAATAGTGGCATGGATTAGAAATGACCAAGAGACAGGATGGGCCCAGATAGAGCAGAGTACAGCTAAGGATATATCTCTATCAGTACTGCCTTTTATTAGCATAAAGTCTGTCAATAAAATAAAAATAGAATATGAATGGCTAAAACACACTTTGAAGGTTTGGACAACAGTCAAAAAAATTATGGGGGGGACCAGGGTCAATTTCAAGAGCAATGCCAATAGTGGGAAATATAGAATTCCTCACTTCCACATGGGATAGTGGGTTTAGAAGATGGTCCGATAAAGGTCTTAGCACAATTAATCTATTATTTAATGGAACAGAATTTTAAACTTTTTCCCAACTACAACAATTTACGGTTCCGTAAAACGATTTGTATAGGTACCTCCAAATAAGACACTATATCATGAGTCATAAAGAAAGGGAGATGGTAAGAAAAAACCCAAATAAAATAGAAGACTACTTTATTAGTATTGCAGAAAAAACTTTCCAACCAAAAAACATGTCTCTAATATATATAAAAGGCTTATAAATGACATCACACAAAATACCTGGAACATCAAGGAAAAATGGGAATTGGCTATGAAGGAATATATGAGGGGGCGTTGGCTAATGGGTTTATAAGACCATCTACTTCGCCTGCTGGCGCAGGTTTCTTTTTTGCTAAAAACATTAACATGTGTCCTACCTGGGAATCGAACCTGCAACCTTTCGGTTACAAGTCCAGCTCCTTAACCATTATACTACACTGCCGCCCATTCTTGAGCAGTCCGATTCTTTAGATGCGTTAGTATCTTGCGTTGGGACCATTTACGCTGTTGAGAACACACAAAGGACCACCGGATAAGGTCTTCGGTTATAGAGGAACCAAGGCTTCTAGCGGGACTTCAGGGTACTGCACCTCGGACACTATTACCTGTTAGCCTTTCTTGGGGAGAGCACTCACTTCAGGTCGAGGCTTTTATCGATTCCGGGGCCGTGGAATGTTTTATTGATGCCCATTGGGCTAGAAATTTTTTTATTCCGGTCCAGTTTCTGGACCAATCCCAGTTGGTTACCGCTCTCGACGGTCGCCCGTTGGGGTCAGGCACCATTAAGGAAGTTCTGTTGAAGAGTCACCATGTCGACTCTTCAACAGAAACACATTGAGAGCATTCAGTTTCTGTTGGTCGATTCCCCTGCTTATCCTTTGGTGTTGGGTCACACTTGGCTAGGTAAGAACGATCCCCATATTAAGTGGGGAGGGGATAAGTTAGTTATTCGTCAATGGGGTTCCGTGTGTATCACGCAGGGTCACCTCGCTCCTTCCAGTTTGTCCGGGGAACGTGTTGACATTTCTGATTCCGAGTCTGAGCTGGAGGAGGTTACCTCTCCGCCCAATCACGTAGAGTCTTCCTCAGGTTCTGAGGCTGATGACGAGAGTCTTGAGTGGGATTCCCTCGCTAATGGATGTTCTAATTGGAGGGAGATTTCTTCTGAGGAGCTATCCGACTCTGAGATTCAGTGGTCTCCTCTCCCTGGGTCCCCTACTCAGAGAGGAATGAATAAAAACAATTTTGCCTCTCAACATCCCGGCTGAATATGCCGAATTAGCAGAGGTTTTTAGTAAACAGAGGGCAACCACCCTTCCTCCCCACCGGCCTTATGATTGCGCCATAAAACTCCATCCGGGTGCTACCCCTACTAAAGGCAGTCTATATTCCTTATCGGCTCCTGAGAGTGCGGCTATGAAGGAATATATTGAGGGGGCGTTGGTTAATGGGTTAATAAGGCCATCTACTTTGCCTGCTGGCGCAGGTTTCTTTTTTGCTAAAAGCATTAACATGTTTTTGGAACATTAAGGCCATGTATCGATTATCGCTCTCTAAACGCCATTACCATTAAGAATCAGTATCCGCTTCCCCTGATGAATATGGCGTTCGAATGTCTCCAGGGGGCCACAATTTTTTCCAAATTAGACCTCCGCAACACCTATAACCTGGTGCGCATGCGTGAAGGAGATGAATGGAAAACCGCTTTTAACACCCACAACGGCCACTACAAGTATCTGGTCATGCCGTTCGGGCTCATTAGCACCACCTCGGTGTTTCAGGCATTAGTAAATGACAAATTACGTACTAAGGGAGATGTTGGAGAAATTTGTGTTCGTTTATTTGGACGACATTTAAAAAATTTTAGGAAGGAATTATGACGTAGGTGATCAGGAGCTACTGGCAGTCAAATTGGCTCTGGAAGAGTGGCGCCATTGGCTGGAGGGAACGGAGCAGCCCTTTACTGTATGGACCGACCACAGGAACATGGAGTACGTCCAACAGGCTAGAACACGTAATTGTAGACGGGCGCGTTGGGCATTGTTTTTTACATGGTTTAACTTTCTTTTAACGTATCGTCCGGGAATGAAGAATGTTAAACCTGATGCGTTGTCACGCATCTTTGAGCGGACTGACAGTCCCACTATTCCGGAGCACATTGTGCCGGTTTCCCACATAGTCGCTCCTGTCCTATGGGACATTGAAGTGGTTGCTATGTAATCCGGGCCCGGGTAGGGGTCCCGTCAATTGCCTTTTTGTACCTCCCAAAGTGAGGCCTTGGGTACTCCAGTGGGGTCATTCGTCACAGTTTGTGGCGCATCCGGGTACCCACCGTAACAAGGAATTTATTTTCAAACGATTCTGGTGGCCTGGTATGAAGAAGGACATGTGCAAATTTTTTGCTGCTTGTTCTGTTTGCGCTCGCAGGAAGGGTTCTCGACTCCCACCCTTAGGCTTTTTACGCCCATTACCCGTGCCCAGTCGTCCTTGGAGCCATTCTGCATTGGACTTTGTAACCGGTTTGCCAGATTCGCTAGGTAGTACAGTTATTTTAGTTATAGTGGATAGGTTTTCCAAGGCGGCCCATTTTATCGCCCTGGCCAAATTACCAGCGGCGCCGGAGACCGCTCAGTTGGTGATCAGCCACGTGTTCCGTGTACACAGATTACCGCAGAACATAGTGTCGGACCGTGGGCCCCAATTTGTCGCCAGGTTCTGGCGTTCTTTATGTGCCCAGCTGGGCGCGTCTGTTAGTCTCTCGTCCGGTTTCCATCCACAAACTAATGGACAGACGGAGCGAACTAATCAGACTATGTAAAACACCCTTCACTGCTTAGCAGCTAATAATTCTACTTCATGGAGTCGTTATCTCTCTTGGGCAGGGTATGCTCATAATACTCTGCACAATGCCTCCACTGGTGTCTCTCCCTTCGAGGCCCACGTAGGTTATTTGCCTCCACTCTTTCCTTGAAATTGTGAGGAATGTGGAGGTTCTCTCTGCTGTTTTTTTTTTTTGGAGGTGTAGTGCGGTGTGGCAACGAGTTCACACATCTCTGTTGTGAGCGTCGGCGTCCCAAAAAGATTCGGCTGACAAACACCACCAGCTCCCTCTTATCAGGTAGGTCAGCGAGTCTGGCTCTCGTCGCGATATTTGCCTTTGAGGGTTGAGTCGCGTAAACTGGCTCCACGTTACATAGGACCATTTAAAATGATCCATAGGATAAATCCTATAATGGTGCGTCTTCACTTGCCAGGCTCTATGTGGATTCATCCTACTTTTCACGTTTCACGTTATATATATCAATAGCCTTCTTTTTATTTTTACACTTTGTACATCTCTCACTGTAACGTAATGGTGATTGGAACAATTGGAAGCATAAAGATAACAATCTTAAATGTTTACGCCACAAAGATTGTCAACATTTTTTTAAAAAGATTGCAGCACTTGTGGCAGATAAAGGTGAAGGGATTATACTTATAGGGGGAGATTTTAACTGTATACTAAATACCAAATTAGACAGACTACCTGGAACAATAAGACCTCAATCTAAAATGTCGAGATATTTATCAGGGATGATGAAGGAACTGGGTTTAGTAGATGTCTGGTGACATCTTCACCCCAATGAGAGAGACTTCACATTCATGATCCAAGTACATGGGAGCTACTCAAGAATAGACTTATTTTGCATGTCAAAAAAAGACCTACATCGAATAAAAGAAAGCACAATTAAACCAATCACGATTTCGGACCATGGCCCAGTTACTATGAAAATGTATTTAGGGTTAGACAATCATTTCAGGTATTGAAGGCTCAATGTCTCACTATTAACAAACACTCATATTAAAGAAGAAATACAAGGAGCCCTATCTGAGTATTTTGCCATAAATGATAATGGTATTGTCTCTCCTTCGGTGCTATGGGATGCCGGTAAGGCCACGATGAGGGGCAAGATTATTTCCATAGGATCTAGAATAAAAAAAACAAAGGCTAATGAAACAACAAAAATTGGAAAATTAAATAAAAAGTTTAGAGAGGGAACATAAACAATATTGAAAGGAAGATACACTTAAGAAGCTAAAGGAAGTTAGGCGGCAATTGGATGAGGTGTTAATATATAAGGCAGAGGGAGCTCTCAGGTATATTAATAGAAAATACGATGGAATGGGAAATAAAGCTAGCAGATTGCTGGCTTTTCAATTTCGGAAAGCCCAATCCAGCCGTACAATCCCTAAAATCAAACACCCTGAAACCAATCTTGTTGAGACCCACCCTAAGCAAATATCAGATGCTTTTGCAAAATACTACAAACAGTTATATAAAGAACAAGAATCTAAGAAAGAAAAGAATTTGTGAGTTCTTGCGACCCCTCAAAATTTCAAATGAAGAAGCAACCAAATTAGTAGAACCCATCACAGAAAATTAAATTACAGAAACCATTGCCAAAATAAAAAACAATAAATCACTGGGAACAGATGGGTTTACTGGAGAATATTATAAACGTTTGTATAATATAGGGGTGAGGTCATTCTCAAAGTATATAGTTATATACAAAAATCAGGAGACCCCCCAAAATCATGGAAGGAAGCCATCATCACAGTTCTACATAAGGAAGGAAAGGATCCCCTACAATGCACTAGCTATCACCCAATAAGCCTTTTGTGTGTAGATTATAAAATCGTAACCTCTATCCTTGCTAATAGAATTCAAAAGTATATAAAGAAATGAATTAAACCAGATCAAACAGGATTTATTTTGGGCCGTCAAGGAACAAATAATGTGAGGAGAGCTTTAAATTTACAGTCAATAGCGGCAAGGGACAAACAACACTCAATGCTTCTCAGCTTAGATGCTGAGAAAGCATTCGATAGAGTTGACAGATTATTTCTTGTGCAAACATTAATAGAAATGGACTTTGGAGGAGAATTTTTTGCCTGGATTAACATGCTCTATAAAGACCCTTAGTCAAAGGTCAGAGTTAATGTTAACTGTTCTGATTTTTTTAAGGTGGAGAGGGGCATGAGGCATGGAGACTCATTGTCACCCATCCTCTTCGCACTTAGTATTGAACCTCTAGCGGAAGCTATATGCCAAAACATACATATTCAAGGAATAGTGGATGAATTTCTAAATTTATCTGGCAGAAAAAGAGACCTAGAATAAGACTTAAAACCCTTCTCTTGCCAAAAGATAAGAGAGGCCTGGGCCTGCCAAATTTCAAACTTTATTATTGGGCTGCACACTTGAATGCAATAGTGGCATGGATTAGAAATGACCAAGAGACAAGATGACCAGATAGAGCAGAGTTTACTGATACCGGACTCTTTTTGACATGGTAGTAGGTTTTTGATGTATCCAAGGATATACCTTGTCATCTCTATAGTCAATTGTGTCCCTCTTGAACTTGCGCATTTTCATTTGCTGGAGGTCTGCACGATAACTCTCCAGGGTAGGTTTAAATGCAAGTTCTTGTTCTTGAAGAAGGGATGCACCATGAGACTCCTCAATGGTGGCCTTAGTTCGTGAAATCTGGGACTGTATATTAACAAGTTAATTTTTTGTGACCACAATCACCAGAAGCGTGAGATCAAGGGAAGCCTTGTTAAGGATTTCACACCATTTTGCACAAAAATCTGTATTATCGCGACCGAGAGTTGGAGCCTTCTGAATGCGTAGATCCCTGGGAATCCTTTTAGCTCTCCGATATTCGCTAAGAGTGGAACCATGTAAATTATATCTACAGTCCTTTTGTAGTAAGTGCTGATACTGCTTAATGAGACCATCAAAAGACATAGAGGACAAGGCAGATTTTTATCTAGGAAGTAAAATCCTTTCAGAGTCCTAAAGACTGTTGGCAAAGGTAGTGGGTTGTGAATGAGTGAGCCGATTAATTTCTTCAAACGAAGACATATTCACCTTTAGACAGGTGGAGCATCAAACAGTGAAAAATGAATTCCAGAATCGAGATAGTGTTGTTGTGCTCAGTCAACATACGAGACTAAATAGTACTACAGGTGCGTAGAGCTGATAATATAGGAAGAGGAAATGCTCACCGCACACTGCAAAAAAGGCATCGGTTTAACCAGTAAAAGTCCAGGTTTATTGCAGCTCACATGGTATCAATATAAAGGTGCACAGGGAAAAATAAAAAACAAACGTTTCGGTCACTCAGACCTTCATCAGTGTTAACAGGTGCAACATTCACAAGCACTTAAATAGCAGAGGTAACTTAATTGAGATGATAAATGTGTGATGTGTGCGCATTTGTCTGATTAAAAATGGGCCTTTAGAACTGTTTTTTGGAATTCATCCTACCACAGAAAAACATCTTATTAACACGATTATTTTCATATAGTCGGCCTTTGCAGTGGTTCGTAATGATATTAAAATATACCACATTATCTTCACTGTGAATACAGTTGGGCTACAGTTTCCATCTTTTATCTCGGTGAACGAGTGTAAACGCAAAACAAAACTTTTAAAAGAGCTTGCAGCACCTGGTATTCCAAGGCGGTCTCCCATCCAAGTACTAAGCAGGCCCAACACTGCTTGGCTTCCGAGATCAGAGAAGTTTGGGCGTTTCCTGTGTGGTATGGCCGTGAGCAAAGGAGCCCCAAGCTAACCCGAATTAAATAATTTTTTAAATACAGCCGCCTTTTCAGTTTAATTTTGGTGATCAACGCGGTCAAATGAGCACAACTACGAGAGTGCATATTGTCAACTGCATAATTAGGACATGACGACGTTTAATTATTTTTACTGTGAATATAGTTAGGCTACAGTTTCCACCTTTAAAGCGCCATCGTGTGACTCATTGCAAAACAAAACTTTTTAAAAAAGCTTACAGCACCTGGTATTCCCAGGCGGTCCCCAATACAAGTACTAACCAGGCCCAACACTGCTTAGCTTCCGAGATCAGACGAGTTTGGGCGTTTTTTAAATTTTTACATTTTTAAATTTTTATTTTCTTATTATATTAAATACAATGAAAGCATTGGACAATTACAGTCTGAAATTCAGGCTGTCCTCATTGAGGACAACAAAAGAGTTTTTGCAGAAGTAATACTTCCGAAAAATTGGGACCATATCTTTGCTCGCGCAGTGAGTATAAACAAGATTTAAAATTTTCTTCACAATATTAACAAACATACAAAACAAACCCATTAATCGCCCCTCATATGTAGCAAAATTCCGCCTCCTCCAAATAGCCATCCTAGCATAGCACAAAATTGTGTTAATCAAAAAAACATTACAATCTGGAATTGTCCCTCAAACTCCAAACAGGAATAAACTCTCCCACTCATTCTGCATTAACAATCTCTCCTTGTCTGTCTTCAATAACCACCTTAATATTCTCTTGAAATTACAAAAGACATTTTTGGGCAATACAAAAACATGTGTTGTATATCTTCCTCCATTCCCCCACAGACACTGCAAAGAGCAGAGTCTGAGATATTCAATCTATACAGTAGCTTTTGTGTAAACAAGCAATTATGTCACAATTTAAAATCCAACTCTTCAAGCGCTGGTGCCAGAAATCTCAACCACAAAGTCTGCCAGATTATAGCGGTTTCTACGTGGCTGTAATAAAAGTTTCAGAATGGCTCGGAATCAGGAGTCTTAAACAAAGACGACAGCAAACACATATAAAACATACGTGTACACCCTTCACCCAATCTCACATTTCCATTTCCACAATTAACGAGCACATCAGGAGTCTCAGTCACCTCAGTATACCCCGCCACACAACCCCTTTCAATCACATCAACCCAGCCAGCAGGTATTTCCCTTTTAATTCTATCATAGAAATTACAAATCGATTGACTGGGTACATTTTCGTAGATTTCCCCCACCATAATCACCATAGCTTGAGGAGGCAGGAAACCCTCCCTTACCACATACATAAAGTCCTTAACCTTACAGAGCCCCGCAGTGATAAAATACCTGTTATAGAGGCTATGGCCATCCTCAACGACCAAAGGATTAAGGAACACTGGTTGCTCAAGAAGCTGGTGTCTGCCCTGTGGCACAACCTGAATGAACTGCATAAAGTCACCCCAGGACCTCAAGACTTCTTTATAAAAGTTAGGCACAGCTGATATCATCCCCTTCCTCAGAACCATAAACAGCACCTCCTTGCCCATTCCCAGTCCCCCACACTTATTTAGATAGTAAGTCATCATAGCATGCCATATGGTATTGACTCCACCACGTAAATACCTCTTTACCTCCATTTCACTCGTATGGTCTTTTTCACTAGATCTACATCCATTAGCTTTAGGCACCCCTTGGCTACATCCCCAACGAACGTAGCATGGGCTACCCGTGCTGGTTTCCCTCTCCACACAAACTTCAGCATTATACTTTTTATCTCTTTCTCCACCCAAGCTGGTATAGCAGAGCATACCAGACACTCAGAGCATACCAGAGTTTAGACAGGGACAGACTACTCAAAATCAGTACTCTGCCCTTAAGAGTGAGAGCCCGAGTTGCCCAAAATCTCAGCCTCTGTGCCATTTTATTTACAATACCTGTCCAGAGGAGGCAATCCGCCTCCTCTGAATCTTGACCCACATATACCCCCAAAATCTTAACAGGCCCTTGGACCACAGCAACAGGCAACTGCTCTCCACGCCCGCCTTCTTCACTCCCCATCCGTAATACTTTAGATTTTTCTATATTTACCCGAGCACCTGTTTCTGCACAGTACAGATCCACCACCTTCATTATGTTATGCATGCACTGAACCTCCCTAATTGTGAAGGTAGTATCATCAGCATACTGATATATCAGTGATGGTGTTTCGCACCCTGGCACCGTTACCCCACATATGCTTGGATGAGCTTTAACTGCTAGTCCCAAAGGCTCAGCCACAATGGAATATAGCATACCAGACAGTGGGCATCCTTGCCTTACTGACCTGGACACCGGGAAAAAGCCAGTGAGATGGCCATTACACTTTACACAGCTATAAATTTCACTATAAAATATCTTAATCCATGAAATGAATTAAGTGTCAGCAATAGCCCTGCCTGGCACACAATATGTCTGTGTAGGTTCAATAATCGAAGTAAAAACCTGCTTTAGACGTGTTGAAAAAATGTGAGTCAGTAATTTATAATCTATGTTTAGAAGGCCTAATGGGCGAAAATTCTTCAGCAGCGATTTGTCTCCCTGTTTTTTGTATATCAGGGCAATCATTCCTCTGGCCATTGTGAGGCTAAGCCCTCCTAGA
Source organism: Ilyophis sp. 1 JC-2022 (assembly GCA_022702515.1). NCBI lineage: Eukaryota > Metazoa > Chordata > Actinopteri > Anguilliformes > Synaphobranchidae > Ilyophis > Ilyophis sp. 1 JC-2022. The sequence goes on from CM040396.1 coordinate 49,701,561, forward strand.
TCTTTTATATCTTAAAAGAGACCAAGCAGTATCGGTCCAAATTCCTCCTTAAAGATCTTATAGAACTCAACTGGCAATCCATCCAATCCAGAGCTTTTGTTAGACATCATAGCGCTTATCACTTCCTCCACCTCAGCAAGCGTGATATTTTCATCACAAAACCCTTTAATTCTTTATCCACAAAGCTAATAAGAGAGGACATAGCTTGTGGCTGAACACCTTCTGACTGAAATAGCGCTGCATAAAAATGTCTACTTCTCTCAAAATATATTTTTCATCTGTCACCCTTGTTTCATCCTCTGAAGCCTGAACTTCCTCAATGCTCATAGCCTTTTGCCGCGCTGCCTCTAAACTGAAAAATAAATTTGTGCAACGCTCTCCCTCCACCACATAGGCTGCTTTGCTCCTAACTGCGGCCCCCATACATCTCTCCAATTTTAAAGCCTCCTGCAGCTCTAAAACCCTTTCCACATTTCCTTTATGCCCCTCTGCTGCCTTCCTCAACTCCCCTCTCAGCTCCTCCCTCACGCACCTCTCCTCAACCCCATACCTAATTGAAAACTGCTTAATACTGTATTTAAGATTGTCCCACCACACCCTTTTATCTACCTTATACAAAGGACACTCCATTTCCTGCAAAATTAATTCCCTGACCCCTGCACAATATGTGGTCTCAGTTAAAAATTGTGAGTTGAGACACCAGACCCCTGGCCCTCTACCTACTCATCCCAAATAAATACTAAAATAAAAAATTGCATGATCACTAAAAAAATCACTAAAAATATATATTTTTTAAATACATCCACCTTTTCCGTTTAATTTTGGTTATCAAAGTGCTCAAATGAGCACAATTATGAGAGTGCAAATTGTTGACACGACGACGTTTAATTATCTTCACTGTGAATACAGTTAGGCTCCAGTTTCCACTGTAAAACCTCCCGCAGCTAAACCAATGAGGGAATAGCTCGGAGCGAAGGTTTAAGCGCGATGTAAGAAAAGGTAAATGTTATTGTGTGAAATATCACTAATTTATCTGACTCCATTTAAAACTAGAATTTGGTTTTAATCATGCGTGGAGCTCGGAGTGGTTACACTCGACTCGTCCTTGGGTACCACCATTACTCAATATATGCTTGCCGGAATCAGCATTATTGCTGAATCTCAGTTTGTTGGAGAACACAGAGGTTGGGGCTCTAGCCAACACAATACATGCATTATTTTTTACATAGATAGTTGCGTGACCAGGTCAGAGTGCATTCAGAGGGCTCCTTAAGGCGAATTTGACTAGAACCGACATAGAACGTCCAAGGGTTCTCTTCACATCCAATCACCAGAACCATGCACCACCAACCCCGTTTTGCAGGCAGAACTTGGCTGCCTTTCCCAACTTGAGGACGCCGCTAAAGACTTGCTGTACCAGGCCACTGATCAGTTGGTCCTTGGTCAGAATTGTCCCCCTGAGTATTCAGCTGTAATTTAGGCTGAAAAGGGTATAAAATGGATTAGAGTCATGGAGACCACGCAAGTTAAAAATAATTTAATAACAGGCAGGTAGGTCATTAGGTTAAATTTAGCAGTCAATGACACAATACATAGATTTAAGAAAAGAAATACAGGGTAAATATCTTACCCAGTGACTGGTTAAGACTGTGCGAGCAAATATGAACACATTCAATATCTATAGCTAAACACAGGATAACATGCTATGAAGACAAAGAAACATGAACAGGTTCACTGACAAAGCATATAACTAAATGATTCCGTACGGTGTGACTATGGTACCAGGAGAACTGTTAAGCAGATTCTCCTTCAATGTCCCTTCGGACTTCCCTTGAATGCAGTCCTGAGCAGGCCTTCCACATTCAACAATTCCCTTTGTTTGTCAAAATAAGGTCTGGCAGGAAGAGATGTAACTCCTCACCACTCGGAGACCCCCCTCCAGGAAGATAAACTGCATAGTCTACTCCCCAGATCTAGTGATAGTAACGAAGGTGAGTGATCTCATGATCTTCCCTATCATTTATCTAGATATCAGGTGAGGTCCTGGTGATGGCCACTCTATGTTCCAGATACTTACAGTCAAGCCGGAAAGTCTGCAAACCCCTTTCACCTTCTCCACATTTTATTACGTTACAGACTTATACTACAATAGATTGAGTTCATTTTTTGCCTCAAACATCTACACACAATAGCCAATAATGACGAAGTGAAAACAGGTTTTTAGAAAATATGCTATTTTCTTTTACTGACAAAAATAGGTTATTTAGGGGTTACATATCTGTACACACCCTTAGCCTAATACTTGGTTGCTGCACCTTTGGCAGCGATTACAGCTTCAAGGCATCTTAGGAAAGAAGCTACGAGCTTGGCACACTTGTTTCTGGACATTTTTGCCCATTCCTCTTGGAATATCCTTGCAAGCTCCGTCAGGTTGGATGGGGAGCGTCAGTACACAGCCATTTTCAGCTTTTTCCACAGATGTTCAATTGGATTCAGGTCTGGGCTCTGGCTGGGCCACTCAAGGACATGCAAAGACTTTCTCCGAAGACACTTTTTTGTTCTCTTGGCTGTGTGCTTCGGGTCGTTGTCATGTTGGATGGTAAACTTTCGCCCCAGTCTGAGGTCCAGAGCGCTCTGGAGCAGGTTTTCTTCAAGGATCTCGGTGTACTTAGCTGCATTCATCTTTCCCTCTATCAGGACTAGTCGCCCAGTTCCCGCTGCTGAAAAACATCATAATGCTGCCACCGCCATGCTTCACTGTAGGGATAATAATAATAATAATATATAAGTTTTATATAGCGCTTTTCTGAGTACTGTTAGCAATCAATATATTGCTTTTCGTGGTCAAGGAGGTAGGTCAAGGATACTCTTCAATTCAATTCGAATGGTTAAAACACTTTGTCTTTATTGTGTCAGCTCCAGGTCTTTACAGAATAACACAATGGGTTAGTACATCTGTGGTCCTCTGGAAGCGCGCTGGAAGCGCGCTCGCGCGTGCACGCTCTCGCTCTTGGACCCCCCCCATCTCTGCTACTGTGGTGCTTATATACTGTATGCTAAAAAGGGGTTTGTCTTCTACCTTCCATTTTCATACATCACTGGGCGTATAATTAAAACCAATCAAACGTTTAGAATTTCACGTGTTCAGTTCATGTCTAGTATTTTTCCATGAAGATAGAAACTTATGAGTTTTGGCGTTTCCTGTTTTGCATAAACTGACTCTGCTTTTGTGGCAAATCCTTTATCTGAAAAATGTTGTGGCCCTCCCTCTCAGAACTCTCAGAACACAGGCCCAAGGCCACTCATTCGAAACTTAACTACCACAGACAAGTTTATACATTCTATTACAACATATATGTTATAGAATTAAATGTAAAATTCCCACAATTCCCTCCTTTGATCCCGTCTTGGGATCAACACTATACAGCGGTATTTCAAGCTTGTATGGGTGATATCTTCACTCCATACCTGAAGCAGGTACACATTGCAAACCCAGTTTTTTAAATTTTATTTACTCTAACTATCAGGGTTATAATACTGGCACAGCGGTAAGCAATGATGTCAGAGCTCTTACTTAATCACCAGGAAAACCTCATAGGCAAAACCACAGAACTCTAGACTGAGTCTGCTGCTGATGAGGACATGTCTCTGTCCGATATCCATCTTAAGCGATACTCCTTCATTTTTAATACATTTTACTTTTTATCCTTCTATCAAGAGGAAAGAAAATCCTAGCATTTTGGCAACAGTGCATTGGCAGCTTTTTCTAAACATTTTATCACAATATAGTTACGTGGGGATTTCCAATCGGGCAATTGGGGGTGTAGGGAGGTTCTGGTATCTCCCACACGGTTGGCATAGGCATAGTGTGCTCATCACATGGTTCAATCAGTAATGGTAGTACAAAACATTTACTCGACTAACATACGATACTTTTACCGCAAAATTATGTTGGCTTCTTCTTCTTTGGTCCAAGCAGCCTCAACGTCGGACCAATGGACAGAGGAGAGGTTACTAGCACATCACTCAGCCACGGTCTTTCTTTGGCAGATTATGTAATGCATCTCTGTGTGTGTATTCTCTCTATCTGCCATTGATGAGGGAGCACATAGCTCCTGGTTGTGTAATTCTTTCTTCGTGTGTGTGTATATTCAGTGTTAGTGTTACTTTAATATACACCCAATCCCCTGTTGGAAAATAATCTTACACATTCTGGTTAAGTGTTACACATAGCTCGCCAGTTCCCTCTTGAACTGTTCAAGCGGGGTCCATTGTACGGACCTCATACAAACGGCATGGGCCCTCCTATGGCCGATTGTGCCCTATTGGGGAAAAACTGATACTTTCCAAATTATTATACATCACCACTTCCCCACAATCATACACTTCCCCCTTTGCACAATGGTCCTGCTCATGCGCATCCTTAATCACACTTTGCTCTGTGTGTGTTATCTGTTTATTAGTTGCTCGAGGTTGTGTGCTTCTGTCTTCTTGGGCCCAATATCTGCAGAGAAACCTGACAATTTCAGTTAGTCACACAGTACTTTGTCATCTCATCTCCAATCCCCTGTAATTCTTCACAGCAGTGATAATTCGTCCCCGGAATTATCATTGGAGTTCCTGTCATAAATTCAAAAAAGGGGAGAAATTAGCAATAATTAGTGAGGCCTAGTTCAGCTCTCATTGTCAGTAGAGCTGCTTGAGAGCCGCCACCCAGTTCCTGCTTTAAACAGAGAAGAACTCTTTATTAGTCTTTTCCCTTCACTTAGGGTACATTTTCACATACGGGGCAGCGTAGGATTTATTTGTCTGTTCAGTTTATTTATTTATCTTTGTTTTGGTTGTGCACCTAAACTGACAACCCTTTAGGAGAGATCGCATTGCCGGGTTTCACTTTGATGGTTTTTAGACAAAATCAAACAATTAAACACAAAACAAAACCACACAACTTAGGATGTAAATTAAACTAATTATTTATCTGCACCCGAACAAAAAACACAAACATTGGGAAGGTGGCCTTGCCCTCCACTTCCCCCAGCTTAAACTGTAAAGTTTCCACTTCTCATCTTCGCTTAAACATTGTTTCAAAATCATACACAAGTTTTCTGTGCACCAAATTAGAGGATTTTCCGTTTTGTTCAAAACAGAGCTCTTCGGCTCTTTTGACCATTAATAATAAAACCCAGAAAATTCGAAATCAAACAAAACCCACAGCAAGAAGGAAAACAATATCCATTTCGAATGCTTCCACCTTATCCATAGCTGAACAACTCTCTGCCACTTCCCCTTCCCCGCAAAGTCTCTGACCAGAGCCCCACAACCAACCCCACACAGCACATCCGCTTCCATTTTATTTATAGTTGAACAATTTTCTCCTACTTTTTGATCAGATCTTCATAACCAATCTTACATAGCACATCTGCTTCTATACATAATAGAGATAAGGCATTCAGCCTGCCTTATTGCATAGTTGTTCTGAGGGGATTTCCTAAACAAACACTTGTAATACTAGTGTTTAACAAATAAACTGAAATAAATTTCGCCTATATAAACATGGTTATAGCATGGCCTCCTTAAAATAGCCTACATTTATTGTGCTATTTCGATACAAAAGAAAACAAAAATGTGCTTTATTTAATCAATATCATTATTTGAAATGGTTTAATAACGGGCAGACTTTCATTAACTCTTAGTTTGATAGTCACAGAATGGGCCTACATGGAAAATGTACAACATAGCCTAAAGTAGCCTATGTGATTTTGATTAGAAATGCTTGAACCGTTTTGCTTTCGGTAACGTTCCGCTGGGTGGACGTCAGATGCCAGTAGACCTATAGGTAGGCTACAGGTTTCGATCATTTTGTAAGATTGCAGGCTATATATATATATATTTTTTTTAAATGTGAAACTAATTTGTTGCTAATTTATTAGGCTACTGAGTAGCCCGTAGCAGTAGCCCGTATGCAGAGAGTAACTGATTCGGTTGACAATTATGTAGGCTACTGCGGTGCGGTAGTCAGCAGTTCATATAGGCTAGTCAGTTCAGTAGGACTCACTGAACTGTGGTAGTAGGGGTAGTCTGTGGTCAGTACAGTTCGCTACAGTTCCTGTCCGCTGATGCGCACTCAAGCATATGAACGAATCATTGAGTGATGATCCGGTACACTCAATTCACTTTAAAGATTCGTTCAAAAAGATTCGTTCGTTCACGTACTGCACATCACTAAAACACGCTCGCGCATGCCCACTACACTGGTTAAAGAATGAGTTGAATGGTCGTTCCTGACAGTGTTGTTGTTATACAATATATACATATACTCGGTTAAATCACACTAAAACACTGTCTCACTTTCTATGTCTTGGCTGCTGGAAACTACAACTAAAGTTCCCTCATGGGAAAATAAGTTATTCTATCCTGTTCTATTCCATTCTCTTCTCTGGCCACCAAACAAGTCCCCTTTCCCTGAAAGACTGAAAAGTTAAATTCAAAGCGGGCAACGCAGACTCTCTCTCTGCATGAAATCAAATCGCACATGCAGAAAATGGCACTCAAAACGAATTGTAACATTTTGCTTAAACACTAATATGTTTTTCTGTGGTAGGATGAATTGCACAAAAAAGCCCATATGTGCACAATAGCAGCACAAGGCCTCAGACCCAAGGGCAGACAACCACGCACAAAATCAGCTCATTATTTGTATCGAAGTGTGCTCAATGAACAATGGTCCCACACTAGGCACCCAATATGAGCTCATCTCGACACCTGCAAATCAAGGACACACACACACACCCACACGCAGGGAAACTGCCTGTTCCTAGCCCGTCTGAAGAGATAAGCATGAACCCCTCCCTACACATTCCTTGTCTGGAAGATCATCCAGCACGCTAGTTTTGAAAATGTATGTGTGTGTGTGCAGCTTGAGGAACTGATAGTTTCTTAAATCCAAATAAAACATTTATCGTCTATCTTTACAAACATTGGTGTAAAAACTATGTATTGGACTACTATTGTCAAACCGTGACTAGGATGTTTCTGATATGATTAAATCATAGCATTTCATCAAAACTACCATATAAATAAGGGTCATATGTAATGCTTAATTTAGGACAGGCAGAGACCTCTGCAGACCATGGAAACACCAAAAAAAATAACACACAAGATGTCAGCTGAACTTCATGGTGCGCTGTTATGTTTTTCTTCTGTCATTAACGGACTTTTTTTACGTCTTGCGGGTGAGCATGAAATTGACGGACTCAGACTGGACTGTGTGATTGAGTGTTTTTAACATATGTATGTTTAGCCGATCAGCCTGGGTATGTATATTTGTGCTAAATCTTTTATAATAAATTACGTTATACCAGACTCTAGAATGTTGTGTCTATTTTGGAAGAAAGTTTGAATTACGTGTAGTGCAATGGTCCTGACCCCTCCCGACAGGACAGTGAAAGGATTGTTCGATTTATCATACTTCACTAGCATGAAGCTATAACTATAACTATAACTGCGTGTATTATCTGCATTATCCAGAGGTTTAAAATCAGTACATTGGCCTGCATTACTTATTTATTTATTTGGTAGATCAGACCTTTTTCTTCAATCTTGTCTGTTACAAAATGAGCCTTTACTCAATTTATCTCTTTCAAACACTTTGAAGGACAAAGAATACGGTTCGGTTATCATGCTGAGATCAATCCTAGTTTCTATTTATTTATAACCATAGGCTAAAACCTTCTCCACAGCGAATTCGCTGTAGCCAGTAGCCTATGCTATTTGAGCACAATAAACTGCAACAGGCTGTTTTGCCCCACAAGACGTCTGCAACTAAATCGAATCACTACCTGAAAATAGAGAACTGAGTAGCACATAACTCCAAGCCAGTCAAAGGACAAAATTACAAATTAGTGCGCTCAGAATTTTCCATGAAAATAAACTGCATATATGTATAATATCATATAATATATATGTAATGTAATAACAAATTAACTAATAACGCAAATTGAATAACACTTTCACTTCTATGTCCTTCTATGCACCACTTTCTGTCACAATCCTATGCAAGTTTCCCTCGCGTATAACTTCCTCTTATCTATCTGTACTAACCATAAACTTAATCAACCGTAAACTCTGATTAAGATCTTCCACACTTCTCTGCACAACACTGTTTACACTTTCCCAGGCGGGTCTTCATTACGATGCGTCTGATCATAAATTTCACAAATCTTATAATACACTGAGATTATAACACAAACTATTGCAAATATATCATACATTGTAGTATAGCTCCAGAGACACAGAAAATAATTGGGCACATATTTTAACTTTTTTAAGGTCTCTCCTACATGAGCTATTACGGTAATTCTGGTGGTCAGGTTACACACACTGCAAAACGAAAGCTACGGGATCTTTTAACAAAATAAACTGCTTATTTCACTCAAGGTGTAAAGGGTTCAAAGCACTGCAAGTATTTTTAGTTTTCCTTTATAAATTCACCAATAATGTGCCTTCTACCCACGTAATAACTGCTCACTTCATTACGAAGGCTACAACTCAACAAGCCAAAAGTATTTGGACGCCTTTATGCGTGCACCGTTTACTTGTCTGTTCTTCCAGTCTCTCCGCTATCGGTTTTTGGCTGCCCACGACCAACAGGACACTATAATTTGTTCAATCAGAATCCCACTTTATCACAATATACCATGAGTTGGGCTTCCCATTCACTTTTAAAATCACATTCTTCTGGGTCAAACAATTTACAGGTATTTTCTTCTAAACTACTCAGCTGATTTAACATAAACACAACACAGCTCATACACAATCCATACAACGCTGTAATCTCATACTTGTGTCGACACACATGGCCATCACTCATACACAATCCACACTTTTTCTCAGACAAAAATGGTTTGTCTGGCTCGGGGAACCATCCAAATTTGTTCCACTCTGCTAAATATTTAGTCCATTTATCACGACGTTTTTTCAATTCCTGGGCACATAATTTTGTGCTCAGATTGTCCCATAGTTTACGCAATATATCCGCGGTAGTCGTCATTTTTGCCTTATTCCGTAAACGTTATTTATTACTTAGATATTGACTCGTTTTAATTTCTACTTTTTACTTGTTTGATTAGGATCCACAATTTAACAGTTCTAATTAAATTAACACAACCTTATTTCCCTTAATTTATTCACCAAATATCAGTTATATTGCAGTCATTGGCTGTGATCAGCTGCATTCAGTTACTCGTTTAATTTTCTCAATGCACGTCTGCATTATCAGAAAATATTTTCACTGAATCAGTATCACGAGGGCTTACAATGACACCCACAATTTTGTTTATCCCCTTTTATCATTTTAATACAGCAGATATACAACAGATAAAAAATAAAAAATAAAAAACTCAAAGACCTGTTTATGAATCAAAACTGTATTCCATGAATCAAGTCCTTTTGTATGTTTTCACTCGTGGATTTAGCGCCACTCTATCTCACCCATTTAATGTCGACTATTTGGTTCGACGGACCTTACATTGATATCACTAGATCAATGTATCACCACAGTAATTTGCGTATTTACGTTTCCGAGGTGCATATGCGTCGCACTATGTAACTTGATAATGGCCCAGAATCCCAAGGCTGAATTCGTCTCCAAGGGACTACGCCCTTAGAATCTCATTACATAGGTCCCACAAATAATGGACCCGCAAATTTTTAATTACACACAACCAAAGAATATTTTATTCTGTGTCTTCACTGCACTTTTTATCCTTATTCTTTGTCAAGTTGGGTCATGGAATACACCTTAATACATTTATATTCGTTCTGACAAATTTATGCAAATTAGTTCTTTTAACAAATTTTCAGATGGTTTGGTTATATCTCTCAGACATTCCTTATAAAGGTTCTGCTTACCTTGTCTTTTTAGGGGCCCCGGAATGTCCAAGAGACTAAACTGCCACCGTCTTTTTATTTTTTTATTTTTTTATTGATCCAAGATCATCTCCCTCCTCCACGACGAGGTCACCATTTTGTTAGCAATCAATATATTGCTTTTCGTGGTCAAGGAGGTAGGTCAAGGATACTCTTCAATTCAATTCGAATGGTTAAAACACTTTGTCTTTATTGTGTCAGCTCCAGGTCTTTACAGAATAACACAATGGGTTAGTACATCTGTGGTCCTCTGGAAGCGCGCTGGAAGCGCGCTCGCGCGTGCACGCTCTCGCTCTTGGACCCCCCCCATCTCTGCTACTGTGGTGCTTATATACTGTATGCTAAAAAGGGGTTTGTCTTCTACCTTCCATTTTCATACATCACTGGGCGTATAATTAAAACCAATCAAACGTTTAGAATTTCGCGTGTTCAGTTCATGTCTAGTATTTTTCCATGAAGATAGAAACTTATGAGTTTTGGCGTTTCCTGTTTTGCATAAACTGACTCTGCTTTTGTGGCAAATCCTTTATCTGAAAGATGTTGTGGCCCTCCCTCTCAGAACTCTCAGAACACAGGCCCAAGGCCACTCATTCGAAACTTAACTACCACAGACAAGTTTATACATTCTATTACAACATATATGTTATAGAATTAAATGTAAAATTCCCACAGTACCCAAAGACGCTTCACATTTGGGAAAGACAAAACAAACACTCAGACAAGAAAGGCAAATAAACAACTACAAAACGGGAAACACATAAAGAGAAAACAGGGGGAAGGGGGGGATGATGGAGGAGGATGGTCAGATGTCATAGGTAATCTTGAAAAGATGGGATTTGAGTTGACTTTTGAATGAGGGGAGTGCGTCAGAGTTCCGGATGGCAAGGGGCAGGGAGTTCCAGAGGGTAGGGGCGGCAATGGCGAAGGCTCTGTCCCCCAGGGTGCGATACTTGGTCTTGGTGATGGGGGTGAGAAGGTTGGCGTCTGCGGAGCGGAGGCGGCGAGTGGGGGAGTGGCGATGGAGGAGATCAGTCAGGTATAGGGGGGCAAGGTTGTTCAGGGCTTTGTAGGTGATGAGGAGGATCTTGAAATTGATGCGTTGCTGTACGGGAAGCCAGTGAAGTTGACGAAGGATGGGAGTGATATGTTCTCTGGAGCGGGAGTGGGTGAGCAACCGGGCAGCTGAGTTCTGAACATATTGTAGTTTTTGGAGAATAGTGGAGGGGAGGCCATACAGGATGCTGTTACAGTAGTCGAGTCTGGAGGTGATGAAGGCGTGGATGAGAGTTTCGGCGGCTGAGGAGGAGAGGGTGGGGCGGAGGCGTGCAATGTTACGGAGGTGGAAAAAAGACGTTTTGGTGACGTGGTTGATGTGAGGCTTAAAGGAGAGTGCAGGGTCCATGATGATGCCAAGGTTTCTGGCCAGGGGGGAGGGAGTGACTGAGTGACCATCAATGCAGAGTGAGAGGTTCTGGGAGGAGGAGAGGATGGATTTTGGGCCGAAGATGATGATTTCCGTTTTATTGCTGTTGAGTTTTAAAAAGTTGTGGTTCATCCAGGTTTTGATGTCGGAAAGGCAGTCGGTGAGGGTGGAGAGAATGGCGGAAGTGATGGCTTTGGTGGAGATGTACAGCTGGGTGTCATCGGCATAACAGTGAAAATGAAGACCATGGCGGCGGATGATGTGTCCAAGTGGGAGCATGTAGAGGATGAAGAGAATGGGACCAAGCACTGAGCCTTGGGGGACTCCGTGTGAGACAGGGGTGGTGTGTGATTTGTGGTTATTGATGGAGATATAGTGGAATCTTTCAGACAGGTAGGAGGTGAACCAGGAAAGAGCGGAGTCAGTGATGCCAATGGATTGCAGACGACTGAGGAGGATGGAGTGATTGACGGTGTCGAAGGCTGCACTGAGGTCGAGGAGGAAAAGGATGGTGAGGGAGCCGGAGTCAGAGGAGAGTAAGATGTCATTTGTAACTTTGAGTAGAGCTGTTTCAGTGCTGTGGTGGGTGCGGAAACCGGATTGGAATGTTTCATACAGGTTATTGGAGAGGAGGTATTGCTTAAGTTGAGTTGCGACGGCTCTTTCTAGCAGTTTTGAGAGGAAGGGGAGGTTGGAGATGGGTCTGAAGTTGTTGGGGTCGTTGGGGTCCAGGCCGGGTTTTTTAAGGAGGGGGGTGATGGCAGCAAGCTTAAGAGGCGGAGGAACGGTGCCAGAGGTAAGGGAGGAGTTGATGGTGTCAGTGATGAGTGGGGCGAGAGAGGTGAAACAGGCTTTGACAAGGTCAGAGGGCATGGGGTCCAGGGGGGAGGTGGAGGATTTCATCGTGAAGAGTATTTTGGAGAGGTCAGCTGTGGTTATGGGTGAGAAGAGGGAAAGCCGGTGATCAGGGGGTGGGGGAAGTGCCGGCTCCAAGTCGGGGGTGATGGCAGAGGCGGTAGCAAGCTGGTTGTGGATGATTTCTATTTTGGAGTGGAAAAATGATAAGAAGTTGTTACATTGCTCCGGGCTGAATGAGGATGAGATGTTGTCCTGGGGTTTGAGGAGTTTATTTATGGTAGAAAACAGAGTGCGAGGGTTGGAGGATCCAGAATGAATGATGCCAGAGTAGTAGATGGAACGGGCTTCATTGAGTGCAGATCTGTAGAGGTGCATGTGCTCTTTGTAGGCGAGGGCGTGTACAGTGAGACCGGTTTTCTTGTGTAGGCGTTCTAGCTGTCTTAGTTGTTTTTTGAGTTTGTGAAGTTCCGGGGCGAACCAAAGGGCTGAGTGAGTGAAAGTAACGGATTTTGTTTTTAAGGGGGCCAGTTGGTTGAGGGAGGTAGACAGCGTGTTGTTGTAAATGTTGACGAGGTCCATGGGGGCTGGATTAACAGGGAGAGTGAGGCCGGAGAGAGCGTTCGATATGCAGGTGGAGAGAGAGACTGGGCAGATGGACTTAAGATTGCGGAAGGTTATTGTGCGGTCTTGTTTGGGTTGGGGGGCCGGAATGTCGATGACCAGCGTGATGGCCAGATGGTCGGAGATGGTGAGGTCGGTGCTGGAGATGTTGTGGATGTGGAGGCTAGTGGAGCAAACCAGGTCTAAGATGTGTCCACGGCTGTGGGTGGGGAAGTTTATGTGTTGGGTGAAGTTAAAGCAGTTTAGTAGGTCCAGGAAATCTATTGCAGTTTTACAGTCAGGGGAGTCAATATGGAGGTTGAAATCGCCAAGAAGTAAAACCGATGGTGAGATTGAAGACAGAGCAGTAATGAATTCTGAGAGGTCTGATAGGAAGGATGGGTTGGGTTTGCGGGGACGGTAGATGATCGAAATGATGAGAGGTTTAGGACCAGGGAGTTTAAAAGCCAGGTGCTCAAAAGATGGAACAGCAGGGATGGAGAGTGGGCGAGGTTGGAGGTCTTGATGGTAAATAGCAGCAATACCCCCTCCTCTGCCCTCAGTACGGGGGTTGTCCCGGTATGAGTATCCAGCAGGGGTAGTTTGGTTAAGTGCAAGGTAGTCCAGGGGTTTTTGCCAAGTTTCAGTGAGACAGAGTAGGTCCAGTTTGTTGTCAGTGATAAATTCGTTGAGAATGAGGCCTTTATTGTTGAGGGATCTTGTGTTGAAGAGAGCGAGTTTCAGGTACTTTTGTTTTGAAATTGATGGGGCGGAAGTAGGTATTGGGCGGAGGTTGAAAAGGTTCACGCTGGAGTTTTTCTGATGACGTATGTTGTTGTGATGACACGTTGAGGAAGTGCGGGAGCCGGTGTGTGAACTGCGGCCAGACCACAGAGATGGAATGCTGTTTATCGCGGTGGAATTGTAAATAAACTTGCGGCGGGAGCCTCGGTGGATGTAGCGGGGACGGAGAAGAAGTCCAAAGTTTTTTATTGAGGCGATGAGTTCCGTGGAAGGAGGCGTTTGGGGGATTAGCCGGCGGAACTGCATGGATGTGTAGCATAGCGCCATGTCCCAGCCAGAGAGGGCTAACCGCACCGGTACAGGTGGAATCCTGCCCGGGGTCTACCTTCGACCACGGCGATGGATCCAAGGAAGTCCTTCAACACCGGTAAGTATCCAAGCTAACGCACAGAACACCGAGAGGAGTCCTGAAGCAGTAGCCTAGCACTACCGTGGAAGTTTGTTTGAGTAATCCAGGTAAGAGGGTAGGTTGTCCGTAATCCGTTATGGCCAGCCGATTGAAAGGGCAAAACGAAGAGTAGTAGATAGCGAAAAAAATAAAAATAAAATAATTAAAATAGCAAAGTAGCAGCAAGGAGGCAAACTACTTACTTCAAGGTTTCAGAGGGAGAAGCGGCAGCTAAACGCGCCAGCGTCCTCACACAACAAAAGAAATCTAGTGCTGATGGTATTAGCCAGGTGATGAGCGGTGCCTGGTTTCCTCTAGACGTGACGCTTGGTATTCAGGCCAAAAAGTTCAATTTTGGTTTCATCAGAACAGAGAATCTTGATTCTAATGGTTTGAGAGTCCTCTAGGTGCTTTTTGTCAAACTCCAAGCGGGCTGTGATGTGCCTTTTACTAAGGAGGGGCTTCCGTCTGGCCACTCTACCAAAAATGCCTGATTGGTGGAGCGCTGCCTGGATGGTTGATCTTCTGAAAGGTTCTCCCATCTCCACAAGGATACGCTGGACCCTCGGGTTCCTGCTCACCTCCCTGGCTAAGGCCCGTCTTTCCCGATTGCTCAGTTTAGCCGGGCGGCCAGGTCTAGGAAAATTCTTGGTGGTTGCAAACTTCTTCCATTTGCGAATGATGTTGGCCACTGTGCTCTTTGGGACCTGCAAAGCTGCAGAAAATTACCCTTCTCCAGATCTATGCCGTGACACAATCCTGTTTCTGAGGTCTGCAGATAATTCCTTTGACCCCATGGCTTGGAGTTTGCTCTGACGTGCACCGTCAACTGTGGGACCTTATATAGACAGGTGTTGGCAATCCCAAATCATGTCCAATCAATGTAATTTATCACAGGTGGACTCCAATTAAGTTGTAGAAACATCTCAAGCAGTATCAGTGGAAACAAAATGCACCTCAGCTCACTTTTTGGTGTACATATGATATTTTACATTTTGATTTTTAATAAAAGAGCACAAATGTCTAAAAACCTGTTTTCACTTTGTCATTATGGGCTATTTTGTGTAGAATTCTGAGACAAAAAATGAACTACATCTATTGTAGAATATGTCTGTAACATAATACAACGTGGAGAAGGTGAAAGGGGTGTGCAGACTTTCCGGCTTGACTGTATATAGACAAGCGCATCCCTGATCACCTATACAATCTTTCTTTCTTTCACATACCCCACACTTCAATTGGTATTAATCCCGGTTCACCACATTTATCATATTATCCACAATTATTTACATGCTCATACAGTGGTGTTCAAATAAATAGGGTGCAAATATTTTTTAATAGCTTTTAGTTCCATATTTCAAATGTAGTGGAAACATTACACATTCAATTTCAAATCAAAGCATTAACAAATTTTATCAAGACTGCGTTATTCTTTGACCCCTCATTTAGGGATCGCTCTAGTTTCAAAAGGCTGGCTTGGATATCTGGATTTGCAGGTGCTCTGTTGCGTGAAATGTATGTTTCAATTAGTAGCTTGGAAGCTTCTCCTTCCCTCCTCCTATTGAAGAGAATAACTTCAGTGAGCAGGCTCTCACACAGAATTTTCCACGCTTTGGAATTGGGCTGTTTGGAGAGCTGTTGCATAGCATCATCTTGCTGAGCACTGAGATGATTTTGAAGTTTTTTAACATCTTCAGTGAGGGGGATTAAGTCAGATTTGTTCCACTTTGCTTTTTTTAGAGTATTGAGTGCAGCTCTTGATATATACGTGTTCCAATTGGTTTCCAGCAACTCAAGGAAGTGTTTAGCATTGGTCTCTGTGTGTTTCTCCCCTTTCATGATGCTCTCACTCGCAAGTATCCCAGCAGCAGTTTTCAAGGAATATCCAATTTTGCATGCCAGGGATGGTGTTTTATATTCATTTTTATCTGGTTTGTGCCCATCCACTTTCCTGGCTGCCATCACTGCCAACTTGAAGTTAGCTGGTGCACAGACAGCCTGCAAAGTCTGCACAGCTGGATCTGTCTCTGGAACAGCGAGCATAAACCTGCCAAGTGAGACGGGTGTGTGCGGGTTGGACCCGTAATGCACGACTCAGAACACAAACTTGATAATAAAGACCCGCAAGGGCTTTATTATGGGGAAATCCAAAAACGTAGTCACACAAGCAAAGTCCAAAAACCAATAAATCCAGCCAGACCAAAAATACAGTACCGAGGGAGAAGGCAGTCTCGAAGTCGGTATCCATGCAAGAGTTCGTTAACCAGAGTAGCTGTCAGCGGAGCAGAAGTACAAAAACAGGGAAAAAGCAAAGTTCGTAGTCGTGGGGCGTAGCAGGAGTCAGACCGAAGTCCTATCTGCGGGGCAGAGGTACAAACAGACAGCAGGCAAAACTCGTGGTCAAAAACAGGCAGTGGAAACAATAGGCAGGCAGTAACGATGGTCAATAAACAGGCTAGATCAATAACGGTAGTCAAAACAATGAAAAAACGCTCGAGTGACAATAGTAAACTAAGGCAACAATTTTGCAACGAACAGCCATGAACACTGAGCTTAAATGCAGGTGTAGACAGGTGCAAACATTTTAGCTTGAGAGCAGCAGGAAATTCACAACAGCTTGAGAAAATGAGACACGTAACGAGGCAATTAGTAAATCATTAGTAGTTAACCTATCCTGACCTAGCGTTAGTAAATTAGTAATCAACATGCACGAGAAACGTAAGGTAAACATGAACACATGGTTAGATAGTTAGTATTACCCAATCCTGATCTAATGTTAGTATATTAGTAACTAGACAAGGGAGAATGAAACTATTAGGGAAGCGTGAGTGACAGCAAGAAAAGAAACAGCATGAACGCAAGGCTGCGGAAAAACATGGAAATATGTATGCAAACAATGAACTGCATCGTAACATAAACAGAAAATAAACTGTGACAAAACACTAAACATGAAACATGGCATAAACATGACAGAAACATAACACCAAGTTCACGCATATTCTGGCTCATATACACGTGCTGGAATTTGTTGTGGCCATGTTTTTCAAACAACATGTCCCCAAACTTGCATATCAGGGGGTCGTTTTTGCACTGGAGGGCTATTCTGTCTTGTTGCATGTTGTGCATTATGCTCTTGCAGCCTTCGGAGGCACTGGGTTGGATAGGAATCAATTTTGATGCACTAGATTGTGCTTTCTTTGATCTGTTAGCATGAACATCTTTTCTCACTCTGCAAGATGCCTCATGTTTCCATAAGTCACTTTTCACGAATAAACCAAAACAGTGGGGGCACGGCAAATAGTCTCTGGGGTTTGCATCAGCCTCTGGCTGACGCCAAGTGACAAGCTCACCCTCTCCCTGTTCAAAAACGAGCAGATTATGCTGGTAATCCCCTTTGTTGCGTAATGCCTCTAGTAAGGCTGACCTGTGTTTGGTGGCTTTCTGGAAGCTTAGGGCATGGGCAACATCAAGTTCGTTCATGTGTTTTCGTTCTAGGTGGCATGAAATTTAGCTGTTAGGTTTTCCACAATACACACAGTAATGTCTTTTCTCCCACACCCTTTTTTCATCTGCAGAGTTGCTTTGGTTAACAACAGAGCAGCCGCTCTCACCATCAGTATCTGTTTGGGAAGGAACCCAGGAGGTCACTCCGTAAGGACCAGTCTTGCTCGATGACCTCCTGGGTTCCTTCCCAGTCTTGCTCGATGACCTCCTGGGTTCTTTCCCAGTCTTGCACGATGACCTCCTGGGTTCTTTCCCAGTCTTGCACGATGACCTCCTTAGTTCCTTCCCAGTCTTGCTCGATGACCTCCTTGGTTCCTTCCCAGTCTTGCTCGATGACCTCCTGGGTTCTTTCCCAGTCTTGCTCGATGACCTCCTTGGTTCCTTCCCAGTCTTGCTGGATAGCCTCTGAGGCTTTGTTGGGGTGATATCAGCTGAACTCTCTGATGAGTTGCTTGGTTGGTACTCAGACCCAGAGACTGCTGAGCTGTCAGTGTTGCTGTCCTTGTACACCTGCAATGGTTCAATGAATGCAAACACAATATCAAGGATTAGTTTGATTTTCACAAGAAGATGATCTTTATTTTCATTTTACATTTAGTTGAGTTGTACTATTATAAGTTGCTACGTACACAAATTAGCTGGTCTTGATCCATTTTTGACTATCCCATATCATGTATGCCTCTTGGAAGGAAGTGTTAAACTTCAGAATACTTAATATTTTAGACCAATGAGGTAATAATATGAGTGGGAACTAGGCAGTGCGACGCGTCAGAAATAGAACCAAGGCAAACAACATCGCTGCAGTCAGCGTTGTCGCACGCACAATTTTGTGTCACGCATGAATGGTGAGGATGGTCAGATTGATAACAATGGGAGCGATTACTTTTTCTATGTCACTTGCTCGCAATACGCATATGGTTAGAACACGGTGTCAGTAGGGCTGCCCTGAATGCTATTTTTAACACTTCAAAGCTTAGTTGGGACATTTTCAGCAATGCTCCGAAGCTTTTGGCTCAGCCCTAGGTGTAAGTTACGTCACAATGCACTATAATAAGCTCATGATATCTGTCTGGTGTACGAGGCTACCATACCGTGGCAACATATTTGGTGCTTCTGGTTGCATTCTCTCTCATGATCTGGAAAAGAAAATAGAAACAAATGCTTATCCGGGACAATTAGACCTGTTGTATCTTCAGCAACTGTATCCAGATTCAAGTCATTGAACATTTTAATTGTAGTCTCTCCATACCAGTCCTCTGAGCTTCCTGAACTGATGTTAAATTGGTATTTAATTATTAATTGCCCTATCATCAGTCAGTAGATTGCAAGCTTTCACTGGACCTGTGACCTTCAACCAAATGTGTTTACCTCAACTGATGAGATAGGAATAAACATTTTTAATAAAAACTGTTTTGTCTTGCCCGAACTCTGATACCGCGAGCTCAATAAGTACATTTAAAAAAAAAAACTAAATACACAGTAGATGCTCATATCTGCATCATATCACCACACATATAAATGTTCAACCTACTAATCGTTTTACTGTTGTTACTAATAATTTTTTAAATTGGAATACATGTTAATATAGGCCATAACGTAAAAAGGGCAATGGACACACGCCACCCTGCCACTAAAAAGACATTCTAGGTTGTCAACCATCAATCAAGGCGGGACATAACACTAGATTTATGTTTTTATCTGAACAAACCCTTTGATTTGTTGGGAGTTAAATGATTTCAAATATTCGTTTTCATATGTAAATTCATACCAAGCCTGTTGCTCATGTACTACAAAACATCGTAGTATATTCAGTGTCCTTGAAATTGTGATACTAAAAGTTTAAAATTCTTTAATTTTAAAAATGGTTAATGTTACAAAATGACAAAAGTGATTTAATACTCTAAATAAAACGTTTCTGCAGCTGTGCATTGCACAATTCGCCTCTCATAATATAATTTACATTTTCGTAAAATAAATGTCATTTGCGTGTAAATTAATCTGCTGCTAAGGCTTGCTAAAGTAGCTAACGTTAGCTAAATTAGTTCACTTAGCTTACCAAGAAGACTATAGCTAGCTTCTTACCTTTGCACCAGCCTAATGAAGTTACTGCCCTTTAGTACACATTATCCTCGGTCAGAAAAAATAGACATCGAGTGAAGAAGGGCAGTTTTACTGCAAATACATTACAATATAAATATCATCAAAAAAGATGTGCCATACCATATTCCTTTGCTCTTTCCCCCCCCCCCCCCCCCCCCCCCCCCCCTTAAGCAATTACCCGCCCCTCCACCAACGTCACATCCAGTTACATCTTGCAAAGTAAAACCTAAATTAGGAAATAATACTCAATAATGTCTTATTATACTCAATAACATCTTTTATTGTCTTCATATGCTCCATGTCTTTGATGCTGGTCACTGATTGTTCATATCTTCTTTCACACTTAGTGTGATGTTGTCCTAGGCGCTTCAACCGTGTTTAAAAGGAGTTCATGATGGCTTTTTATGTATGCAGCTCAGCTACCTCTGTATATATATATTTTTTTTCAACTTTGTCGCTATAGAAACTGAGGCCCAGGTTTTACTAGCCAACTCTTGCACGGTAATGGTTGCTGACAGATTAAAGAGGAATACCACAACATTTAAGAATTTGCTTATATTATTTTTAGGACAGTTCAGTTAGAGCTTGCATCAGGCGTGTAAATATAATAATACATAATGAACTGTCCTAGGGCATAGGAATAACATATGTTAATGGTACAATTCAGTGGTATTCCCTTTAATTCACATTATAGACATGATTATTCCCTGCTCTCTTCATTCAATGTATTTTACATAAAAATGCATGTTATTTTGTTATTTACTCCTCACTGCACTGCCTCCTCACCGCACTGCCTCCTCACCGCACTGCCTCTTCACCGCACTGCCTCCTCACCGCACTGCCTCCTCACCGCACTGCCTCTTCACCGCACTGCCTCCTCACCGCACTGCCTCCTCACCGCACTGCCTCCTCACCGCACTGCCTCCTCACCGCACTGCCTCTTCACCGCACTGCCTCCTCACCGCACTGCCTCCTCACGGCACTGCCTCCTCACCGCACTGCCTCCTCACCGCACTGCCTCCTCACGGCAGTGCCTCCTCACCGCAGTGCCTCCTCACCGCACTGCCTCCTCACCGCACTGCCTCCTCACGGCAGTGCCTCCTCACCGCACTGCCTCCTCACGGCAGTGCCTCCTCACCGCACTGCCTCCTCACCGCACTGCCTCCTCACCTCACTGCCTCCTCACCTCACTGCCTCCTCACCGCACTGCCTCCTCACCGCACTGCCTCTCACCTCACTGCCTCCTCACCGCACTGCCTCCTCTCCGCACTGCCTCCTCTCACCGCACTGCCTCCTCACCGCACTGCCTCCTCACCGCACTGCCTCCTCACCGCACTGCCTCTTCACCGCACTGCCTCTTCACCGCACTGCCTCCTCACCGCACTGCCTCTTCACCGCACTGCCTCCTCACCGCACTGCCTCCTCACCGCAGTGCCTCCTCACCGCACTGCCTCCTCACTGCACTGCCTCTTCACCGCACTGCCTCCTCACCGCACTGCCTCCTCACCGCACTGCCTCCTCACCGCACTGCCTCCTCACTGCACTGCCTCCTCACCGCACTGCCTCCTCACCGCACTGCCTCCTCACCGCACTGCCTCCTCACGGCAGTGCCTCCTCACCGCACTGCCTCCTCACCGCACTGCCTCCTCACCGCACTGCCTCCTCACCGCACTGCCTCCTCACCTCACTGCCTCCTCACCGCACTGCCTCCTCACCGCACTGCCTCCTCACCTCACTGCCTCCTCACCGCACTGCCTCCTCACCGCACTGCCTCTCACCTCACTGCCTCCTCACCGCACTGCCTCCTCACCGCACTGCCTCTCACCTCACTGCCTCCTCACCGCACTGCCTCCTCACCGCACTGCCTCCTCACCGCACTGCCTCTTCACCGCACTGCCTCTTCACCGCACTGCCTCTAGGTGGCATGAAATTTAGCTGTTAGGTTTTCCACAATACACACAGTAATGTCTTTTCTCCCACACCCTTTTTTCATCTGCAGAGTTGCTTTGGTTAACAACAGAGCAGCCGCTCTCACCATCAGTATCTGTTTGGGAAGGAACCCAGGAGGTCACTCCGTAAGGACCAGTCTTGCTCGATGACCTCCTGGGTTCCTTCCCAGTCTTGCTCGATGACCTCCTGGGTTCTTTCCCAGTCTTGCACGATGACCTCCTGGGTTCTTTCCCAGTCTTGCACGATGACCTCCTTAGTTCCTTCCCAGTCTTGCTCGATGACCTCCTTGGTTCCTTCCCAGTCTTGCTCGATGACCTCCTGGGTTCTTTCCCAGTCTTGCTCGATGACCTCCTTGGTTCCTTCCCAGTCTTGCTGGATAGCCTCTGAGGCTTTGTTGGGGTGATATCAGCTGAACTCTCTGATGAGTTGCTTGGTTGGTACTCAGACCCAGAGACTGCTGAGCTGTCAGTGTTGCTGTCCTTGTACACCTGCAATGGTTCAATGAATGCAAACACAATATCAAGGATTAGTTTGATTTTCACAAGAAGATGATCTTTATTTTCATTTTACATTTAGTTGAGTTGTACTATTATAAGTTGCTACGTACACAAATTAGCTGGTCTTGATCCATTTTTGACTATCCCATATCATGTATGCCTCTTGGAAGGAAGTGTTAAACTTCAGAATACTTAATATTTTAGACCAATGAGGTAATAATATGAGTGGGAACTAGGCAGTGCGACGCGTCAGAAATAGAACCAAGGCAAACAACATCGCTGCAGTCAGCGTTGTCGCACGCACAATTTTGTGTCACGCATGAATGGTGAGGATGGTCAGATTGATAACAATGGGAGCGATTACTTTTTCTATGTCACTTGCTCGCAATACGCATATGGTTAGAACACGGTGTCAGTAGGGCTGCCCTGAATGCTATTTTTAACACTTCAAAGCTTAGTTGGGACATTTTCAGCAATGCTCCGAAGCTTTTGGCTCAGCCCTAGGTGTAAGTTACGTCACAATGCACTATAATAAGCTCATGATATCTGTCTGGTGTACGAGGCTACCATACCGTGGCAACATATTTGGTGCTTCTGGTTGCATTCTCTCTCATGATCTGGAAAAGAAAATAGAAACAAATGCTTATCCGGGACAATTAGACCTGTTGTATCTTCAGCAACTGTATCCAGATTCAAGTCATTGAACATTTTAATTGTAGTCTCTCCATACCAGTCCTCTGAGCTTCCTGAACTGATGTTAAATTGGTATTTAATTATTAATTGCCCTATCATCAGTCAGTAGATTGCAAGCTTTCACTGGACCTGTGACCTTCAACCAAATGTGTTTACCTCAACTGATGAGATAGGAATAAACATTTTTAATAAAAACTGTTTTGTCTTGCCCGAACTCTGATACCGCGAGCTCAATAAGTACATTTAAAAAAAAAAACTAAATACACAGTAGATGCTCATATCTGCATCATATCACCACACATATAAATGTTCAACCTACTAATCGTTTTACTGTTGTTACTAATAATTTTTTAAATTGGAATACATGTTAATATAGGCCATAACGTAAAAAAGGNCAATGGACACACGCCACCCTGCCACTAAAAAGACATTCTAGGTTGTCAACCATCAATCAAGGCGGGACATAACACTAGATTTATGTTTTTATCTGAACAAACCCTTTGATTTGTTGGGAGTTAAATGATTTCAAATATTCGTTTTCATATGTAAATTCATACCAAGCCTGTTGCTCATGTACTACAAAACATCGTAGTATATTCAGTGTCCTTGAAATTGTGATACTAAAAGTTTAAAATTCTTTAATTTTAAAAATGGTTAATGTTACAAAATGACAAAAGTGATTTAATACTCTAAATAAAACGTTTCTGCAGCTGTGCATTGCACAATTCGCCTCTCATAATATAATTTACATTTTCGTAAAATAAATGTCATTTGCGTGTAAATTAATCTGCTGCTAAGGCTTGCTAAAGTAGCTAACGTTAGCTAAATTAGTTCACTTAGCTTACCAAGAAGACTATAGCTAGCTTCTTACCTTTGCACCAGCCTAATGAAGTTACTGCCCTTTAGTACACATTATCCTCGGTCAGAAAAAATAGACATCGAGTGAAGAAGGGCAGTTTTACTGCAAATACATTACAATATAAATATCATCAAAAAAGATGTGCCATACCATATTCCTTTGCTCTTCCCCCCCCCCCCCCCCCCCCCCCCCCCCCCCCCTTAAGCAATTACCCGCCCCTCCACCAACGTCACATCCAGTTACATCTTGCAAAGTAAAACCTAAATTAGGAAATAATACTCAATAATGTCTTATTATACTCAATAACATCTTTTATTGTCTTCATATGCTCCATGTCTTTGATGCTGGTCACTGATTGTTCATATCTTCTTTCACACTTAGTGTGATGTTGTCCTAGGCGCTTCAACCGTGTTTAAAAGGAGTTCATGATGGCTTTTTATGTATGCAGCTCAGCTACCTCTGTATATATATATTTTTTTTCAACTTTGTCGCTATAGAAACTGAGGCCCAGGTTTTACTAGCCAACTCTTGCACGGTAATGGTTGCTGACAGATTAAAGAGGAATACCACAACATTTAAGAATTTGCTTATATTATTTTTAGGACAGTTCAGTTAGAGCTTGCATCAGGCGTGTAAATATAATAATACATAATGAACTGTCCTAGGGCATAGGAATAACATATGTTAATGGTACAATTCAGTGGTATTCCCTTTAATTCACATTATAGACATGATTATTCCCTGCTCTCTTCATTCAATGTATTTTACATAAAAATGCATGTTATTTTGTTATTTACTCCTCACTGCACTGCCTCCTCACCGCACTGCCTCCTCACCGCACTGCCTCTTCACCGCACTGCCTCCTCACCGCACTGCCTCCTCACCGCACTGCCTCTTCACCGCACTGCCTCCTCACCGCACTGCCTCCTCACCGCACTGCCTCCTCACCGCACTGCCTCCTCACCGCACTGCCTCTTCACCGCACTGCCTCCTCACCGCACTGCCTCCTCACGGCACTGCCTCCTCACCGCACTGCCTCCTCACCGCACTGCCTCCTCACGGCAGTGCCTCCTCACCGCAGTGCCTCCTCACCGCACTGCCTCCTCACCGCACTGCCTCCTCACGGCAGTGCCTCCTCACCGCACTGCCTCCTCACGGCAGTGCCTCCTCACCGCACTGCCTCCTCACCGCACTGCCTCCTCACCTCACTGCCTCCTCACCTCACTGCCTCCTCACCGCACTGCCTCCTCACCGCACTGCCTCTCACCTCACTGCCTCCTCACCGCACTGCCTCCTCACCGCACTGCCTCCTCTCACCGCACTGCCTCCTCACCGCACTGCCTCCTCACCGCACTGCCTCCTCACCGCACTGCCTCTTCACCGCACTGCCTCTTCACCGCACTGCCTCCTCACCGCACTGCCTCTTCACCGCACTGCCTCCTCACCGCACTGCCTCCTCACCGCAGTGCCTCCTCACCGCACTGCCTCCTCACTGCACTGCCTCTTCACCGCACTGCCTCCTCACCGCACTGCCTCCTCACCGCAGTGCCTCCTCACCGCACTGCCTCCTCACTGCACTGCCTCCTCACCACACTGCCTCCTCACCGCACTGCCTCCTCACCGCACTGCCTCCTCACGGCAGTGCCTCCTCACCGCACTGCCTCCTCACCGCACTGCCTCCTCACCGCACTGCCTCCTCACCGCACTGCCTCCTCACCTCACTGCCTCCTCACCGCACTGCCTCCTCACCGCACTGCCTCCTCACCTCACTGCCTCCTCACCGCACTGCCTCCTCACCGCACTGCCTCTCACCTCACTGCCTCCTCACCGCACTGCCTCCTCACCGCACTGCCTCTCACCTCACTGCCTCCTCACCGCACTGCCTCCTCACCGCACTGCCTCCTCACCGCACTGCCTCTTCACCGCACTGCCTCTTCACCGCACTGCCTCTTCACCGCACTGCCTCCTCACCGCACTGCCTCTTCACCGCACTGCCTCCTCACGGCAGTGCCTCCTCACCGCAGTGCCTCCTCACCGCACTGCCTCCTCACCGCACTGCCTCCTCACCGCAGTGCCTCCTCACCGCACTGCCTCCTCACCGCACTGCCTCCTCACCGCACTGCCTCTTCACCGCACTGCCTCCTCACCGCACTGCCTCTTCACCGCACTGCCTCCTCACCGCACTGCCTCTTCACCGCACTGCCTCCTCACCGCACTGCCTCTTCACCGCACTGCCTCCTCACCGCACTGCCTCCTCACTGCACTGCCTCCTCACCGCACTGCCTCTTCACCGCACTGCTTCCTCACTGTACTGCTTCCTCACTGCACTGCCTCCGCAATGCGCTGTCTTCTCACCACAATGCACTGCCTCCTCACCGCACTGCCTCCTCACCGCACTGCCTCTTCACCGCACTGCCTCCTCACTGCACTGCCTCTTCACCGCACTGCCTCCTCACCGCACTGCCTCTTCACCGCACTGCCTCCTCACCGCACTGCCTCTTCACCGCACTGCCTCTTCACCGCACTGCCTCCTCACCGCACTGCCTCTTCACCGCACTGCCTCCTCACCGCACTGCCTCTTCACCGCACTGCCTCCTCACCGCACTGCCTCTTCACCGCACTGCCTCCTCACCGCACTGCCTCTTCACCGCACTGCCTCCTCACCGCACTGCCTCTTCACCGCACTGCCTCCTCACCGCACTGCCTCTTCACCGCACTGCCTCCTCACCGCACTGCCTCTTCACCGCACTGCTTCCTCACTGCACTGCCTCTTCACCGCACTGCTTCCTCACTGCACTGCCTGCTCACTGCACTGCCTCTTCACCGCACTGCCTCTTCACTGCACTGCCCAGATCTGGCTTAAATGATCACAGCCGTTGCTCTCCCCTCTCCTTCTGTCTGGCCCAATCCCCTTCCCTAGGCCCTAACCCTAAAGGCACTCTGATAGGCTTACGCAATGGTGCAAGCTCCACATAGCCCATCAATTTCTTTAAAATCTGCAAACATAATGGGCTAGGGAAATGGCATAGGGGCTGAATTTGTATTGCCACACTCCACATTACCTATTTGCTCTCCTCTCTTCCTCAACTCTCTATGACGATGGTACATGTTTACATGTAACTGCATTCATTATTCTGTAATGTTAAGAAACCATTTATTGAATGTTTGCTGTATGTAACCCGTCTTTTGCATAGTGCGACTTCTTATGTAACTCAGCTCTCAATTGCGCCTGTCGGAAGGAAAAAGTGTGGTAGGAAAAGGTGCACAAGCAACAGGGATAACCGCAGCCTTGAGAGGATTGTCAAGCAAAATCCATTCAAGAATTTGGGGGAGCTTCACAAAGAGTGGAACGAGGCTGGAGTCAGTGCATCAACAGCCACCACACACAGACAAATCCAGGACATGGGCTACAAATGTCGCATTCCTCGTGTCAAGCCACTCCTGAACCAGAGACAACGTCAGAAGCGTCTTACCTGGGCTAAGGAGAAAAAGAACTGGACTGTTGCTCAGTGGTCCAAAGTCCTCTTTTCAGATGAAAGTAAATTTGGCATTTCATTTGGAAATCAAGGTCCCAGAGTCTGGACGAAGAGTGGAGAGGCACAGAATCCACGTTGCTTGAAGTCCAGTGTGAAGTTTCCACAGTCAGTGATGATTTGGGGTGCTATGTCCACTGTGTTTTCTGAAGTCCACAGTCAACGCAGCCATCTACCAGGAAATTTTAAAGCACTTCATGCTTCCTTCTGCTGACAAGCTTTATGGAGATGCTGATTTCATTTTCCAGCAGGACTTGGCACCTGCCCACACTGCCAAAAGTACCTAAAGCTGGTTCAATGACCATGGTATTACTGTGATTGATTGGCCAGCAAACTCGCCCGACCTGAACCCCATAGAGAATCTAGAGGAAGATGAGAGACACCAGACCCAACAATGCAGACGACCTGAAGGCCGCTATCAAAGCAACCTGGGCTTCTATTACACCTCAGCAGTGCCACAGGCTGATCGACTCCATGCCACGCCGCATTGATGCAGTAATTCATGCAAAAGGAGCCCCAACCAAGTATTGAAATGAACATACTTTTCAGAAGACTGACATTTCTGTTTAAAATATCCTTCTTTATTGATCTTATGTAATATTCTAATTTTCTGAAACACTGAATTTGGGTTTTCATTAGCTGTAAGCCATAATCATCAAAATTACAAGAAATAAAGGCTTGAAATATTTCACTATGTGTAATGCATCTATATAATATATGAGTTTCACTTTCTCACATGAGTGACAAAAAATATTGAACTTTTTCATGATA
The DNA here is from genome assembly GCA_022702515.1 of Ilyophis sp. 1 JC-2022. Taxonomy (NCBI): domain Eukaryota; kingdom Metazoa; phylum Chordata; class Actinopteri; order Anguilliformes; family Synaphobranchidae; genus Ilyophis; species Ilyophis sp. 1 JC-2022. Next base: position 49,729,468 of record CM040396.1, read on the forward strand.
TTCTAATTTTTTGAGCTGCATCTGTATATATATACAGTCAAGCCGGAAAGTCTGAATACCCCTTTCACCTTCTCCACATTTTATTACATTACAGACATATTCTACAATAGATTGAGTTCATTTTTTGTCTCAAAATTCTACACAAAATAGCCCAAAATTACAAAGTGAAAACATGTTCCAACAGGAACTGGCTGGGTCATCTGCAGCCTCACCTCGCTTGACAGTGATTCCTTATACTGACCTTCATTTCATCTAGCTGTTTTGATTTAGGAGGCCCCTTCGAGAACCAGCCAAGCAAGCCACTTGTCTCAGGTCGCCTGGTATTCGTCCAACTGCCAGGAGGAGGGAAGCGGGCTGCAGCAGCCAGAATAAGCACATGTGGCCACAAGAAGGCACCTTGATTCCACCTGCTGTGATGAAATAGAAGCAATCTTAAAACATCAAAAACCCAAAAACCTAAGTGACCAGAGGATAGGCAAGAGAATAATGGAGAATGAAGTAATGGGCTGGTTCTAGGAGGAAGGGAAGCAGTACAGAGAGTCACTTAAAACGATAAGAAGCATTCTGAAGCAGGCATATAAAGAACAAGAACAGGTGGAAGAAAAACGAACAGACTGGAAGACGTCATACCTGGCACCAAAACCACCACCATACCCAGGGGGCCCGGGCGGATCCAGTGCAGGCCAATACATCCTCACAGCAGATGCGGGCACAGAGCCAGAAGAAATGGAAGTGGCAGGGCAGATAGAGTTTGCGCCACTAAAAGGTACATTAAAACTGACAGTGCAAAAAGCTAACACAGGCAATCAAGCAGCAGAGCCTGACCAGCAGCAGCGGACGAACCGGTCGCAACAGACAAGCCCACTACAGCAGATGGAACCATTTCAACAGGAACACTGGCCACACCCAGTCGTGATACCAGAGCCCCCACCATACAGGAGCATAGTACAGGACCTGAAGGCCCTAGAGCGTGCAAGCTCTTCTGTGTCGGAACTGAAGGCACTGACAAGCGAGTGCTCCACATCAACACAGGAAACAGAGGTACATACCCACCGCAGGAGAAGCCCACTGGAATATGCCCAGATGGCAGACAGACGCGAAAAGAGGACCCAAAGCCCGACTGCAGTCAGATCCAAGGCAAAAGTACCAACCTCCACTCCAGCCCATGGGGATTCTTCTCTCTCAGGGCGTGACTTGACAGTAGAAAGCGTCAGCGGTGACGAAAACAAAGAAGAAGGGGGGGGGGGGGGGCAACCCTGCACAAGCCAAGTGAAACGCATGGTCCATGGGGAGCTATGGATCGAAATGGGAAGCAACGCACGGGCAAGGGAGAAAAGCATACGAAGGAAGACACAAGCTCTCATCGATTCAAGTCGGACCCAAATTGACAAGTTGGACAAGGCCATGCAGTCCTTTGAAGTGAGACAAAGGCGAAGGCAGCAGGAAATAGATAAAGAACAGGAACGCATACACGGCTTGTCGTGGCGAGCAATGAGAAGTGGGAACACACACCAGAAAAGACCAGATGTCCCAGCCCCACAGAGTGAACAGGAGGTTCAGATCCAATGGGAGCTGCCACAGGACGCGCGACAGGACCAGGAAAAAGGCTTGAACGATGGAGCATGTGCAGTGGGTATGGTCCCCTTAATCCTGAAAGGGGGCCAGGCCGAATACGCACCATGGCAGTACATGGACATAGTGGGGCTAGCAGGACGACTGCCATCCCTCACAGATTTAGCTGGAAAATGGTTCACTGCCCTAGAGGAAGGAACGGGAGAAGTCAGATTGTCTATATGAGACATCAAGGCCCTACTGATGCACCTTGTTGGGAAAAACACAAGTGAAGACATCTTTACGGTGGCAAACATATCCAAAGCAGGTAAGACGCATTCCTCTGACATTCCGTTCGGCGGGTACAGGAACGTCCTGTGGAAGCAGCTTCGACAGCGCTACCAGGATAGCTGCGATCCATCAAAACTGGACAGGGAAAAATTGAAGGATGGAGATAGTGTGTAGACATACCTGGCTGAATACCAACGCAAATGGAGAGAGGAAACTGGAATGACACTGTCACGACACAAACCCTGTTCAAACTGATGGTAAAGAAGGGCCTGCCTCAGCAGGTACAGAAGCTACTGGACGGAGTAGTGGGACTGATGAAGCTAGAATGGCCTATGTTTGCAGAACATATAGTCCACAAAGGCAATTGGCAATCTACCAAAAAGAAAAACAAGAAACTGAGGTGCAGACTAAGCAGCTAGCTGACAAGCTTGCCCAATTACAGATGGGAGAACTCAACAAGGTAAAAAAGGATTGCAACAAGACTCAAGCCCAGCTAGTGTTGACAGAACAGGCTGTGGCCATCCCCGCAGTGGTAGCCCCGGTGATCACATCAAGAGCAGAACCCACAAGGACCAGGAGCGATGGCAGTGGCAGGCCCAAATGTTACCCCTGTACCACAACTCCCGCCCATAAATGTGTATGTTAACAACCCAAGAGGATTGGGAGAAGTCAATACAGAGGAAGAGATCAGAGGGGTGGAGCATATCAGAACAGAGGAAGGGACCCAACAAAACGACGACAACGCTCCAATCAAGGCCCATTTGTGGTATAAATGGGCCAACTTTTCGGTGACTCAAATGAAGAAAAAAGAATGATACATATGTGCAGCAGCGCAGCCCATAGTAAAAATAACACCCGCGCCATACACCAGAACCACATGTAACACATGGAATGACAATCAGGAACATGATTGCCAAATTATGTGTGAGTACCAGATCCTGCCTTGTACCCCAGATAATTGCAGGGATAATTGCAGGCAGAACAGACAGGTGTTAGGCTGGATATTGGCTGAAAAGGGAGGGGTCTACGTGATGTTTGGAAAACAATGTTGCACATTCAACCAAACAACACCTCTCCAGAGGGTTCCTTCACGGTAGCTATGACAAAACTGCGAAAGCTGAGAACGGTGGTCAAGGACAATGCAGGTTTCGGAAGCAATATGTGGGACTGGATGGACATGAATTCGTGGAAGGGGATACTGGCAAAAATAGGGATGACTATAGGACTAATATTGCTGGTAATTATGTTCGCCACATGTTACGTAATCCCGCTGATCAAATCCTTTGTCACTAAGACTGTGTCAGGGCAGTTTACGGTTACTGTGGAACCTGAAGGTAATGACAAGGATAATGTCAGTATAGCTGACGACTTGGCATGGATGGCTGCTACTGAGCCATCTGCCCCATAATGCGAGGAGCCGTCAACACATCATGGTCAATATTGTACAGCCGGGACCCAACGCATACCAAGATGAGTATGGCAGACCACTGAATGCTGTGGGTGGCCCGATTGACTGCCCGTTCGGAAATCCACTCTGCAAGCATGGCGTGAAGCCGGAAAAATGACTATCAGAGTTAAAATAAATATCAGAGTGTTTGCTACTTTCTCCATAAATATTCATCAATGAACACCCAGTGCTCACACAAATTAATTCCCCCATCACCAGTTCCATTCATGATCATTACTTGTGGTTCATTTTAAGGAAAGCACTCCTTTCCAGGGTGAACCTAAAAACTCGCTCTGCAAAGGCCTGGGATGCAGGCATCGCTAACAGGTCCAGGGCAAGAGGTTTAAGATGCGGATAACTAGCTGAGCTCTGCATGAGCCAAAACTCCATTCCTGTGTCATACGTGAGTTCCTGTTGGGAAATTTTTTATCTCCTGTTTAATACTGCCAATGCTTGAGGTGCTGGGCCTAGGTGGACAGTTTTTGCTTAAAAACCTAAACCTAGACCTCTTTGTCGGTGGTGCCTCCAGTCTCTCTTTTTCCTCACCATCATCTTCCTGCAATCCAGGGAGCACAGTTACGTGCAGGAAGTGTTCAGCCTTTTTTAAAAGTTCTTCGATGTTCTCTTCCTCATTACCAATAAGGGCTTCGACCGCCACAGTAGCATTGAGGAAGCATGCCGCAGCAACCAGAGGAGAGTGTAGTATAATAAATCTAACAATCCTTTCACCGCCCTGTCGGGAGGGGTCAGGACCATTCCACTACACTTAATTCAAACTTTCTTCCAAATAGACACTACATTCCAGAGTCTGGTATAACGTAATTTATTGTAAAAAAGATTTGCATTAATATACATACCCAGGCTGATCGGCTAAGCATACATATGTTAAAAACACTCTCAATCACATGGTCCAGTCTAAGTCCGTCAATTTCATGCTCACCCACAAGACGTAAAACAGGTCCGTTAATGACAGAAGCAAAACATAACAGCAGCACCATGAAGTTCAGCTGACATCTTATATGTTATTTCGACCCCCCCCCCCTTTTTGGGGTTTTCCAATTACCTGGGCGTTTACTTTTTCCATGGTCTGCAGCAGTCTCTGCCAGTTTTAATTAAGCATTACATATGACCCTTATTTATATGGTAGTTTTGATGAAATGCCATGATTTAATTATATCAGAAACATCCTAGTCACGGTTTGACAATCATAGTTCAATACATAGCTTTTTATACCAATGTTTGTAAAGATAGAAGATACATGTTTTCTTTGGATTTAATAAACTCCATTAGTTCCTCAAACTGCACACACACACACACATTTCCAAGGCTAGGGTGCTGGACGTTCTTCTCGACAATCAGGCCCCAAAGAATGTGTAGGGAGTAATTCATGCTTATCTCTTCAGACGGGCTAGGAACATTTAGTTGCCCGTGTGTGTGTGTGAATGGGTCCATTGCCTGCTTTTCGAGATAAATTAAAAAAACTCGCCATGGGAAATTAGGGAGTGTTTCTGTTTCTGCTGAGAGCGAGTTTTTCCCTTCAATTTTCCTGCATGTGGGTGTGTGTATATGTCCTTCATTTACAGCTGTCGAAGATGAGATCATACTATGTGCCTAGCTTGGGACAATTGTTCATTGACCACACTTTGATACAAATAATGAGCTTGTTTTCCGGCGTGAGTGTCTGCCCTTGAATTTGAGGCCTTGAATATGTGCTGTTGTGCAAATTTGGGCCTTTTGTGCAATTCGTCCTACCACAGAAAAACATATTCATATTAACACTACATTTTCATATAGTTGGTCCTACAGTATGATATATAATTATATATAAATAATGAATAATCTATAATTTGTCACAACAAGAGAACTTGGGGTCTTTGGGATTGATGAAGCGGCTGAATCGCTGCTCCATATCTGCTGCCATATTTTTTGCCAGCACAGCAAAGTCCTTATAGGTCCTGATCTGGGCCTGGGAGAATTGGCTGAGGTGTATCTTCAGGTCCAGGAGTGCAGGAACAACCAGGGACAGGGAGTTGGTGTCTGACTGTAGCATGTTGGTATGCTCAGCAAATGGGAGGAGGAGGTCTCTCAGCACAGCCATCTTCTGCCACTCTCTAGGTAGGAGTCCCAGCCCATATTCTCTCCTACCTGAGTGAGTGGCTCCTGTGAGTCCAGAAGGCGAGACACCATTTGGTGGGTGCTCGACCATCTGGTAGGGCAGTCTTTAATACAGTCAGACCGCACTGCTCGAGCAGTCGCTGTGTGGCGACTGAGGACTGTGTGGTGAAAAAGCCGCACTAAATTTCTGGCTTTGTCGAGGAGCCTCTTAACTGTGGGCTCCTTTCCCATCAAGTTTACAACCAGCTGCAGGGTGTGCATGACACAGGGAGTCCTCTCTATGACTCCATACCTTGTGGATAGAAACAACAGAGAGAACGCAAACACTTAATTCTTCAAAAAAAATTATTTACTCAAGCACATAATGCATCATGTAACGTTATTGTATAATCTCTTGCACTCTCTCGCACACACACACACAAATGTATGTGCCATCATAACCAAATGTGGTTAAATCAAAGACATATATCCTGCAAAAACAGTCAGTGACAAACAATTTACCTTCTTTCCTCTTCTGCCTCATCTCCCGCCTCATCTCCCTCGTCACTACCCTGAGCATCCTTTTCCTCAGAGCTGGAGCTGGTGTCATCTGCATCTTCAGGTTTAAAAGCCGCAGCCATGTTGCTCCCATTGTCTGTTATCACTGTTAAAACTTTGTCTTCAGTAATGCCCCATTTCTCTGTGCACTGGTCGACTAGTGCCTGATGGAATGTGCTGAGTGTGGGTGGCTTATTTGTACTAAATTTAATAATATGTGCTCTGCTTTTTCTTGTTTAGTGCAAAAATAACATGCAGTAATGGCAAGAAATGAGGCATTTTTTTGTCCAAATGTCCAAGCCAATGGTTACCCTCAGTGCTGTAGCCAGCATTTTTTCCACTAAGTTGCTTATTTTAGTTTTTTTTTGGTATACTGAGCTTTTTATCAAAAGTCTCTATCATGGAAATGAATGCCTCATCTTCCACTGTGCATGGAGGTAGGGCAGTACGGCCAATCCATGTAGCTATGGCCTTCTCTTTCATGATTTGCTCCTGTGAGTCCAGGTTGTATTTTACTGTTGGCCCAGTTTTACTTTTCTCTGGAGCTTTGTCTGGGATCTAGTTGAGGGAGATACAGTGAACACAATTAGACTCAATGCATTATTCTAATGGGATATGACTGACCACCCAGCAAAGTTATGATGTTTATTTGGTTTAATATGTTTATAATATTTAATATATATAATATAATATATTTAATATATCATTTTCCTATAGAACTCTATGGGGAAAAAAGTCAGGAGAAACAACCCTTAAAGGGATCCATCCACACACACACAAAAATAAAACGTTCTATTTACTTAAAAATGTTACGTCAAGTGGTTCCACGCAACTGTGTTAAGTACTTTAAAAGATACTTGATTCATTAGAATGTACTCAATCAATTCAAATAAATTCAACAAAAGCAATTTAAGTAAATGAAAATTATTTGGATTTCTTAATCTCTACGCATTGCACATGCGTTCATGTAACTTAACATGGTTGTGTATTTTCTAAGATACTTGATTCATTAATATGTACTCAATGAATTCAAATAAATTGCACAAAAGTGACTTAAGTAAATGCTACTTAACTGTCTATCTTCATTTCTATGCATTGCACATGCATTTATGTAACTTAACATGATTGTGTAAACCTAATGAAAGTTCATTAAATAAACCAATTCCCTTGAGTTGGTTCTGATCTGATTGGTTTTCTGTCCAGATAAATGTGAAAATTGAGGTTGATTTCTCAAGCAGATTGTACATTATCGTTATAATTATAAGTACAATTTACATTAATGTTAAGTGTTCTTAAATTCTTTAAAATTACTTTTGAAAAACAATGCAATTACTTTTTAGGTCTAATATTTAAAAAAATAAAATTAAGGACCTGCAGACACCCTGCTCATAATGACCTTGGTGGCCTTTAGTGTTAAATGGAGAATGCTATGGAGGGACAAAGTAAGTCACAAAAACTGTCTCCAAAGAATTCACTGCATTTATTTCAGTAACAACAGTTACTTTGGCACATGTACAAAGAATTTATGAATGCTGAAACTGAGTTATGAGTTACAGTCAAGCCGGAAAGTCTGAATACCCCTTTCAACTTCTCCACGTTTTATTACATTACAGACATATTCTACAATAGGTTGAGTTCATGTTTTGTCTCAAAATTCTACACAAAATAGCCCATAATAACAAAGTGAAAACATGTTTTTAGAAATTTTTGCAAATGTATTAAAAATCTAAAACTGAAATCTCTCATTTACATAAGTATTCATACCCTTTGCTTTAACATATTTTTAAAGTATCATATTTCATATTTGGTCGCATATCTTTTGCAAGCTGTTACTTCCTGAAGTCTGTGACCCATCAACATCAAAAGACTCTCGATATCTTATTTCCAGGTACTGTTACAAGCGATACTATAAGCCATCTGCATTTGAATGGATCTCTATGGGAATTTGGGGGTGAGACTAGATTCAGCTGTAAATTACACTGGTACAGTATGGAACACATGGCTGGCTAAATGGCTGTAAGTTATCAAGCGTCTGAGCTATCGAACGAGCCCCAAAAACTAATTTTCCTATAGAACTCTATGGGGGAAAAAGTCAGGATAAACATCCCTCAGTAGTGAATATTATTCGGTAAATGTCAAAGTGATTGATGGTGTCAAAAGGTCAATTTTATGAATATTCATGAGGTCATGAAATTTTTTAATTATGCATAAAATCGGGGGGGGAAATTATTTTTTTATGATTATGTATCATCATTCGGGGCGGGGGTGTGTGGGTTTTTCGTTTCAAGGGTTTGGTGATGTCATTTTATTGGGAATTGTTGTAAACTGTTTTTATGGAGGACCTCGGTGCTTGGGGGAACATATTGGCAATTTATTGTGTTGTACTTTTTTTTATTAGAAAAACATTGTGAAAAAGCGACAGCTTGTTAAAAAGAATAAAATAATTCAAGCAGTTTTGTTAAAACGTGAAAAATAGCCGAGGACTATATCGAAAAAACATTATACTGAAACGTTGTAAAGACGTGTTAGAAGCCTAGAAGGAAAAAGAAACTTAGCGTTGAAAGGCGCGCTCAATACATAGCCATTGAACATAGAAGATTTACGTGAATTCGCGATACGGTGCAAAAATAGCCAAACTGAATAGGTAAAAATGCAAGACAGAGAGTTTAAAAGAACGCCTAGAAGAATTAGAAAGAAAGACTATGAAGAAATAATTTAAATAAAAGAATATGTTACGTTTTAAAGAATTAAGAACACATTGTAGAGAACACATTGTGTGGCTTGACAACATTGCATATGACCGAATGCCCCGACGGAGAAGGTTTGTTTTTTGGGGTATACGCCCCCAACATAAGAACTTCCTGTTACGTGGAATTTGCCAGACGTTTACGAGGACCAATGATGGGTGTTTGTGTCGGTGGGGCGGGTTCGCACAGGCGCAGAAGCGTTCTAGTTTCTGACAAAATATCAAAATATGGTGGAGATTTCTAAACAGGTGTGAGATGGGGGTGTGGGGGGTGGGGGCTTCGCCCATGTGGAGTGTGGTGGGGTGTTGGTGAAAGACTGGTTTTTCAAAGGGTTAATTAAATACATGGTTTTTAAATATATAAACTAGAAACAAACCTCCAGAAAACAAAATATAAAGATCTTTTGGAAAAAACTTTTTTCCAAAACAACGTCGCGAAAAGGACATGTCCTATTAAAGCGAATTACACAGGAGACCTTTTATAATTCGTTTACTTTGCATATCTTCAAATTATTTTTCTGCAGGGGTTAATAGGCAAGTTTGGTATCGAATGGTTTGTAAAAGATGGGGTTATGCAATTTAAACAGAGTTGCGCTATTATATGTAGCATATAACGTGTAATAATATTTACTTTTAAAAGTGTATCCAATTTTTTTTTTTGGGAATTATACAAACCATATGGCCAAAAGTTTATGGGTTTGTGTGGGGGTTGTGATGTGGGCGTATTTGTAAAAGCATGGAACAACCAATCAAAGATGAAGGCGCCAATAAAAAGCATTTCAAGTTATAAAACCAAGCGTTTACAGGATATCGAAATTATCACATTTCTTTGAAGACAACCCTGGTCGCTACACACATCGAGAGAACGAAAAGACATGTCGGCAGGTTATTTTTCAACACAAGGTAGCTATGTGTTCCTATATTTCATTATTGTACAAGTATGAGGTTTGCAGGTTATTAATCAAGCATGTTGAATGTTCTATTTCTTAACATGTTTTTTGTTGATGTAAATGTATTACAGACTACGACGATATATATGCGAACACTGTGGATGCTAACGTTTCGGTGTCCGAACAAGTTTCCGCCCTAGAGGATTTTCTCAGTTTGTTACCCGTTGAAAGCGAATTTAACAGAGCTATTGAACATAGTGCTGGTAAGTTGTATTATGCATTTGTTTAAAATGTGTTTTTAAAGAGTTTGTGTATATATATATATATATATATATATATATATATATATATATATATATATATATATATATTTATTGGCGAATGTTTAAGTGTATTTGACACGTGCTCTCTACACAAGGCCGACAAATGCTTATACACGTGCTCTCTACACAAGGCCGACAATTGTTTATATACAGATTCTCAACACGTATATATATATATATATATATATATTCAGAGTCGGAAACTTTTAAATACCTTTGTAAACGGCTGTTTTTGGAATGTTGAACATTGTTAGGTTTTATTTTACAGATTTTATTTCACAAAGACATCGCCATTAAACAGAGCATGATGTGTTTTTTTTTTTTTTTTTTTTTTTTTTACTGTTTTTTAAATGATCATTTTAAAGAGGTTTTATATTTATATATGCTTGTTTAATGTTGAATTGTTTTAGATACGGAGTTTACAATACCCACACTCAACACAGAGGGCCAGGTTTTGGCATCCGACGACAACGACGATCGATTCGCATATATTAAAAGTAGGAAACGTTTAAGCACTTTGTTTTTTCTGGTTTAGGGATATTGTTCATATGTAGTTGTCGTTTTGTCTGATTTTATTAAATTTGTATTTTTAAAATGCCCCTGAAAGACATCTAGAAACGTGTACAGAGGAGTCAACCCGCAGGCCTAAAAGTTCGAAGCACGCGCGTGTGCGTGTGTGTGTGTGTGCGAGCGCGCGCGGGCTTGTGTGTGCGCGCAAGCATGTGAGTGTGAACGCTTGTGTAATGTTTTTTTAAATAATAATTGTTTGTTTTAAAATAATTGTATACTTATTTAAGTATTTTTAATTTAGATTTTTTAATTTAAATTACATCTAATTATTTCTTTTTTAGTATTTGTGTGTGTGTGTGTGTTTGTTTTAAATTAACTATGATTATCCAAGTATTTTTAATTTAGATTTTTAATTTAAAATACGTTTAATTATTTCTTTTTCAGGGGTTTCTAGGCGTTTGTTTGCTTTAAATTAACTATGGTTATTTAAGTATTTTTAATTGAGAATTTTAAAATTATAATTAATTGACGATTTTTTTTTATTTAATTTCTTTAAATTTTTAGTGTGTGTTTTGTGTGTGCATGTGTGTGTGTGTGTTTTAAATTAATTATGTTTAAGTATTTTAAATTTTTCTTACAGACGGCGAAGTAACGGATGAGGAGCTAGTGTTGATACCCGAACCAGACATTCCAACAACAACCTTTGAAGAAAGGCGAACGAGCAAACGTGGTGGCACTGAACAAAGTACTGCGCAAGAGCCGGACCAAACAGCAGGTGTGACAGAAGCTGCACAAACCGTGGACCACGAGGGCCTTCCGGCGAGTGTAACCGAACAACTCCTGTGTATTATTGATAAAATTGTGGTCAATGATAGAGAGCGAACAGAGCTGTACAATAATTTTCAGGCACTTGTAAACAATCATCTGAAATAAATATGGCCCCGAAAAGCCAACGTCCTGATTCTTGTTCAGAGGGGTCGAGCGGTAAAAGACCTGCTGCGGATAATGCTGAAAACCAAAACACTAATCGTTTAGAGTTAATGCATGAAAATGTTAACCCGCATCTCTTAGCGCTTGTTGAGAATGTTAATCAAGGCTCTATTGACACGCATGAAACAAATAATGAATCTGAAGAGCATGATGTTTTTGCTGGTTTGTTAAGAGCGCTGGCCGCTGTAAACCGTGAACGCGCACGTGCTGAAACGGATATTACCCCAAACAACTCTGAAAATAACACGCATGGCATTACAGCGTTAGAGATGTCCCAAATCCCTGTAGATGATAATATGCATGGGTTTACAGAAGTCAACCAAAATGGTGTTGCTGTTGATGACACAGACATTCAGGTGATACGAAGGCCCAAATTCAACAGTACAGAAATTCGGCACCGTTTTAACTTTGCATCAATGTACGACTTTGACAACTACGCAGAGTTTTATTTGTATGTCTTAAACACTTTAGAACAGCTACTGGTTAAAGTTCGCGAGTTGTCGAGCCCCAATGATGTCGTACAACTAGAATTAAGGGGTGATTCGTTGTCTGAGTGTTACGTTTATGTCATGTTTATGTCATGTTTCATGTTTAGTGTTTGTCACAGTTTATTTTCTGTTTATGTTACGATGCAGTTCATTGTTTGCATACATATTTCTTCTCTTGCTGTCACTCACGCTTCCCTAATTGTTTCATACTCCCTTGTCTAGTTACTAATATACTAACATTAGATCAGGATTGGGTAATACTAACTATCTAACCATGTGTTCATGTTTACCTTACGTTTCTCGTGCATGTTGATTACTAATTTACTAACGCTAGGTCAGGATAGGTTAACTACTAACGATTTACTAATTGCCTCGTTACGTGTCTCATTTTCTCAAGCTGTTGTGAATTTCCTGCTGCTCTCAAGCTAAATGTTTGCACCTGTCTACACCTGCATTTAAGCTCAGTGTTCATGTCTGTTTGTTGCGAAATTGTTGCCTTAGTTTACTATTGTCACTCTTGAGTGTTTTTCCATTGTTTTGACCACCGTTATTGATCTAGCCTGTTTATTGACCATCGTTACTGCCTGCCTATTGTTTCCACTGCCTGTTTTTGACCACGAGTTTTGCCTGCTGTCTGTTTGTACCTCTGCCCCGCGGATAGGACTTCGGTCTGACTCCTGCTACGCCCCACGACTACGAACTTTGCTTTTTCTCTGTTTTGTACTTCTGCTCCGCTGACAGCTACTCTGGTTAACAAACTCCTGCATGGATACCGACTTTGAGACTGCCTTCTCCCTCGGTACTGTATCTTTGGTCTGGCTGGATTTATTGGTTTTTGGACTTTGCTTGTGTGACTACGTTTTTGGATTTCCCCATAATAAAGCCCTTGCGGGCGTTTATTATTACGTCAGTGTTCTGAGTCGTGCATTACGGGTCCAACCCGCACACATCCGTCTCACTGAGGGTGTAACTGTACAGCTAAACGGCGACAACATTGAATTGGACATTTTTTTGGACATGATTGAAAAGTTGATACAGAGCAATTTTGAGATTCTGGCTGATGAAACGCTGATGCTTGTGGCTCACATTATTCAGAACCCTAATGGTGGTGTGGGAGACCGGCGAAAATTATCGTCATGTCTCAAGAGCAAAATCATTCGCAAAAAACTAAAACATTTCATTGTTAGCTACAACAGCGGTAACAATCTATGTTTTGCAATGTGTTTGACACACAATTGCAGCGTTCCGTAGGCTTGGGTGTTCAGCACAAGGTTTGTTTTTCGGACATTCAAATGTTTGAAAAGTTTTTAAACGTCAAGATTGTTGTGTTGTCACACAGTGCAAATAACGGGGCCTTAATAAAGTTCCAAACATCCGAGGCTATACACGCAAAAACACTATTCCTATACCTCGATGGCATGCACTATTATGGCATCAAGTCATTGAAAGGTTTCTTAGGCAGTCAATATGTTTGCACCTTTTGTTACAAGCCATACACATCGAAACATAACCACAAATGCAAACGTCATTGCAACGTCTGTTTACAGGCAGATTGTTACACCATCAGTCGGCAACGATAAGGTGTAACGACTGTATGCGAATCTGTCGATCAAGCTTTTGCTATGCAGGACATAAAGTTTTGAAACAACAGAAGTCTAGCGACAAGATGCTCAGTAACTGTGATACACACAAGTTCTGCGACAAATGTGCACTAACATATGTTGTCAGTAAACAGTCTAAACCACACACATGTAGTCTAAAGACATGCACAGTCTGCAAGGCTTTATTGACCCCTGATGTTGAACATGTGTGCTACATACAGCCTGTGAAAACAGAGCACCCAAGCGTACGTTATGTGTTTTATGATTTTGAGTGTCGGCAGGACCATGGTGAACACATTGCAAATTTCATATGTTGCATTGATTTTAATGGTAAGCGTTGGACTGCAGATGGTGATGATTGTGTACATGCTTTTTTTAAGAGGTATCGAACACCAAAGTACAAGGGCTATACATTCATTGCACATAATTCGAAGGGTTATGACGGGTACCTGCTGATGCAGTATTTGGTTAAGCAAGGTGTGACACCAAACATCATAGCACAAGGCAGCAAACTCCTATGTGTTACAGACGATGCTTTTGGGCAGAGGTATATTGATTCACTCTGTTTCCTGACCATGAAGCTTAGTGACATGCCCAGCGCTCTAGGTTTTGACAATGTGAAAAAGGGGCATTTTCCCCATTTCTGGAATAAAATTGAGAACCAAAATTACATCGGCCCGTACCCGCCACCCTTGTACTATGGGGTTGACACAATGATGGAGAAGGATAGGGTTGAATTTAATGCATGGTATGATAACGTGTCAGGGGGTGTGTTTGACTTTCGTAAAGAAATGTCAGAGTACTGCCAGAATGATGTTGTTATTTTGCGGGAGGCATGTTTAGGTTTTCATGTTTTAGGACCGAGGTGCTTGGGAGCACGGGTTTAGACCCGTTCCAATGCATTACAATAGCCTCTGTGTATATGAAGCAATTCTGCACAAACTTTTTGCCCAAAAACACCATTGCAATCACATCGCCCGATAATTATGTGCGACAGCAGAAAGCATTTTCCACAGCATCCATCCAATGGTTAGAATATGTGAGCCACCGGGAAAAGTTTTTCATTCAACATGCCTTGAACCATGGTGAGGTTAAGATGGGTACCTACCATCTAGATGGGTATTCAGAGTCGGACGGTGTACGTAGGGCTCATGAATACGCGGGCTGCCTATACCATGGTTGTCCAAAATGTTTCCAGTCAAACACGATTAGCCCTCTCACAAAAACAGATTTTGGTTCAATCTACCACAAATTTCAAGAAAGAATTGACACTTTGCGCCGCGTATACAACCTGAATGTTGTCGTGATGTGGGAGCACGAATGGGTAAGACTTAAACGTGAGAATCCCGAGGTTCAGGAGTTCCTGAGACATCAGGACTATCCGGAGCGTATGGAGCCTCAGGATGCTCTGTTTGGTGGTCGAACTAATGCTTTGCAACTTTACTACAAAGTTCAAGAAGGTGAGCAAATGCACTATTTTGATTTCACCAGTCTATACCCGTTTGTGAACAAAACTAAAGTTTACCCAACAAATCATCCCATCATCATCTTCCGTGACTTTGAACCGATCGAAAACTATTTCGGTCTGATCAAAGCCAGGGTCTACACCCCAAGAAACCTTAAAATACCAGTGTTACCGTACAGAGTCTCTGGTAAATTAATGTTTCCACTCTGCCGGACCTGCGCGGAATCCGAGCATCAAGGTTGCTGTCAACATTCTGATGATATGCGTTCTCTAACAGGTGTCTGGTGTACCGTTGAATTGATTAAAGCTATTGAAAAAGGTTACACCATTGACAAAAATTTTGAAATCTGGCATTTCCAAGATAGCTCCGAGTCTCTTTTCAGTGACTACATTAAGACTCATTTAAAGGGTAAACAAGAAGCATCCAGTTACCCCTCTTGGGTTTCTGATGATTCTGACAAGGCTGCATATGTGCAGAGTTACTGGGAGAAGGAGGGCGTCCGATTAGAACCAAACAATATCACAGTAAACAAAGCCAAAAGACAAATTTCAAAACTGTTTTTAAATAGTCTTTGGGGCAAATTTGGCCAGAGAAGCAATCAGACAAACACGACCTTGATCAGTGATCCCGAACAGTTTCTGCAATTCATGTTTTCAGACGAGTATGACATCTCACACTTTTCATTTCTTACCAAGACAGTAGCCCTGGTCCAGTGGAGACTTGCAAAGGGTTTCCCAAAACCACCCAGATACAGCAATGTGTTCATCGCGGCCTTCACCACCGCTTATGCCCGGCTCAAACTTTATGAGCTCATGGATAAAATGCCCGACAGAGTTCTGTACCACGACACAGATTCTGTAATCTTTGTGAGCCGTCCGGGCGACTGGATGCCTTCTCTCTGCGATTTTTTGGGTGAATTAACTAGTGAGCTAGACCCTGGTGACCACATGGTTGAATTTGTTTCAGGAGGACCCAAGACGTACAGCTATAAAACACTGCTCGGTAAAACTTGCATGAAAGTGAAAGGTATAACCCTACATAATACTAACACACAAGTTGTCAATCTTTCATCACTCACAGACTTGGTACAGCACTATGTACAGAATCCAGAGGCCCCAGCTCGTGAAATTATGACCAATACAAAACAAATTGTTAGGGATAAGAGAGGTTTCTCTCTCAACACACGCAGTTTCCAAAATATTCAGAGTGGTTTACAACAAAAGAGTACTGCTCCTGGATTTCAAAACCTTACCATATGGATTCTAAACAAGTGCTTGGTTGTGAAGGATTTGACAATCGTCTTCAACATCCTTTTTCATGCATAATCTCCGGCCCCTCAAACAGTGGTAAAAGTGTTTTTGTGAAAACACTGCTCGAAAATGCACAACATGTATTGTCGAAAGTACCGCAGAACATTGTATGGTTTTATTCCTGCTGGCAACCTATGTATGATGAAGTGCTTCATAAAATAAAGAATGTACATTTTGTAGAAGGGCTTCCTGAATCTTTGACCGATGAAGTTTTGCTACCTTTGCACAAAACCAATATGGTCATTGTTGATGATCTTATGCAAGCGGCCAGTCAAAGCTCTGAAATTGAGAGAGCTTTTACCAAGTATACACACCATAGAAACCTAAGCATCATATATCTTGTGCAGAATCTTTTCTTCCAGGGTCGAAACAGCCGTACAATAAATATTAATGCAAACTATATTGTTCTGTTCAAAAATCCAAGAGATAAAATGCAAGTTAATGTTTTGGCCCGACAAATGTACCCCAGAAATTCAAAGTTTTTCCTAGAATGTTTTGATGATGCTACCAGAAAACCTTATGGATACCTGTTGGTGGACTTAAAAGCACAGACGCCTGAGGACTACCGCATCAGAACTGGTTTGTACGCTCCAGTGGCCGGTTGTTTATGTGCTAAAGAAAAAGTAATATGTCGACTCGTATTAAACGGAACTGGAGTCTTCTAAAAGCTCTATTTGAAGGTAATGCCCGGCAAAGACAGGGTATATTACAGTCTGCTTCTGATGAACTCATAAACACAATTTGTGAACTAGCTCTCAATGTTTTACGTGGTAATATTCCCCTAACGAACACACAATTGAAAAAAATAAGAAAACAAAAGGCCTGTATTAAACTGTTGGCTAACAAAAAAACATCAATTAAAAAAAGTTTAAGTTATAAATCAAAGGGGCGGCTTCCTTCTGCCTCTACTGAGTGTTGCAATACCTTTTCTAACCAGTTTGATAGCTGGTCGCGGTGGCGGCTAAAAATATGGAGCATGCACAAAAGATGTTTCTGGTACCTCAAAGTCAGATGGACAAATTAAAGAATCTTACTTTTACACCGGAACCCATCCGACAAACTGTTGAAAATGATTTGGATCAAACCATACGTAACATCTTGTCAAGGACTGATGTTGTACCTCACGAGAAGGCAAAACTGTATACGATTGCTCTGCAACGTTTTATGGCTCTGATCAAACAAGGTGCTGCTGAAACACAACATTTGACCCTATCAATGCCTGTCGAGACTCACGATACTGTAAGACCTGAGACCGCCCGAGTTCATGATGTCTTACAAAGTGTGCCCCCTAGAAGCCGGAAAAATGCCACGTACGTATTGGATAAAATTTCAAAATCAGGAGATGTGGTAACGTGGAGCGCTGACGGGGAGTTTGTGTTTAAAGGGACCGCCGTAAGTGGCTCGCATATGTTGGATCTAATAAAGAACATAACAGCACCTCACAAGATTTCTGAGAATAGAAGACCCAGGGGTTGGGGTGAATTTATAGAGGCTATGGCTATGCTTAACATGCCTCTTTCTGTTATACCTAATCAAAATGTTCGCGACAAGATAAATCGGCACAAAAAAACACCAAGTGCTGTTGTATTTACACCGATGACGCCAGAGCCCGGTCCTAGGCCTGTTTTCTCATCCCCTGTTTTAGACCATTCAGCGTGGGTAGATTTCTGAAGCAGAGTGTGTGTACTTGTGTGTGTTTTAAATGATGAAAATGTCAAGTTTAACATGTTTTTATTTTACAATAAAATACATAAAGTAAAAACCAAACGAAACATGCTTGTTTATTTATTTTTTTCAACAACCGTGACAGATATTAAACATTTCGCCACAGCATGCCGTCTGTACAGTTTAACATGTTTTTAAGGCATTTATTCAAATATATTTTGTCAACATATCTTGACACCATAGCATCGTTCTTTTTCAAATTATCAGAGTATAGGTCTATAATGTGGCTAAACGGAACCCCTTTGGCCCTGTTGTATAGATAAAATATACAATGCTGGCCACACTTTGCGCTGAGCGGGTCTTGCATCTGTACAGTGTTGTAAATAATCCTTGTGCAGTTCTTTTGCAGAAAAGTGTTGATGCTATCTGGGAAGTAAATGTAGTCAGGTGGGTTGCCGTAGGAGTCGAAAAATTCGCCTGTCTTATCCGCACACACATACAAAGCCAACCAGTGCTCTCCAGGCTTATTTCGAGGGTGTGTATTCACAATGTACATGGTGGGTAAATTATTTAGTTTATTATCCGGTAGCTCATCGCAGGCCACCGTTCCATAAAAGTAATTTGCGGTGTAAGGATTGTTACCCAAAATAGCATCTAGTTCTCGGGTGTTCATGGTTAATAATAATCATACAAAACTTTCCTCCTCTGGTTCACCTCAATAATGTTGTCGAAGCATGCGTAAATAATTAAATTAACGGTTCTGGGTAGCGGGGTTCTGAATCTCATCTCCAGACGTATATTACCCGTCTTGATCAGGGATAGATGTTGGCTGCAGCCTTCATCGGGTGTCAGATTGAACGCATAAAGGGTGTAGCCGTTTATGTATTCTTGACGATTTATACACAATGGTGAATCTTTCAGATGTCGCCCCGTTGCAAGTGTTAAACCATAAAATTCACGAACCGCTGAACCGGTTGCGTAATCTGGGGTAAAGGCCTTTGCTGGAATCTGAAGGCCTTCCATATTGAGCGATATATGTTCGGCGTCATAATGTTTGAAATTGAAAGGGTTCTTATTGTAAACACCTGTAAATGCGTCGTTATCTACTAAACCTATAATGACAGATTTCGGTAATTGGCCCAAAAACTAATTTTCTTGATTGCAAACTCTAAGACCAGCCGCCAAGCTGAAAGTTTTAAGACTAACACGGTCAATAGGATATTTAACATTCGATGTTAGTAGTGCCTGTGCATGGCCTAGTTTAACGGGGCGATACCCCGATTTTTTTTACAAACAGTGTTGCCGAGACTATTTTAAGCCTGTACTGTTGTTGTTGTGCATCAGCGGTCATTAGGCAGAAATCATCCTTACAACGCACCATCTTGATTTTAATATCGACGCCGTTTATAAGTAGTCTCTCCTGAAAAAACATGTCTGTGTGGATGGGGCCGAGCAATTCAAAAGTGTTGCTCGCCGCTGTATATAGGGCTCTGCTTTTCAAACCGCTGTTGCTCCCCGCCGGGTCTGTTTCATCCATATGACCGCCAGTATCCTTATAGAATAAGCCACTCGTAAATTGATTAGACATTGTGGCTTCAGAATAATTAAGTAGACATTCCATAATTGCTCTGTAGGGATACGTATTGCTAGACTGGCTCACCAGCCTGTCACCCAGTGAAACATCCACCTGTGAAAAAATGGTCGCTATGGGGTAATTAATAATCCCAACCTCTTCTGCAGCGGTGATATTGGACCCATCTGCACGGGTTATCTGACATCGTAGGTATAATAGAGTGTTGTTTAAGTCAAGGTAATCTTCACCATTACCGGCTATATAGAACTCTAGGGGACCTGTGTCCGAAATGGCTGACAGGGGTGATACTTCAACGTAGATGTTCTTATCAATGCTTGTTTGCGTATACGGTACTGCAAAAAGGTCCAGTTCTGACTTCATACATTCCTCTGACATGTTGTGTATGAAGGCCATTTTTAAAAAATGTATCTACTTTTTCTCTTAACCTTCTTGGTGCGCTTTTTCACCCTCCGCGTGTTTTTCGTCACTGAGGCTCGACTGTTCACTGCGCGACGCTTTTTAGCTTTAGACCGGCTTGTGACACGCCCCCCTGGGGGCCTCTTACGGGCACATCTTGTCATGACCATAAGCCCCGAACTTTTTTTGTTGACAACATCTTTGGCTATGTTCTTGGCCGCGGTTGTCAAATGTGGTTTGGCTATGTTGAAACCTTTCTTTAGCAGGGGTAAGGCCATTCGGAATAAACCTCGAAATAGTCCTCCAAGTCCACTACCGTACATAACACTAGCACCCTTATACCCAGGCAAACCATTACCCGCTTGTTCCGTATAATAGGCTATATACCTATTTGGGTCTACGTAGAGGGGTGCCCTCGCCATTTTTATTCGTGATAGCGATATTTCACCGGCCTAAAGTGTAGTTTTGTGATGGCTTTGCCGTAAGTAAAGGCTATGTTCTCGTTCTGATCTGATTTCAGCTCAATTGTTATATCATCAATGTGTTTCTTGCTGACATGTACGTAGTGTGGCTTCTCGTAAGAGATTGTGATTACATCATTGCTAGACCCTGTTATATGTACACAGCGTAGCAATGGCACAAAACTATCTCCGACTCTCTGGTAGTCAATAATGTCGGTGTATACGTACATTGTGTAGAACCCCGCCCGAATATCCGCGGGGTGGGGTGCCACAGACTTTGCCCCCGTTAATGCAACATTTGACTCCAACCTCAGCATTCTGGCGAGCTTTCCGCTAGCCGACAGGGTTAGATTTTCGTCTGTACTAATATAAATTCGGTTTTTCATTACGGCATGTCCCACCTCGATAGCCATTTTTTTAGCCTTTAAATTTCTATTAATCTCATCCACAAGCGCTTTCATGTTCTTGTAATACCCCCAGCTTACTAGGACAACATAGCTTGTGCCTTTTTTAGCATCGGCCACGATAAAAGAGTTTTCAACAGTGTTTAGCAAGCGCCAAGTATAGGGGTACTGAATCTCTGCCAAAGCAACCTCCCATTGTCCTCGTAATTCGAGGGCTCGCGCAAACTTTGTTGTGTAGCTTGAAATTTTATTCCCAGGATAAATATCTAGACACGCATTGCTCGGGAGAGTGACATAAAAACCGTCGTCTTCCATGGCGTTCCCCTGATGATTTGGTCGGGCCTGTAAACTTTTCAACTCTTTTAGAGATCGACAACACGACTTGCGGGTATCCAGCTGTTAAATTTTTCGGGCCAACCCACCCATTTTACTAAAACGAACTTATGTCTATTGTGCGTTTTCTCAGCAACAATCTTTTCGACCTTATAAGTTTTGTCTTTTCCCACTATAACTTTTTGTAATTCAGCCTCATAAAACACACCGTCAATGTTCGTACCCTCATAATCCTTCAATATGTATACAGGTGGTCTTCTGTGCACCCTTTCAACAACCGTGAAATATTCATCTGTATATGTTTGTTCATATCCTTTTGCAAACTTCCCACGTACTTTGGAGACCCTGACTGTGTCACCCTCCTCAAACTTAAACTTTGGCTTTTTAGATTTTTTTGTAAAGAGACCATACATATTTTTAAAAACTTTAAAAACATTATCTTTGTTTACTTCAAGGGGTTTCATTTTAATAGTGCTGTGATAGCTATTATTGTACCCCTGTACCAAACCCTGTACAACATCTATATAACGTCTTGTATTGTGGGCTGTAAAATAACGCCACATTCTCGTTTTCAACGTTCTATTGAAACGTTCAACCACCGATGCTTTCACATCTTCGTTATCTGTGGCAAAGTGTATTATTTTGTTACGTTTCATCAGACTTTGAAACATTTTATTGAAAAACTCTTTACCTTTATCTGTTTGTATTTTTTTAGGTTTTCGACCTTTTGCGAGAATGCTTTGAAAAGCCCTGTGCACTTCGGCACCTGTCTTGTTTTTAAGAACACATACCCATGCATATTTTGACAATATATCTATACATGTTAGCATAAACTTCATATTGTCATTATGTTCAGAGACATTTGACATGTCAACTAAATCGACCTGCCATTGTGAATCAATGTTACTCACTAAAACCCTGTTTCTTTTGAAATTGACTCTGATGGGTTTGTGTAATGTGTAAGCATCTTCACCAGATAACCAATCAGCAACTTTCTTGTCTGTGACGTTCAAACCTTTTGTATCACAAACACCCCTCTGTAGGCGCTTTTTGCCGCCGTAAGACCCAGGATTTTCTGGAGAATAATACACATCTTTCAGATGCTTATCAACATCCATCCTTACGGTTATAGAAGTAATGAAACACAATATAAAAAACCACAGTATTTATTATTTCTTTTTTTTTTTAAAACAAAAAGATTTCAGTTTACATTACAAATGTGTACATGGCAACGGCTCGCCTTCAGAGCGCAAGAACCATAAGTCTTCGTTCATGGACCCCTCGATTTCCCAGAAGTCTGTATTGACCGCCTTAAAGGCCTTCTCGCTGGCCGGTTCAAGTTCCGTACGCAGGATCTCACGCAACTTGTCATGAATATTTGGCTCCTCGCGAATTTCTGCAATAATCGTATCAACAGAACCCTGTATCCTCATAGGTTCAGGTTTAACAATGAACAATTCCATGGCTTTGACAAGCAGAGGACTAAACCAAGGTTTCTTCACTCTTGCAACGAAATTGTCAAAGTGATATGCAAAATAGTGTGAGTCCGTCTCGGTTAAACAACTGTGTCTAAGCTGGCTTGGATGGTCAACTTCACAACCCAGACGTTGACTCTTCAGTTGTTGTTCAATAGCGCAGTCCAGAAGTCTAGCGATGATGGTTTTCAAAAGCTTAATCATCGGCGTTGTTAGACAACCGTCTGTTTCACATTCTTGTATTTCGAATGAACCAGCGTATAAAACATTGTCCTCAGCTTTCAGCTCGTCAGCGAGCCACGGCCCAGTAGCCGGTATGTCGTTGTGAGCTGTATAATCAGTCTCCCAAGATTCTGAACACTCGGACACCTTTAGGGGCGCGTACATTTTGTCAAAATTCTGAGACATCTTGCTCAAGAGGTTTGTACCGGCTGTATGGAATCGGGCTTTTACAGCGTGTCTTTTAAATAAAACCTCAAACTTATAACCACGCCTTGAAACCTTAGAGTTATGAAAGGGTGTTTTGATTGGGCTTTCGTGTTTGTGGGGCGTGATTTGAATTTAACATGTTTGAAAGGCCTTCATGTTTGGGCCTCGCTTTGAATTTAACTTGTTTGAATGGTTTATATAACAATGATGAAGCAGGTCTTTTAAATAGTCTGTAAAAGAAAGACTTTTATTTTTTTATTTTAAAGTTCACAAAACTATCAAAAATAACAGCGCCACAATATGTATACAGATATAATAGCGATATACAAGCGCGCACACACACACACAACAAACTAGAACACTTTTTTAAAAAACAACAAATTTATGTTATACATTTTTGTAAAGTTAATTATACAAAGTTTGTCTAATAATCTTCATCAGAGACACACGGCGTTGGTGGGGGTATGTTTTCCTTATCATCCGACATGGACGCCGAGGCGTCAAATCTTGCTCGCAGGTTCGTTTTCACAAACCCCATGGATCGCAACAGCCGATAGTCCTCAATCATTTTATCGGCTTGTTCAATACAAAGTTCCAACAACGGCAGGTCATCAAAATGAAAACTAATTTGTACATCGGGGACGTTGGTTGACGCGTATTGCTCGTTAATGAGCAGTTGTTTAGCTTTTCTGCATTTTGTAACACAGACCACAGAACAGTCGCCCGGCCAGCTTACAAAGTTACTGTAACGATGTATATTGTCAACAACATCCTGGTAGCAGTTTTGGAATAGTCTCCATTCCTTAGGTTCAAAAATCACAGAGTCTGTATTCTCACCAAACAACTTCAAGCCTTCACACATGTTGAAAAGGGTCATTTTTGGTACGCCAGCCTCTGTATGAATCTTGTAACCACATTGGATATCGTCGGAACCTGTACAGGCCCAATCCTTGTAGATAACGTCTGTACGAAGTCTGGATATCGCTGCAAAGGGTTTTCTTGGTCTTTGCAACACCGCCCTGTTAACCGTCATAACTTCTGGAGAGTTGGGTGTAGTAAGTTGTGCGTTCGCCATTTTCTGGTTGTTTTGACAAGTTACTGCTTCGATACCAGCTTCTGCTAAATATCTGCACCGAAAACTCTGTCTTTTATGTCTGTCTTTTCACCAACACCCCACCACACTCCGCATGGGCGAAGCCCCCACCCCCCACACCCCCATCTCACACCTGTTTAGAAATCTCCATCATATTTTGATATTTTGTCAGAAACTGTAGAACGCTTCTGCGCCTGTGCGAACCCGCCCCACCGACACAAACACCCATCATTGGTCCTCGTAAACGTCCGGCAAATTCCACGTAACAGGAAGTTCTTATGTTGGGGGCGTATACCCCAAAAAACAAACCTTCTCCGTCGGGGCATTCGGTCATATGCAATGTTGCCAAGCCACACAATGTGTTCTCTGTCTCTTCTGGCGGCAGCGACTTCGTATCCCACGGAACTTCTTTTTTTGTATTTTCGTTTTAATTCTTTAAAACGTAACATATTCTTTTATTTAAATTCTTTCTTCATAGTCTTTCTTTCTAATTCTTCTAGGCGTTCTTTTAAACTCTCTGTCTTGCATTTTTACCTATTCAGTTTGGCTATTTTTGCACCGTATCGCGAATTCACGGAACCCGAAATTTCTTCTAGTGTCATGTCTACTGTCTAATGTAGCCATTCACTGGGTGGGTCTCCTCTCGGCTATTTTTCACGTTTTAACAACCTGCTTGAATTATTCTATTCTTTTTAACACTCTTCCATTTTTTACCTATTCAGTTTGGCTATTTTTGCACCGTATCGCGAATTCACGTAAATCTTCTATGTTCAATGGCTATGTATTGAGCGCACCTTTCAACGCTAAGTTTCTTTTTCCTTCTAGGCTTCTAACACGTCTTTACAACGTTTCAGTATAATGTTTTTTCGATATAGTCCTCGGCTATTTTTCACGTTTTAACAAAACTGCTTGAATTATTTTATTCTTTTTAACACGCTGTCGCTTTTTCACAATGTTTTTCTAATAAAAAAAGTACAACACAATAAATTGCCAATATGTTCCCCCAAGCACCGAGGTCCTCCATAAAAACAGTTTACAACAATTCCCAATAAAATGACATCACCAAACCCTTGAAACGAAAAACCCACACACCCCCGCCCCGAATGATGATACATAATCATAATCATAAAAAAATAAAAATTATTATTATTATTTTGTGATTTTATGCATAATTAAAATTTTCCATAACCTCATGAATATTCATAAAATTTACCTTTTGACACCATCAATCACTTTGACATTTACCGAATAATATTCACGACTACCCTTAAAGGGATCCATCAACATCTACTCCATATCTGGCCGCAGAGTGACGGTTTGGGGCTCGTTTGATACCTTAGACCCTTGTTGATGGGTCACAGACCCACTTCAGGAAGTAACAGCATGCAAAGGATATGCGACCAAATATTAAATATGATACTTTAAAAATATGTTAAAGCAAAGGGTATGAATACTTATGTAATGTAATAAAACGTGGCGAAGGTGAAAAGGGTATTCAGACTTTCCGGCTTGACTGTACACGGCATGACAGAACAGATAATCACTGTGCTTAAGCAGGCTTAACTAAGAAATTAAAATGTTGACAATGATGACACTGACCAGTAAGTAATCAAAATATAAAACAAAGGACCGCAAACGTGAAATGTAAGGCTTGAGGATAGACATTCAAGCCAGAAGCTTGTTTTTTAGTATCTGGATCTTGTTTGAAAGCCTGTGTACATCTAGTTCCATTAAAATCTTTTGAAGAAACTCAAAAGTGTACTTTAGGTCAGATGGGTAGCTCAAGTTGAGACAGTACATGACGCCAAACAGCAGAGCACAGGCATTGGCAACATCCTTAAGGTCCTGGAGCACCTGCACAACCTCAATCACGATCCCGATGTCTTCTGGGGGATCATCAACGTCTGCACCCTCATGTTTAGCGATGTAGATTCCGATGACCGTCTGGTTCATGTCTCTCACAGCATCGTCGCAGTTTACATCCTAAAACATACAAGAGAAAAGAAAAACACATTTCATTGTATACAGTATGTCACGTGTTGCATAGGTTTTTACATAAGCTTAGAAAATGCACAACATTCATATTAAAAAAATTTTTCCCAAAAGGATCTTAAGAGTTAAGATCACGAAGATATTCATTTTTGTTCTTTAGCTTTAAAACTGATTAAAATCAACTGACATTAAATTTATTTTAAAAGGTGTGAGAGAGAGGGACAAACAGACAAAAAACTAATGACCAAACAAACTCTCCCTTCCTTCCTTCACCAAACATAAGCAACATCTATGTCCTATCATCCATGTGCAATTGCTCGCACAGCAGCACATCAAATCCTGACTGAAGCTTGTCAGGGACCATTTGACACACTGGAATAATTTTTGAAAGCCTGTCCTTTGGTCTGATGAGAAAACTGGAGCTTATTCGGGCACATGGATGTTGCTTTTCTTTGGGAGGGAGAGGCCTTCAATCCTAAAACCAGTTCAACACTGTGATGGGAGTATAATGCTGTGGGGCTGTGTTGCTGCTTCAGGCACAGGGAGCCTTGCTCAGGTACATGAGACCATAAAGAAAGTAGATTATGTTGCACCTCTTCCAATGCCACATTGAAAAAGGACAATTTGGACTACTTACCATGTACTCCTTCATGAGCTTCCCTGGGTCTTCATTAAGATACACAGCAAGTGCTCTTAGATTCTGCAAGTTTTGGAGCACCTGTTAAGAACACCATGAACACCAGCACCTACAAAAATATTTAAATAATAAAATAATGCCCCCCCCCATCCCACGGGATTATAGTATGGGCATATAGTATATATAGTATAGTAGAACGCAGGGTTACCCTGTGTTCACACCGCGAGCAACTGGTCGCTGAGTCGGTCAATTCTACATGGCTGGGGGCGGGGCAAGAGCTTCCCGTTGTGTCATCCAAGTCAGTTCGTGTGCAGCTACAATTATTTGATAAAGAGAAACAACGGCAATAGCCTACGTATAACAAAGACATATTTGCGATGCATCCTATTCTTTATAGTTATGTCATGACACTGATAATGATGTGTTCTCGCTAGCTAGCGATAGGCTAGCCTATCTATCTATCTTCGTCGCGAGCTACCGATCTTTATCTATCCACGCTAGATACATAGATAGATGTATGTATAAAACTCAACATATATTTTTTGGCTCAATGTGATATTGGTAGAACAGCTACACATATCATTTAAGGTTATGTTATACATTGAACAGGACGTGGTAGGCTTGGACCATTATTATTAGCTGCTACTCCATTGCTGCAATTTGAGTGAAATCGGGCGGAACAATTATTCACGAAATGGTTTCGTGTCGGTTGGGGAAATATGAAGTGTGGAACTCTGATTGGCTGTTACGGCCTATGGTCGGTCAAAAGTTGCGGGAAACATTTATCGCCCGATTTTGGTCGCTCAGTTTTCTAGTCGCTCAGGTCGCTGACCGTCGCTCAGCTTCATAGAGAATGAATGGACTTCCGGCGACTGGAAGTTGCTGGATGTGTGAAAGCAGGGTTAGGCTTGGGACGATGGTCGATGGAATCGACTATTGACAATGGTTGAACCCATCGGCGATGGTTATATCTTTGTCGATGCCTGGACGATTTTAATTTTTTTAATTCTTAAAATTAAAATTTCGCCTCTCATTCTGTGTTTTTAATAAATTTTCTACTCTACCATGCATTTACAATGTAACGTGTTGTCTGCGCCTTTGAAATGTGATCGCCTATGCAGCGCAACGGCGCCATATCTAACGTTAATTTGCAAGCATTCTAACTTAACGTTAGAATCGACCATCGGCGATGGCTAGAGGGCTCAATGGGACGATGCTGCCTTGCACACGATGGCACAAGACTAATAACGTTAGGCTAGCCCATCATTAGAGCTTGAATACATAAGCATATCTTCGTTAAATGGTTGGTCTAAAAGTGAACTTAAAAGCATTCTTATTCAGAAGAAACAGCTAAATCACATTTTTAATCAACCAGCTAACTGCTACGTAAAATAGCTAACGTTAATTTGCAAGCATTCTAACTTAACGTTACCTCGGTCAAAAACAGACCGCCGTTATCCCTTCATTCTAGAATATACAGACATTATCCTCACGGTAAAAACACAAAGTGATAACTAATCATATTATGCAGTAGAATATTTGAATATGTGCACGCTAACGTTAGTGAAATAACATATTGACTAGCAAGCTAATGTTAGCTTGCTAGTCCGGTAACGTTACATTATTTCACTAGCGGGCACAGATTCAAATATTCCACTGCATAATATAATCCCCACATGCCATTTCCTAAGATATATTTTGATATAAGTTTTTTCTTACCATTTATAAAAGGTCAGCAACGGACTGAACAGGATTCCATTCCATGTTCACGATTCCCTCGTGCAGCCATTAGGTGGTGTGCAGTATGTGGGCGGATGTACGGTGTTCATAAAGGGACAAATTTCTTACTTTTACTCAACAACGTTTCATTGTCCAAACACAAAGTTATTGAGTAAAACCCAGCAAACACTTTATTTCATTAAAACAACACAACTGATTCAATTTCACCCGGTTACATGCATTTGTTGAGTAATTACAATGCAATGGGATTTTATAAAACCAGCAATATCGAGATTTCATTTTTTTGAGTGCTGGTCTGTACTGTGTACCCCTGTAGATGACCACAACTCGGAAAATACAGGGACACCTTCTAGACCACTTAGGATGTCTTTATAACCATCCACCATTGCTAGAAAAGTGGTGTGCCCTGGCCCAACCTCTAGATTGTGGCTAAACATTGAACCACACATGAAATGGTAGCACTGCATTATCTGATGCCTAAATGCCATTGTTTTGCAGATGTTCCTAAAATTGCATGTAACATGGCTGACCCGTTTGAAAAATGCATGCTTAGCCTCAAAGCGCAATGCCCAAAACTGCATAAGTGGGCCCAGTTTCCGAATGGCTAATGGGTAGTGGAGCATAAAATGATGTTTTGGCCGCAGGTGAAGGTGGGGATACAATTCAAGAAAAAGGGAGTGATGTTCCTGAA
The DNA here is from genome assembly GCA_022702515.1 of Ilyophis sp. 1 JC-2022. NCBI lineage: Eukaryota > Metazoa > Chordata > Actinopteri > Anguilliformes > Synaphobranchidae > Ilyophis > Ilyophis sp. 1 JC-2022. The sequence continues at coordinate 49,758,643 of CM040396.1, forward strand.
TGATAGCAGACAAATAGGCCACTGCCTCAATAGTTAGATATAAATTCCATGCACAAGAGCAAAAGGAGCAGAAGATCCCACTCCTTGTTACCAACAGGGATTAGGTCCCCTAGCATTGTTGGTAGTAATCTGAGCAGGCACCACATTTGTGCAACTGATTGTCTCATGGCCCCATCTGTATTTTTGAGATAATTTTAAAATTAAAAACACTGTCTCGTTTAACCCCAGTCGCTGAGGGGTTGGCGCTATGCACATCTTCCAAGTGGAGATGGTGATTACGCAAAAGGGCTGGATCTGCTACTGTTTGGCGTCTAGTTTCTTCTCTGTGTGCTTTGCACCATCTGCACATGTAATTACCAGAAAAGCTTTATGTGTAGCCAAGGAGTGCATTTAGGCCTAGATTGTCCCCACATACTTGTATGATAAAAGATTTCACCACACCCTGAAAGTCTGGTGTTTTAAATTCCAGACCATCCTGCTCAAGGGACCTTAACTCAGAGACAATTAGACACAATACTGTATCAAGCCCATATGTCTTTGCGTCGTCAGTTTTGTAAACTGCGAGTAGGAAGTGGGCTTGCAAACTTGAAAGAAGCTCTGGTGGCAGGCTCTTAATTGTGAAATATAGAAATCCCAGTTTGTGGGTGGTTGTTTTAGAGCCTAAGGGATTTACAGTTTCACAGTCATCGTTCTACAAAAGTAGGGGGATTGAAACTTCCTTGGCAAACAGTGGATGTGTGCGGCAATATTCGCCGTCGAACACATCTTGAAGTGCATCGCCCTTTCGCTGTTGTCACGCCAACATGGTTGGTATAATACCTGGACTTCCCAGGATTTTCGTTCGAAGGGGCTTTAGGGGGATCCTATGAAAAGTATCAGGGAAAGCTATTTGCTTAACAGTGCCAGTAGACCTGTCCCTTTTCTGAAGATAAGAAACCCCAGGCAAAGCCTCTTCAATGGGTTGAATGAAGTTCCCTGATTGAGAAAAATATTGGAGCTGCTCCTCAATGGAGTGATTTCCATCTTCCATATTTACATCATTTGCAGGCTCACAATCCTGCTGAGCAATAATTTTATGTCCTTGCAGGTGTCGCCTATAGGATCTGAGGTAATTGAATGTCCTACCACAACCTATCTCACAACACTGAAAATAGTTTGACAAACAATTCACACTGTGAATCGCACGTAGATGAGTAAAGAGGGACCTAATGTCCCCTGGAATTTCCTGCTTGCATTTAAAGCAGGTGTAGGCCATTTTTTCTTTGTCTTAAAAACCAACCAGATTGTCCAAGCCAAGACAAAGTGTATGAAAACTTACAAAATCCCTGTAGTACTTCAGAAATTTGATTCTATAACCAATTCTTGGAATGAGGGTGGAAATGATCCCCTCGTCCAATATTCTGAAACACTCCTCATCTGAAAGACAAAATGAAAAATAAATTATGGTTACCGCAGACATGCCACTCACACATCACTCTCACATCTCCACACACACACGCACAGCCCCAGTAGCAGCAGCAGCACAGCCCCCAGTAGCAGCAGCACAGCCCCCAGTAGCAGCAGCACATCCCCCAGTAGCAGGAGCACAGCCCCCAGTAGCAGGAGCACAGCCCCCAGTAGCAGGAGCACAGCCCCCAGTAGCAGGAGAACATCTCCCAGTAGCAGGAGCACAGCCCCCAGTAGCAGCAGCACATCTCCCAGTAGCAGGAGCACAGCCCCCAGTAGCAGCAGCACAGCCCCCAGTAGCAGGAGCACAGCCCCCAGTAGCAGGAGCACATCTCCCAGTAGCAGGAGCACAGCCCCCAGTAGCAGCAGCACATCTCCCAGTAGCAGGAGCACAGCCCCCAGTAGCAGCAGCACAGCCCCCAGTAGCAGCAGCACATCTCCCAGTAGCAGGAGCACAGCCCCCAGTAGCAGGAGCACAGCCCCCAGTAGCAGCAGCACATCTCCCAGTAGCAGCAGCACATCTCCCAGTAGCAGGAGCACAGCCCCCAGTAGCAGGAGCACATCTCCCAGTAGCAGGAGCACATCTCCCAGTAGCAGCAGCACAGCCCCCAGTAGCAGGAGCACGTCTCCCAGTAGCAGGAGCACATCTCCCAGTAGCAGCAGCACAGCCCCCAGTAGTAGCAGCACAGCCCCCAGTAGCAGGAGCACGTCTCCCAGTAGCAGGAGCACGTCTCCCAGTAGCAGGAGCACATCTCCCAGTAGCAGCAGCACAGCCCCCAGTAGCAGCAGCACATCTCCCAGTAGCAGGAGCACAGCCCCCAGTAGCAGGAGCACGTCTCCCAGTAGCAGGAGCACATCTCCCAGTAGCAGCAGCACAGCCCCCAGTAGTAGCAGCACATCTCCCAGTAGCAGGAGCACATCTCCCAGTAGCAGCAGCACATCTCCCAGTAGCAGGAGCACATCTCCCAGTAGCAGCAGCACATCTCCCAGTAGCAGCAGCACATCTCCCAGTAGTAGCAGCACAGCCCCCAGTAGCAGGAGCACATCTCCCAGTAGCAGCAGCACATCTCCCAGTAGTAGCAGCACAGCCCCCAGTAGCAGCAGCACAGCCCCCAGTAGCAGGAGCACAGCCCCCAGTAGCAGGAGCACATCTCCCAGTAGCAGCAGCACAGCCCCCAGTAGCAGCAGCACAGCCCCCAGTAGCAGCAGCACAGCCCCCAGTAGCAGGAGCACAGCCCCCAGTAGCAGGAGCACATCCCCCAGTAGCAGCAGCACATCTCCCAGTAGCAGGAGCACATCTCCCAGTAGCAGCAGCACAGCCCCCAGTAGCAGGAGCACATCTCCCAGTAGCAGCAGCACAGCCCCCAGTAGCAGCAGCACAGCCCCCAGTAGCAGGAGCACATCTCCCAGTAGCAGCAGCACAGCCCCCAGTAGCAGGAGCACATCTCCCAGTAGTAGCAGCACATCTCCCAGTAGTAGCAGCACATCTCCCAGTAGTAGCAGCACATCTCCCAGTAGCAGCAGCACAGCCCCCAGTAGCAGGAGCACATCTCCCAGTAGCAGCAGCACAGCCCCCAGTAGCAGCAGCACAGCCCCCAGTAGCAGGAGCACATCTCCCAGTAGCAGCAGCACAGCCCCCAGTAGCAGGAGCACAGCCCCCTGCTGCCGTCTGAAAAAGAAAGATCATGTAATAACAATAGGCCACCAGCCACCTAACACTGGCATTTCAAGAATGAATCATCCCCACATCCCGATGTGAATACGGTACGTATCGCATGTCCAAACTTTTATTAATTTCTTATACCCCCATGGGAGGAAAATCAAAGGATTTTTCCCCACTTTAACCAGCCAGCAGGTGTCATAAGTTTATACTTCTGCCCAATGTCAGTGTTAAATGCAATGGTTAAATGAGCAACAAAAGCTGATAATGTCAAACATTTTATTTACCTCTAAACCTGTCGATAAGCTCCGGAAGCTGCCAATCAAGCAGTTTTTCTTTGACAAATGTATCCATTTACATCAATTACCAGTCTAAAACACAAAAGTACATTATTATTATTATTATTATTATTATTATTATTATGTACATACATTCCCATAGTGACATCAACATCATGCCAGAGAGCAGACATTAGACTTTAGACATTTCTTCAAGCTCAGGCATTTAGCAAGAAATAATTACAAACAAAATTAGCGCTAAATAAACCATGAGATATGTCCACCCTTTCAGGGACATATACATACTGTATATGACTACGTAAAAGTATTTTTATTGAATTACAATAATAATATGTACAGTTTCATGTTTGTGTCCTATTCCCAATCATATTCATTTATTACCGTCAAATTATAAACAAGTATTACCGTTTGTGTAGAATTTGTGCTTTTCTGAAGAAATACTTTAATTTGCACCTTATTTATTAATTAAATGTTACAATATTCAGTTTAACTTTTTAAGTATATATGGATAATGTTATCGGTATTTGATAACATGATTAAATTATTATTAGAAAATACCAAGATGACAGGGTAGACCAGGGCATGACGGGACATTCAAGTAAAGTTATAGCGACTGAACTCCAAGTGATGACAAAGCTATAGCATAAAGGTGAATATCTCAAGCGGACTTATATCAGTGTAAGACATTTTTAATTTTATGAGGGCAAACTTTGCTCCCACTACCTAAAATCTGTTGGTATTATTTAAAATGTGGGGGGGCATTAGTCATTAGTGTATGAATTAATTGTCTTTACATTTAAACAAGCTCTTGTGTATACGTTTAAGTAATACAAATAAGAAAATAAGTAGGCCTACTATACCACTTACAGTTGTCAATAGCCTATTTTTCTACGGTCTATGGTTGGTCAGCTGTAGCTAGCAGGGTCGCTATGCTAGCGTGTAGGCCTACACAACAGCTATCCTACTGCGCTTTGGCCGACTGGGCGAAGACAGAACAAGTGATCGCTCTTGGTTCGCCTTCATACTTCCTGTCGAGCATCAAAGATCAAGCATTTGGAAATAAATCGACATGATATTAGCTAACGTTTTATACAAGGTTAGCTGGGACATGACTTGCACAGGAGGACGTTATACTGAATGGATGTTAACCAATGGATATTAATTTAATTGGACGAGTTACAAATGCTGCTCTTGGTGAGTGAGTTCTACAGTTTTTTGATTTACGTGTTGTAGAAAATCGTGATTGTGCATAAACTAGCTTTGTGCCTGCGAGTTGGCTATCTGTTAGCTATCTGTCGTGTCAGTCAACGGCCAAGCAGGCTGGCAGGCCCGTAACGTTACGTTGTCATAAAATTTCTTCTTACCGTGAAAATCCCCGACCTTTTTACAATTTGGGATAGATGTTAAGGTAAATCTATCACCTCGGCGGAATTTTCACCACAAGTCAGCAATTACACCGGAAATGCCCTTTTTGAAAACAAAAACTAACGAAAATAAAAAGGCTAGTCTGTCAGTGCATACCCGTTTTTGCCAAAGCTGCATCATAACTATGATAACACGATGATAATATGTCTGTAGCTGTTTGTGAATTCGGTTACCTTTGCTTTCTATAGCTGTTAATCAGCTTCAGATTTATTTACCATGGTATAACGTTACAATAGTTATGATGTCTTCTAGATACGTTACGAGTCATAACGTTAAGTATAACGTTAACTGTCTGCATGGTTAACGTTAACGTACTTGGTGTAACGTTAACTGGCTAGGTTGGAGGCTGTAGGCTACGTATGAAATATATATATTAGTCTATATGTACATCATAAACATATGTTGGTGTTGTAGAAAATCGTGGTTGTGCATAAACAAGCTTTGTGCCTGCGAGTTAGCACAAGTTAGCTCACGTTAGCCTATCTTGCCTGTGGCATTCGCTGCTGCATTCATTGCTCATCATGCCGCGTAACTTTAACGCAAAGTGTCAGGGGTTTTATAGCTGTTTTGTTAGCGAACTCTGTATCTTTCTACCTGCTTTCTCTAGCAGCAAACAGCTTCAGATTTATTTGTCATAGTAGGCCCATACGGTAGTTATGATGTCTTCTATTCATAACGTTATACGTTAACTATCTAGTCATCTAGTCTAGCTGGCTAAGTTGGAGGCTGTATGGCATAGATAGCTATTCTGTACATCATATAGATAACTCGGCATCATACGGCTTTTGCCATGTGTGAAATACATTACAGTATGAAATGCAAATTGGCAAGCGAGTTCCTACAAACCTGTCAGTTGCCCCTTTGTCCTTTGGATGTGGTGTGGTGTGGTCGGTCGATGTCCAGGTGAGAAATGGCCGTCGTTGGAAACCCCTTGGACTTTAAAGCGCGCATCTCAAACGACCCAGCGGCTGGGTTGAAATGACCTAGCGGCTGGGTAGATGCAAGATTGATCAGCGATCATGAGCAATCATGCCCCAGTGGCTAACCCAGCCCATGTAGTTAAACAAAACGAATTATGATAGAAACAACCCAAAAAAAACAACTCAGTAGGCTTAACCCAGCATTTGGTTTGAAAAAACAACCCAGCATTTTTAAGAGTGGAAGCACAATTGTTCTCTCGATCAGATTTACAGTGCGCGTTTCCTTATTTTCACCCCTAGAAAAAAATGGTTTCCTGTCAGGGCCAAAAGCAGGCCTATCAGCCTTATTAGAACCACCATTTTTAATGTTTATTTCAAAGCGTGCTTGGCTCTCAAAACGGGATGAGGGTTTTGACAAGAAAAGAGTCTTGTGAGTTAAAACAAATTTGACCTTCTGCTCATTCAAGTACGTGACAATAGGGTCTGGAAGGCCGTTTTTAAATTCTTCCAAGACTACTAAATCTCCCAGCTAATCTTTTTTTTTGTCACCATTTGTGATGCACACCACCGGTCAAACAAAGTTTTCTCTTCCTTAGCAAATTCCACATAAGTTTTTTTTTTTTATAGCCTATAGAATCTTTGACGGTAGGCTTCAGGCACTAGTTCATACACATGGAGGATTGCAGTTTTCACAATCTCATAATTAGAGCTCTCATCCAAATTGAGCAAGGAATAGGCCTCTCTGGTTTTACCAGTTAAAACACACTGTAATAAAATGGTCCAAATGTTGGCGGGCCATTTCAATGAAGTGGCAACACACTTGAAATGGGCAAAATATTTTTCCACCTCATTCTCAGAAAATGGTGGGACCATTCGTATCTGCCTACTCACATCGAACTCGGCATGAGCTGGGTCTACAGAGCGACTTAAGGAGGTACTTCGGCTTTCAAGCTCCAATTTTTTTTATTTTCTTTCCTCAGCTTCAATTAGAAATTTATTTTCTTCCATTTCTAACTTCTGCAAGTCTAACTGAACTTCATGATCATGTTGTTTATCTCGCAGAGCTAGTTCCTGAAGCCTCAATTCGATCTCAGATTTAGTCATTTGTAGAGGATTGGAAATAAGACTACCGGGAGGTGACAAGTCAGGTTTGACAATAAGAATTCCAAGATCACTTAAGGCAGCGTTGAGAATTGTTTTAACATTCGCTTTCAGTCTTTTACTGAGAATTTCGATTTTATAATGCTCAGCAATATTCAACAATTGATCTTTAGTATAGTTATCAAGTAATATTTCCGATAAAATAAAGTCTTCCGTTTTAGATGTAATTTTTTACCAGTAAAATGCCTTGGAGCAATCATTTAGAGTTTTAGGGGGAAATAATATAAGGCTACAGCCAGCCAGAAAAATACTGCCGTCCCTAGACCATCCACCTAGGCCCACAGAAAGAGAGATCAAGCCCCAACCAGCATTACATGTTAAGCTCCTCCGGTCAAGAAAAGAGACTCCTCAGGGAACACAGGGTAGATTCCTGTATCGTACCTCAAGGAACAATCAAACTCCGTTCGACGCTGCGTCTTCAGCTCATTCGAAAGGTGAATGAATGCACCAGGAAGACCAGAAACAGGTTCTAAGAGACGGGTAAAAATGAGACTTACAAAACTTCAGAAAACAAGTCTCCAAAAAATATATATGAGCAAAGCTCACAATATTAAAGTAGCTAGTGTCCCAAACAGCTCAACAAGACAACAGGCCGAATAAAAAATTGCAGCAAACGTACCAAAAACAAACAGTCGAATATCACGACCGTAACATCAATTAAATATAGCAGCTTGCAAACGGCAGGACCGGCAAAAACAATACTAAACGCATGGAACTACAGCTTCAAGCCAAGAAGCCAAACAGTTAATCACTAAACAAAGTAACCTCTGTAAACACCCCCACTACAGGGATAAATTACTACTTTAATTGGTAGTGCATAAACTGTAGTTAGTGAGAATAAAGCGATAAAGCTAAGTCCAATCAGGGAAAACAACGCTTCTACACAGAGCACTAGCAGCGCTTCGGACTCAGCTGTTTACACACGCTGAAAACTACAAAACAACGCAAAATAGCAATCAAAGATAACCATCAAGTTGTCAGTAGAAAATAAATGCTTACCTGAACACGGCGTTACTGCAAACAAAACAGCACACGCAACCAGGAAGCGATTTCAAAAAGAATGCTTCCGAAAGAGCAGTACACTGCTATCAATTACAAAATGAAGAGCAATAGCTATCAAAACAAATGGATCAATAGTCCATCAAAACGACTCGAAAAAACGTCCAGATCCCGGACAAGCCCCAAATTTTATGTTACGGCCACTCCCTGAATGACCGCAACATAAAAGGCACAGAGACGTTGAATAATAAAAAATTAATAAAATAAATTTATTAAACAAGGGGAAAAAGATTAGGGAGCATATGGATGCGTGAATGCAGGTATATATATGTGTATGTGCGTCTGTGAATGCCGATATGTGTAGTAAAGGAAACAGGTCATTTGATGAAGAAAATAGGGAAAAACCACGGTCCAAAAGACACTCGGGGTCGTAGGCCGTGAGGGAGAAAAAAACCATCTCACTCGGAAGCAGGAACAAAAGTAAAGGAGCAACTCCTGATTGCTGGGCAAGCCAGTCTTTTAAAGGCGTGGGCCAGGTGACTCCATTTAGTCAATCAGGCCAATTCTCTGGATGGGGAAAACACAAGACAGACAGAGGGAGAGACAGGCACACGTAACATAGGTATAATGCAGAAAGTAGGTGAAAGGATATAAAAATTATTACATATCATATCAACTGTTGCCAGTAATAACAAAAACTAAAAATAAATCACATGACAATGGAACATGTGGCACTGCTCTAAAATCCAGCAGGCCACGCTTTTTGAGAAAAGAATATATTTTTAAAAACTGCATGACATCTTTGCAGAAATGAATAAATGGCTCATAGCCTATTTGCATATAAAAACAGAAGTCTTCCATCTGTAGTTACTTTTTGCACCATATTGGTGTTTTCCTTTGCTTTTAATTTGCTATACATCTGTGAAACCATAAAGCTAAAGTGCATTAGTATACCAGCGATAAATCTATATAGATCATGCCTGGGCATGACATTCAGGAAATTTCGGGATTCACTAATATACCTACTTGGGTGACCATTAAGTTAATTGAGGCATATTTATTAAATCTCATGGATGTATTTTTGTGTAAATTTCCCCAAGCACAAAAACATGTGTTGGAATGTCAGTCTGATGCCAATAAGCCAGTTAATGCTATAAAATGAATAAAATGCCATTCATATTTGCCCCTTTAATTTAAAAGCTGAAAGTAGGGTAATTTTCTAGCACAGACTGGCAGACTGGCTTACTGTGTTTGTGAATAGGCTCATTAAACATCAATGGTGGTAGAGATGTAGCCAAAAGAGCCATTCTTAAAGAGTTAATTCACAACAAAAACCTTAATGTTACCTTTATACAGGAAACCCACAGTGATGGGTCCAATGAAATAAACTGGAGAAAATGGTGGGAAGGAGAATTTTCTCTAAGTCATGGAACCAATGTCACTGCAGGAGTGGCTATTCTTTTCTCTAAATCTTTACAAATCTAATTTAGAGGTTGAGAAGGGGAGGCTTCTGCTGGTAAAGTCAGAAGTAAGTGGGGTCTTATTTGTTTGTGTGCTTATTTGTATTTATGCTCCTAATAGAGGAACAGAAAGAGTAGAGCTGTTTCGGAAATTAAGGAGCGTATTGCAACACTTTGATGAAAATGTTTGTGTTGTCATGGGAGGGGATTGGTATTGTACCACAAACTTTATTGTGGATAGGAATGGGGAAGAACCTTACCAATCTAGTATGGCACTTTCAAACATCATCAAGCAATTTGAATTAGTAGATGTGTGGAGGGCCAGGAATCAGGCAGTAAAACAGTACACATGGGTCAAAGTTACAGATGAAAGGCTGAGTGGTGCTAGATTGGACAGGATATACTTAAGTAAGTCCAATAACAATATAGTTTTAAATGCTTCTATTGGGCCCGTTGGTTTTTCAGATCATCATTTGGTGACTATTGATATTAGTCTAAATATGATGGTTAACCCAAAATAATACTGGCATTTTAATACAAAGCTTCTCCAAGATAGTTTTTTTTTTGTGATAAGTTTATAGTTTTCTGGGATGAATGGAGATTGAGAAAATGTAATTTCAAAAATATAAATCAATGATGTGAGGTAGGGAAAACGCACATTAGATTTTTTGTCAGGATTACACAGCTCACTCCACATATAAAGTAAAAGTCACCATAGAAAACCTAGAGAAGGATATTACAGAAATTGAGAAACAGTGAGTTAATAATGAAAACAATAATAATAATAATAATAATAATAATAATAATAATAATGATGGGCTAACTGAAAAAAGTGTGTTGAAAACCAAGAATGATGAACTGAGATCTCTTCTGCATGAGAAGGTTAAAGGAGCTTTGGTAAGGACTCGCATGGTAGCACTAAAAGACATGGATGCACCTACCTCATACTTTTTTAATCTTGAGAAGAAAGTGGTGCAGCAGAAGCAAATGCTCCATCTTCGCCGTCCTGATGGGACCATAACCTCAAACCCACTTGAGATGAGGAAGCTGGCAATAGCTTTTTATGCAGATCTATACAGAACTGGTGACTATGATGCAGATGTGGCAGCCCAACTCTTACTGGGACTACCGCGGTTGGACCCTGGGCAGAGAGAGGCGCTGGACTCTGCTATTACATTTGATGAAGTCTCAGCCTCTGTTCAGCAGCTGTCTACAGGACGGGCACCAGGGGTGGATGGACTTCCTGCAGAATTTTATAAACATTTTTGGGAACTGATAGGCAGAGATGTCTATGAGATGCTGCAGGACTGGATACAGAGTGGCGTCTTACCTTGCAGATGTAGGCGTGCTGTACTGTCGCTCCTACCCAAAAAAGGGGATTTAAGTCTCTTAAAAAACTGGCACCCCGTTTCATTTTTATGTTTAGACTATAAAATATTTTCTAAGTGTCTGTCAAACAGACTAAAAGGTTACCTTGGGGTTTTAGTTCACAATGACCAGACATACTGTGTACCAGATCGGACAATATTTGATAATATTTTTCTTGTAAGAGATCTTGTAGACCTCTCAAAAATGCAGAAGCTAGATCTCAGCATCTTATCTATTGATAAAGAAAAAGCATTCAATCAGGTGGGACACGAAGTGGGACACAGCAATTTCAAAAAAACAACTGGGAGGGCTTGCTGGATAAGTTGATAGCTAAATTGTCTAAATGGAATTGGCTATTGCCTCAGATGTCCTACAGGGGGAGGGTCTTGGTCACCAATAACCTAGTCGCTTCGATGCTCTGGCACAGACTTATTGCCCTGGAGCCGCCAGAAGATTTAATAAGACAAATACAGCAACGATTAGTGAATTTTTTCTGGTCTGGTCAGCACTGGATATGGGCAGCTGCACTTTACCTGTCAACACAGGAAGGGGGGCAGGGCCTCATAGACATTAGGAGCAGGATTAGTGCTTTTCGGCTACAAGCAGCGCAAAGGCTACTTTTTAACAAAGAGCTCCTGGACGGAGTACGGCTGGAGCCTCTTACGCCATTTTATGTGTCCTTGTTGAGAGTTTGGGCTCAGACACTGAAAGTGCAAAGGACATCTCACGGCCTGGGGGATGGGTGACGGATGAACCTTTGTTCCACAACCCAATAATCCAGACCAAAATCCTGTTGTCACCTAGCCTGAAGGGGAGCATAGTGAGAAATGGGCTCACAAAAGTGTGCCACCTAAGAGATGGAGTGGAGTGGATGGAAGTCCAGCAACGGCTTGATGTAAAGTCAATACGGTTAGTGAAGAAAATTGTGGAGGAAGTGCGCTCCGCTTTGCCCATTAACTGCAAGAAGTTCCTGGAGAAGGAAAATCAACAAGACCAAGCAGATGGCGAAGAGCTCCCACCCATAATCATCTCTGCAGCTGTGAAGCCTGATCACATAGAATCTGATGCGGTGCTGCTCAGTTTTAGAATCCCTGAGCTAGGAGATTTCCAGGGCGTGGATAAGAAGACCTTCTACACAGCATGTGTTAAAGTAGCCCATCAGGACTCACTGAGAGGACTCAAGGCGGCTGGGTGGTCAGAGTTTGTGGGGCCAGACCCCTTTCTGAGGGGACGCTGGAGGGCCCTACAGTGGGAGCAATAATTATTTGATCCCTTACTGATTTTGGAGGTTTTCCCACTTACAAAGAATGGAACTGTGTAGAATTTTAATCATAGGTACATTTTAACATTGAGAGACAGAATATCACAAAATAATCCACAATAACAATGTCATATAAATGTTATAAATGTATTCTCGTATTTTCGCATGAAATAAGTATTTGATCCATAGAACAATAGGACTTAATACTTGGTGGAGAAACCTTTGTTGGCAAGCACAGAGGTCAGACGTTTGTTGTAGTTTTTCACCAGTTTTTTTGCACAGATCTTGGGAGGGATTTTGGTCCATTCCTCTTTGCAGATCCTCTCCAAATCCTTAAGGTTCCAAGGCTGTCGCTTGGCAACTCGAAGCTTTAGCTCCCTCCACAGATTTTCGATGGGATTTAGGTCTGGAGACTGGCTTGGCCACTCCAGGACCTTAATATCTTTTTTTTGAGCCACTGCTTTGTTGCCTTAGCTGTATGTTTTGGGTCATTGTCATGTTGGAAGACCCATCCACGACCCATTTTCAGTGCTCTCACTGAGGGAAGGAGGTTGTCGCCCAAAATTTCTCGGTACATGGCCCCATTCATCCTCCCCTCGATACGGTGAAGTCGTCCAGTCCCCTTAGCTGAGAAACACCCCCAAAGCATAAGGTTTCCACCTCCATGCTTCCCAGTGGGGATGGTGTTCTTTGGGTTGTACTCAGCATTTCTCTTCCTCCAAACACGATGAGTCGAGTTGATGCCAAATAGCTCTATTTTGGTCTCATCTGACCACATCACCTTCTCCCAAGCCTCCTCTGGATCATCCAGGTGTTCTTTGGCAAACTTCAGACGGGCCTGTACATGTGCCTTCTTCAGCAGAGGAACCTTGCGCGCGCAGCAGGATTTTAATCCTTCACGGTGTAGTGTGTTACTGATGGTTCTCTTCGTGACTGTGGTCCCAACTGCCTTCAGGTCATTAACAAGCTCCTCCTGTGTAGTACTGGGCTGATCCCGGACCTTACTCATGATCATTGATATCCCACGAGGCGAGATCTTGCGTGGAGCCCCAGACCGAGGGAGATTGGCGGTGACTTTGTGTTTCTTCCATTTTCTAATAATTGCTCCAACAGTTGTTAACTTCTCACGAAGCTGCTTGCTTATTTTCTTGTAGCCCATCTCAGCCTTGTGCAGGTCTACAATTTTGTCCCTGATGTCCTTAGACAGCTCCTTTGTCTTGCCCATGGTGGAAACTTTGGAATCTGATTGATTGTGTGGACAGGTGTCTTTTATACAGCTACATAACGATGTAACGAGTTGACACAGGTGTTTTGGGTAATGAGTTGAGATTAGGAGTGCTTCTTAATGGAAAACTAACTGGTCTGTGGGAGCCAGAATTATTGCTGATTGGTAGGGGATCAAATACTTATTTCATGTGAAAATACGATAATAAATTTATAAAATTTATATGATGTTGTTATTGTGGATTATTTTGTGATATTCTGTCTCTCAATGTTAAAATGTACCTATGATTAAAATTCTACACAGTTCCATTCTTTGTAAGTGGGCAAACCTCCAAAATCAGTAAGGGATCAAATAAATATTGCTCCCACTGTATATAAGCCTCGCATAGAGAAACGCACAGCGGATCTCCAGTGGAGGGTTATTCATGGGCCATAGCTACGAACAGACACGTGGCTCACCTGAATCCAGCAGTGGGTGGGGAGTGTCCATTTTGTAATGAATTTGAGGCACTCAGTTATCTCTTTTTGCAGTGTTCACGGCTCAGTGCCCTTTTTAGATTAGTTCAATCATGGATTGAAGCGTTAGGGATGAAGTTTTCTGTTGAAGAATTCGTTGGCGGTCCGGAATATCGTGTTCAATTTAAAAAATTGGTTAATTTGGTATATTATGTATCGGCACAATCAAAATTCGCGATTTGGAAAACTAGAAAGAATAAAATTTTGGGAGCTGGGGGTGTAAATCCTGAGGCCATGTTAAGGGGATTTGTGGCTGCACGCATCAAGGTTGAATATGCATATTATGAACTGGTAAATGATATACCCAGTTTCAGTGAAATTTGGGCAGTGGGGGGAGTTTTATGTGAGGTGGATGATACAGGGCAGATATCTTTAAAGTAATTGTTGGGGTCGAATTTGTCTCCATTTTTAAAAATAGGGGTTATGAGTCCAAGATTCCAAATTTCAGGGCAGTAACCTATTAAACAATTTGAGAATAGCCAATTGGAATTTTTTGCTGCTATGTTTAAGCATCTCATTTAGGATACTATCAGGCCCGCTTGATTTATTAGGTTTGAGATTCTGAAGTCTTTCCTTCAGCTCTTGCTTAGTAATGGGAGAGTCCAATGGATTTTGTTTATCTTTTACAGCCAATTCTAAATGATGTAATTTTTCTTGGATATGATTTTGGTCTGAATTTATGACTAATGGTATTGTTTCATACAATGTTTTAAAATGGTTAATCCATACATCTTCATTTTGTATGGCCAATTCTTCTGGTTTTGATTTATTGAGGGTTTTCCAGTTTTCCCAGAAACGGTTTGTGTTTATGGACTCTTTGATTAGTGTCAGTTGTTTGCAGGTATACTGTGCCTTTTTGATTCTGAGTATACGTTTGTATTGTTTTAGAGTTTCACAGTAATTAAGGCGTAAATCTATATTGTTTGGATCTCTATGTTTTTGATTTGATAAGTTTCTAAGTGCTTTTCTCATATTCTTACAGAAACCAGCTATCCTCCTGGTGTTTTTGTTTTCTTTTTGATTGTTTCAGTTGGGATATTTTTGCAGTTTTTCCAAATATGTAATTAATTTGTTTTACTGCTAGATTGACTCCTTCTTTACTGTGAATGTATGTGGTATCCAGAAAGTTGTCTAATAGTGTTTGAATGTTTTGACTGCTGATTGCTTTCTGGTACTCTTCTGTGCTGTTTTGGGCCCATCTGTATGATCTGGTAAGATTGAACAGCTCGCTGGGCTTTGTGTGTGTGGTGGTGTTAGTTTCTGTCCTTTTGAGAAACACAGTAATTTGGCTGTGATCTGACAGAGGGGTTATTGCTTTAACAGTGAATGCTCTGAAAGAGAAAGGGTTTAGATCTGTTACTATGTAGTCAACTGTACTGCTGCCAAGAGGAGAGCAAAAGGTATTTCTTCCCAGAGTCCCCTCGTAACCTACCATTGACAATGTACAGACCCAGGCTTCGACAGAGCTGCAGGAGGTCTTTCCCGTTCTTGTTAACCTGTGGGTCAGAGCTGTTTCGAGGGAAGCTAATAACATTTTTTATATAATTGTTACCCATTTTGTGAATGTTACCTGTTCCAGTGGCGAAATCAGGTAAGGAGCCTGTTCGGGCATTCAAATCTCCACAGATCAGCACATTCCCCTGAGCCTGGAATCAGATCTCATTTTTGAGGCTAGGAAAGATATCATCCTCGTAGTATGGGGATTCACTTGGGGGATGTAAATTGCACAGAGGAATATGTCTTTTTCTGTGTTTGTTTTCTCTTTCTTGATTTTAAACCAGACATGCGATTTATGTGTTTTAATTGTTGTTATGAAATTTATAAGCTCTGACTTATACCAAATTATGATTCCCCCTGAATCTCTGCCATGTTTGATTGTGGGGTGTTTGGTGGATGATATTATGATTTTTTTGTAGTCTGGGAGACTGAGTGATGGAATCTGATTTACACCAAGTCTCCTGGAGGATAATGATGTATATGTTCTGTGTGTTTTTTCAGAACTCCAGGGTCTTGCTTTTACATCCAAATAAGGATGAGTTAATACCCTGGATGTTCCACGATGTAATAGATAAACCATTAATCTAAACAGCAAATTCTACAATTTAACAAAATTAACCATTATTTTAAAATGAGATAAGACACACATTTAAACAGGTAAGTGTAGTATAGATTTTGATTATTGATTATTGGGAATTTTGGGAATTGATTATTTTAGGTAATGATAAATTGGAAGTATATTTTTGTGGGTATTTTATGGTGAGCTGTGTGCACTCACTGTACTCAGCCCATCAGTCTGGTGCATATGAGGCTAAGCAGGTGCTTGATCTCTCCCATGTCTGTGTTGCTGGTGCTGGCTGGACCTTTCAGCGCTGCAGCATAGCTGTGTTGCTCCTGCTGCTGGGCTGGAATCTGGTGCTGTGGAGCTGGGCCGGGCCTGTGGTGTCTGAGCGGGGGGCTCACATGTCCTGCTGGTGGCGCTCTGGGTCTGGGGGGGCTGTGCTGGTGGTGGTGCTGTAGCCGCTGCGGGGTGGGGTTCCTCAGTGGGGAAGAGAAGTAGAGGGCAGCTGGGTGAAGGCTGGGGGGTCGTCTGCTGATCCTGGGGTGGCTGCTTGGGCTGCGGCCAAGGGCGACGTCCTTCTGCGTCCTCGCTAATATGCTGACTAGAGGTGGACATGGTCGTGGAGGCTGTCCGGGTGTAGGGTTGGGTGGTGCGCTATGTGAACATTAGGCATGGGAGCACATCCACGTGAAATGGTAGCATTGATCCTCTTGATGGTCTGAGGATGGAAGTCTGTCCTGGGCAGGATGGTAGAGATGGTGATTTTGGAGGAGGGGAATGTCTGAGTGGCTCGCTCTGCCACTCTCCTCACAGACTCTGCCACTCTCTCCTGCTGGGCCCTCAGGTCATTAGTGCCTGTGTGGACTATAATGTGACTTGGTTCACCCAGGTTTTTTTTGTTAAGCAGTTCAAATGCATTTTCTGCTTTTGGGCACCAAAGTTTCATGACTCTATACAGTGTCCAACGTAACATTTTTCCCCCACTGGCCCCCCGGGCCAGTAGATCAGAGTTTTACTGGCCCCTTGTATATTTTTACTGGCCCAGCAAAAAAGAGAGAAAAAAAACACTTCCATAAAACTGTAAATTTATTAATCGTATATACATTGTAATGATTCGTCCAAACAACAAAGAACTGATTCATTTTCTTCTTAGAACATTTTAAAGATTTTTGATTTCATTCATATGTTTGTGTGTGTGTGTGTGTGTGTGTGTGTGTGTGTGTGTGTGTGTGTGTGACAGCTACTGTATGTTTCCAAGACAAATTTCCTTTGGGACAATACATTAGATCTTATTTTATATTAATACTGCGAACTGTGGATCTTTCACGGCAAGCTCCTTCTGTCTGCCTCCTTGAGCCACCTCTTCACTACTGGCATGGCGTTGAAGTGCTCTATGTCTGGACCCTCCAAGCTAATGAAGAGCAACATTGTCAGCGTGTGAACACTCAGGTTGCTCCTCCAGTCAGTCTTGGTTCGCTTCATGGCACTGAAGCCCCTCTCGACCGATGCTGTGGACAGAGGCAGGACCAAGATGAGCTCCACGATGAGAAGGAGGTTGGGGAAGCTGCTCCTCTGCTCATCATCCAGGAAAAAGTCCTGCCAAGCATTCCTTTGTAGGCCCTGCGGTAGGGTCTTGATCAGCACCTTAGCACTTGGCCACTCCACACGCCGTGCCTTCTCCCGGTCAGAATAGTTTTCTTTGGTTTATCTCATTTTAAAATAGGTTAATTTGTTCAATTTTAAGAACTCATGTGAAGCATGACTGCTCACATCTCTCTCTCTCTCAAATCAAGAGAGGGAGGGAGGGAGGGAGGGAGGGAGAGAGAGAGAGAGATAGAGAGAGAGAGAGAGAGAGAGACTTTTGATTCTCCTTTATTATGACAAATATTCAAGGAGACATACAAATATTGTCTGACTAAAAACTAGTCATCCATTCAAAAAATACAGCCTGAAAAAACAGACATAAAAACGAACATGTCCTACCCTCTTATAACCCCACCCAAACACAAAAGAAAACAAAAAAATTGTATATAAATATTTTTTAAAAAGCTTAAAAAAATTACCTCAGTCCAAAACTTTTCAAAAACAGCCAAACAAAGACTACATAATAAAATTAAAAATAAAATAAAATTTAATATAAATTTTCACAGAAAAACAAAAACAATCTAGTCTATCCAACCAAACCACTACTGGTTTCAGACTTTCTGGAATACATTCATTGTACCCCTCTTCTGTACACACACACACTGCCCCACTGCCCATATTTTTTTAAACCCCTCCAAGTCATTTTTTATTTCTGCATGTGCGTACTCCACCCTTAGGCGCGACAGAACAAATTGCTTGAAAAGCAGTCTTGCACACACAGGCCCATTTGACCGGATTTTATTTCTCCTGGTCAGCCATATCGCCAACTTAGCTTGACCAAGAATTAAATTTGCTAGGCAACATTTCCACCTTTGGCTATAGGAGTAACCTGGGCCAAACACAAAGACCTTTGGTGAAAAACATATGCCCAGTCCCAACACAAAAAACAAATCCTCTAATCTAGCACATTGCATAAATACATGAGCTATTGTCTCAATTTCAGAGCAAAAAGGACACTCCCTACTTTTCCCTGGTTCCAGATGTGCCAGGTGGGTATTTGAGGAAACTGCCCCATGGACGATCCTCCACTGAAGGTCTCCTGACCTTTTTGGTAGCGGTTGTTTATAAAAGACCCGCCATGCCCCCCTTGATAGGCCCCCACCTCCAAGAAGGTCATGCCACTTGTTTTGTTTGACATGTCTAAGTTAATTTATGTGGCGTGTCTTTACACATACAGCATATAGGTGTTTTTTCCCCACACTCAAAAACCCCCATTTCTGGTGACTTAAAAGACAGTAGGTGGCCCTCCTCCTCTTGCCATTCCCCAACCTCTGCAGCGACCCGCAAGCCAGGAAATTCCAGCTGATTAGTCCCCTCCTCGGCAGCCAACCTGTTTTCAAACTCTTCCCGTACCTCTACAGGCAGAGCCCCCCTTATCCCATCCAGTATTGTCTCCACAGTTCTCACCGAATGAGACCCTATCTGCTCTGCTACAGAGCGTGTAGTTCTCCATCCCACTGGGCCCCACAGGTGACCCAACTTAAACAGACCAGCTCTCCAAAAACTATTTTGTAGTGCATTTGAAAAAGCCGCTGGGATTTGTATTAGTTTATTATAAAACAGGGGCTCTTCTTGGACCCACTGCCTTGGGACCATCTCCCATTCTCGGGAGATCCGCAGGTCCCTCCATTCTCCGGCTCCATAAGGAACCAGTGACGGTCCAGCCCCATTTGCCCCACCCGTCTCAACAGACTGAAAGCTGGTTCCCTCCAGCAGACATCTTTATGATATAGTAACCTTTGAGCAGCCTGCAGCCGGAATGCTGCCACTCTGCTTTCCAGGTCGATCAGGCCCTGCCCCCCTTCCTGGAGTGGCAGATATAGGACGCCTGCCTTCAGCCAATGCTGCCCCGAACAGAAAAAATTGACCAGGGACCTCTGCACCACTCTTAACAATTCATGAGGAGGGGGTTAACACTGCCACCTTATGCCACAATGTGGCCGCCACCAAATTGTTAATTATGAGGGTTCTGCCCCTATATGACAGCCAAGGCACAATCCACTTCCATTTTTCCAGTTTACCAGAAACCTTTCCCTCAAAGCCTTCCCAGAAAAAAAAAGAAGTTGGAGCATCTATGTCTTTTAAAAACGTGTAACGAGCCCTCACCATTGCCCCTTGTGCTCTTTTACGCAATAATGCCCCAAGATCACTGCGCAGATGCGTTAAAGCTGAGTTTAGCTGTTCATCACTCCCACCCGCCATCTGCCTTTCCATGTCCAGTATATCCCTCTCAAGTCTCCCCACCACCCTGTTCATCTCTTCAGTGGCAAAAGCAGTATACTGCTGACAAAATACCCTGATTTGAGCCTTTCCCATTTCACACCATTCCATAAGTGACTCATATTGGGTTTTCCTCCTTCTCCACTCTTCCCAAAAAAAGCCAAACTTTTCACAGAAAGATACATCCTGTAATAGTTTGTCATTAAATTTCCAAAAGGATTTCTGAGCTTGTGTTGGCGTTACACATACGCAAACGCTAATAAGGTGATGAAATCCACAGAGTGTAATACTAGCCTTTAAAACTCTATTACATACATTTTCCCCCAAATAAAACCGATCAAGGCGTGCTGCGCTCAGCCTATTTCCCACAGATCTGACCCATGTGTACTGCCTGGTTGTTGGGTGTTTATCTCTCCACACATACTGAAGATTTTTTTTTTTTTAAATGCCAAGACTTCAGCAGAACCTAAGTGTGGTTCCTCCCCATTCCTATCTTGTGTAAAATTAATTGTACAATTGAAATCCCCCCCTGACCAATTTTCTTCTTCCAGTCTTTTAAACAGTGTCACTCTCTCTGCACCAGCACTTGGAGCATATATATATTAATAAATACAAAAGAGTGATTCCTTATAGCAGCATTCACTATCAGGAAACGCCCTGGCACAATTATTATTATTTTTTTGAATATTTAAATCCAAACCTTGCGCAAAAAGTATTGCTACCCCAGAGCTCACATTTGTGCCATGACTCAAAACAGATTCCCCTCTCCACCAAACCCCCCACTCCAGCTCATTATTGCTATCAGTATGCGTTTCCTGCAGAAACATTACGTTTAGCTTCTTTCGGTTAATTAGGTCCGAGAGCAAGAATCTTTTCCCCGCATCTCTGCCACCATTCAGATTAAGAGAGCCAAGAGATATAACCACTATGTTTAAGAGAAAGTGAAGAACAAAGAAGGAAAAAACCACAAATGGTGTTTTGAAAACAAATGTTAAGTACCTCTTATCCATTTTCTCATCCATTAAAATCTACGGATTATTTAAACTTTTGCGGACAGTTGTGCAGTGCTTTTTAAGCCGAAACCGCTTTTGGCTCGAAAGGATATCTAAACCCACAGTCTTCATATGGTCTTTTGCCGACCGTACAAACTTTTTCCCGTCCGGAAACGAGTTTAAAACATTAACGGCTCTCCCCTTAGTCAAATCCAAATAATCATTTATATCCTCGAGGGAATACCGTGTCTCATCCCCCGCTTGACTAGCCGTGATATCTGAAATAATCGAAGAATCGGATAACTCACCATCATCCTCAATCATATCTATCTCTTCACCTACTCCCGGAGCATCTCCACTTATTTTTGGGACTCCCTGCGCAGGTTCTACTCCCTCCGAATCCTGAACACTTTCCCCAATATGTACATCTGAAACTTCCGATATAGGTTCGCATTCTACCCTGCCTTTCTTTCTTTCGGTAGACTGGCTTGTGTCCCCCCTCGGTCTGTTACTCTTAGCTCTTTTAACTTCAGACCGCCCCGCTCTGTCCGCCGCCTGATTCTCAACCCCTACCTGCTGACCTGGCTTACTCGTGCCTTCACCAGCATCTTCATTCGGCTGACTCCCCGGCTCCGCATAGGCCTGTGCATTAGAGGCACTGCTGGACTGAGAATCAGGCACTCCAATAGCCTCTTTTCTTGCACTTTGTGCATTTTCGCTCTCTGGCACATTCTCCCCTTCCTTATCTTTATGCGGGCAAGCTCGCTTCAGATGTCCTATCTCCCCACACTCAAAACATCTTAAACTGTCCGTACTAGCGAACACCATGAACGAGCTTTCCCCGTGTTTTAACCGAAAAGACACGTCCAGTGTATGTGAAGACGAAATTAAAAACATCGATATCTGCCTCCGGAAAGACAGAACATGTTTTAGTTCGGTGATTTTACACCCCAAAGGGATCATTCTCACGGATCATTCTCACTCCATTACGGAGAGATAATTCCACTCCATCGGGCAGAGACGCCATCTCGGCTTCCCTACAAATACCACCCCACTATACTCCAGCAAAAGATTTTACAAACACTAAGTTGTCTTGGAAATACTGCTTGTTAAACAATTATATCAGTTTAAAGAAAATAAATGTAGAGTTTATAAAGTATAGCAAAAGTATACAGAGAGCCCTTTTCCCACAGCCACCCTCCACCTCAGAGAGAGAGAGAGAATATATTATATATTCGATATTATATGAGATATAGAGGACAGAGGAAATTAAGGAAAAGAGGATTGCCCAGAAAAAAAGACATCTAAAATGATTCAAAATCAATCAAAAGGAAAGTCTTGGGGTAAGCAACAAATGTCATAGAAAGCAAAATAGTTAAAACAATAAAGAAACAATCAATCCAAGTAGACATACAAATAAATTAGAATTTTATAATAAAACGCAGGAGGGCATTAGCATTGTTAGCATATGATAAAATAGCATTGGTCCGTGACAGTTTTAATTTGACAGTTGGAAGCTGACAGTTGGGCCAAACTGTAAAGTAACATTGTTGCAAGATGGCTGCCATAGCAACAGTTGCAACTAAGCCCCGACCTTTTCTATACCCCGACAGAGTGAACTCTGAAAATGCCAGAACACAGCACAAACAAAAAGTACAGAGGGAAAACCCAGAGACACTGTTTGCTAACTGTAACCAGAGCAAGGGGAAAAGCATTACCACCAACCTGCTGCTTTACACTGAGCAAACCCCAGCATGGCACACTGCTGTATCAGAATCAGAATCAGAATCAGAATCCCTTTATTCGCCAAGTATTTACATACAAGGAATTTACTGTGGTTGTTGGTGCATACATAAACCAACATAAATAAAATAATATAAAACATAACATAAAACATCAAAAACAAAAACAACAACAAAACACATAAAAACAAGTAGTGCAAGTTCAAGATAATATAATATGAGATAATATATGCAGATAAAAATAAAAATTAAAAAATATAAGTAAAAATATAAATAAAACAAAAAGGATGGAGATATTTACAGTGAAATTTTTACAGTGGGAAGTAGGTAAAGTGTAAGTGTCTATGAGGCGGGATAGAGTCTGTGTCTGTGTCGGAGGGGGTCCCGGGCCTTGTTGATAAGGCTAACTGCAGAAGGAAAGAAACTGTTTTTATGGCGAGAGGTTTTGGTCCTGATGGACCGCAGCCTCCTGCCAGAGGGAAGTGTTACGAACAGACTATGACCGGGGTGAGAGGGGTCGGCCACAATCTTGCCTGCACGCCTCCGGGTCCTGGAGGCATACAGGTCCTGGAGAGATGGCAGGTTGCAGCCAATCACCCTCTCCGCAGAGTGGATGATACGCTGCAGTCTGCCCTTGTCCTTGGCGGTGGCAGCAGCGTACCAGATGGTGATGGAGAAGGTGAGGATGGTCTCGATGATGGCAGAGTAGAATGCAGTATGTGCACATTATCAGTACATAACTAAAAGAGGAATATGCAAGGGCCGACAAGTACTGACGTTTAACGATGAAGACAAAAACCCTGAAAATCGCTGTCTAACTATAAATGTATACCAAAATGGCACCATAATGGTACAGGGGAGTGAAGCTGCGCTCAGCTCCTTTGAAAGGGACTTTAACACCCTGAAAAAAACTGGCAGAGACTGAAAAAACACAGCATGCCAGCACACCCCTGATCCCTGCCCCAAAGGAGGAAAAACCAGACCATAACCACACTGGCCCAGAAACGGATAAACCCACCCCAGAAGATTGCCACTGCAAGGACACAGACCAGGATCCTCAGACTAGGGTTGCCAACTATCAGAAATTGAAATAAGGGACACCTTAGCGGCCCTCGCGGCACAGGCCAATTTTTAAACCTTTTTTTACACCTGCATTACTGCATTATTACTACACTTTAACATATAATATAGGCCTACTTGGTTGTAACAAGTCCTATCCATATACCAGACATGCATCTGTAATAAGCCCATGTACTAAGACACACAAACCTGAATTTGATCAGTTTTTTATTTTTGAGGAATACGTGGGAAACATTATCATTCAATAATTTATTTTGTCAGTGCAAAATAACAGTTCTTCAACACTATGTCGAACTTCAATTTAAAGTAAAATAACTACAGTTTCACAGTTTAAAGAACAATATAAAAACATATAAAGTATAAAAACATTTAACATTAGTAGTAGTGCAAACATCTTTGGCCTGTACTTATTTGAGAGAACTCAGTGCAAAACAGAAATGCACAAGGGCCTATTTATCCTAGCAACACTGACAGCAATTCGAGTCATGACCAATGAGCTGAGTGCATTCTCGCACATAGACAAGATTACCGTAATTTCTCATATAAATCGCTCTGTCATTCATTGAGTCCCCAAAATAATGGACAAACTGCGTCCCTTATCAGTTCGTTAAGGGACGGGTCTTTTATTTTCCAAATAAGGGACGGGTCCCTTATTTTCCAAATAAGGGACGGGTCCCTTATTTCAAGGGACGGTTGGCAACACTAGCTCACATACATCAAACTAATACTAGTAACTCATCTCCCCATATAGAGATAATTCACCAAGTTTCATTATCTTACCACCTTATCTGTCCGTTTCCATAGGGGGAACGGTATCTGACGGCTGAATTTAACCCCATCAGATACTGTGCCCCCTATGATTCTTCAGAAAGGAAGGGCTCACATACACCAAACTAATACTAGTAACTCATCTAACCATATAGAGATAATTCACCAAGTTTAATTATCTTACCACCAAATCTGTCCGTTTCCATAGGGGGAACGGTATCTGACAGCTGAATTTAGGCCTGTCAGATACCGTGCCCCCTATGATTCTGAAGAAAAGAAGGGCTCACATACATCAAACTAATAGTGGAAACTCATCTCCCCATATAGAGATAATTCAACAGGTTTCACCATCTTACCACCTTATATGTCCGTTTCCATAGGGGGAACGGGATCTGACGGCTGAATTGAACCCCATCAGATACCGTACCCCCTATGTTTCTGCAGAAAGTAAGGGCTCACATACACCAAACTAATACTAGTAACTCATCTCCCCATATAGAGATAATTCACCAAGTTTAATTATCTTACCACCAAATCTGTCCGTTTCCATAGGGGGAACGGTATCTGACGGCTGAATTTAGGCCTGTCAGATACCGTGCCCCCTATGATTCTGAAGAAAAGAAGGGCTCACATACATCAAACTAATAGTGGAAACTCATCTCCCCATATAGAGATAATTCAACAGGTTTCACCATCTTACCACCTTATATGTCCGTTTCCATAGGGGGAACGGGATCTGACGGCTGAATTGAACCCCATCAGATACCGTACCCCCTATGTTTCTGCAGAAAGTAAGGGCTCACATACACCAAACTAATAGTGGTAACTAATCTCCCCATATAGCGATAATTCACCAAGTTTCACCATCTTACCACCTTATCTGTCCGTTTCCATAGGGGGAACAGGATCTGACAGCTGAATTTAGGCCTGTCAGATACCGTGCCCCCTATGATTCTGAAGAAAGGAAGGGCTCACATACACCAAACTAATAGTGGTAACTCATCTCCCCATATAGAGATAATTCACCAAGTTTTACCATCTTACCACCTTATCTGTCCGTTTCCATAGGGGGAACGGGATCTGACAGCTGAATTTAGGCCTGTCAGATACCGTGCCCCCTATGATTCTGCAGAAAGGAAGGGCTCACATACACCAAACTAGTACTAGTAACTCATCTAACCATATAGGGATAATTCACCAAGTTTCACCATCTTACCACCTTATCTGTCCGTTTTCATAGGGGGAACGGGATCTGTCGGATTGGAATATGGTTGATTAAAGTGTGGCAGGTAAAATGTTGGATTGGAATATGGTTGATTGAAGTGTGGCAGGTAAAATGTCTGATTAGAGTATGGTTGGCTGAAGTGTGGCAGGTAAAATGTCTGATTGGAATATGGTTGACTGAAGTGTAGCAGGTAAAATGTCTGATTGGAATATGGTTGACTGAAGTGTGGCAGGTAAAATGTTGGATTGGAATATGATTGATTAAAGTGTGGCAGGGAAAATGTCTGATTGGAATATGGTTGACTGAAGTGTAGCCGGTAAAATGTCTGATTGGAATATGGTTGATTGAAGTGTGGCAGGTAAAATATCTGATTGGAATATGGTTGACTGAAGTGTGGCAGGTAAAATGTCTGAAGTGTGTGGTGAGTAAGCAAGATTAATGTCAGTTATCTGTCCCTTTCTGTCTTTAAAGAGCTACAGCGCCCTCTGGTGCTGGTTGCCATTACTTTTTATTATCAGAAATACACTGACGTGATGACTGTTTCTAAAATATAAAAATACATCTTTGTATTGTGTGAATTTACAGTAGTCTTTTCCTTTACATTAAAAAAAAAATAGACTACCCAACTACACGAACTTGTAGTTCTTAGTTCTTGGACTCAAAATAGGTTTTCTGCAGCCTGGTATTTTTGCCTGTAATTCATCAGGTTGACCAGTATAAAGTGGCTGATACAGCCTTCTCATCAAGACACTTAAGTAATCATTATAAAATATAACACATGAATAATCTCAAATAGTCCTATCATTAATACCAAGTCAGCACAATTGCACAAGGCGGATACTGAAACACAGGTTTGTTTGGTTGTTTCATCCATGGAATTATCTAATGCAGTGGTTCTCAAACTCGGTCCAAGAGTACCCCTGTGTATTCTGGTTTTTGTTCCAACCACAATTGCATTCCCAGAATTGTAACAATTTGTTAATTGTTTTCATGTTTAGAGACATTATTTACACCTCTTAAGCCACATTATGTCAGAAATAGCTATGCATGCCACGGAGAATAACAATTCTGGCATTGCAATTGTGGCAGGAACAAGAACCAACATACACAGTGGTATCCCAGGACTGAGAACAAGAACCAAAATACACAGTGCTATCCCAGGACTAAGAACAAGAACCAGCAAAAACAGTGCTATCCCAAGATTGAAAACAAGAACCAACATACACAGTGCTATCCCAGGACTGAGAACAAGAACCAGCAAACACAGTGCTATCCCAGAACTGAGAACAGAACCAACATACACAGTGGTATCCCGGGACTGAGAACAGAACCAAAATACACAGTGGTATCCCAGGACTGAGAACAGAACCAACATACACAGTGCTATCCCAGGACTGAGAACAGAACCAACATACACAGTGCTATCCCAGGACTGAGAACAGAACCAACATACACAGTGCTATCCCAGGACTGAGAACAGAACCAACATACACAGTGCTATCCCAGGACTGAGAACAAGAACCAACATGCACAGTGCTATCCCAGGACTGAGAACAAGAACCAACATGCACAGTGCTATCCCAGGACTGAGAACAAGAACCAACATACACAGTGCTATCCCAGGACTGAGAACAAGAACCAACATGCACAGTGCTATCCTAGGACTGAGAACAAGAACCAACATGCACAGTGCTATCCCAGGACTGAGAACAAGAACCAACATACACAGTGCTATCCCAGGACTGAGAACAAGAACCAACATATACAGTGCTATCCCAGGACTGAGAACAAGAACCAACATACACAGTGCTATCCCAGGACTGAGAACAAGAACCAACATACACAGTGCTATCCCAGAACTGAGAACAATAACTAACATACACAGTGCTATCCCAGGACTGAGAAAAAGTATTACTTATAACAGCAGCTACAGAGACACGTAGTGGATTTCAAGTCAATTACAAGTTTACGAATTGTATAGGATTTATTGCATGTTCATTTCAAATAACAGAGGAAATTAAAATCAAGATCAAGCAACATTATATAGTGTACTGTCATACCAAAGGAATTAAATCTGTGTTTTATGTAGACTTTTACATTACATTACATTACATTCATTTAGCAGACGCTTTTATCCAAAGCGACGTATAGTAATTTTACATTTTCAAAATGTGCCTAACAACACTAACTAAACCCCAAAATAGGAGGCTATTGGGAAACATATTTCTTTAACTTCATCTTTAACTTGATTATCATTTGGTTCATAATAATAATAATCATCATCATCATGGATTGCATTTATAAAGTGCTTTTCATGATCTGAAATCCCTTCACAGTGAAGCGGGAAACCACAACCTATTTGTAGATCCATGGGGTCTTCAATGACCACAGAGCGGCCCAAAAGACATTGTCTCCTACACAAGTATGTCTATGGCAAAATTGTTACCTTAATCCAAAAAAATATATATGTATCAAGATACATGGCTCTCTTTGACTCATACCAGATATGCTTCCATATGTATTGCCTTTATATTTAGTTAGTTTATTCAGTGTCCTCATTTGTGTTTACTTCAGAAGATGAGAATCATAGAAGAAGATTTGATTTTAAGCACCAAGTTGCTCGGACTACTTTGAAACAAATGTGTATTTCGGTTGTTGGTGTAAAAATATGGAATTCCCAACTACAGGATTTAAAAGGTTGTACAGATATTCATCGATTTTAAAAAATGTACAAATCCAAAAAAAAAATTGACAATATGCACTCGAATCTAAAATTGGATGTTAATGATCAATTGTTTTGAGCTTGTAAATTTGTACTTGTATGGGTTATTTTTTGTTTTGTTTTTGTTTTGTTTGTTTGTTTTTGTTGTTGTTATAATCAAAGTGTTGTTGGTGTAGGCTATTGAAAATCAACTATGTGAAGTCAGACCATCTTTTTTCTCTTTTTTTATTGTTCAAGTAGGGGGCAGACAAATATAAGAAATGTTTTCTTCATGCTGCTCCTTTCCAATCATGGAGGTGTTGATTTGAAAATGTAGTGTGCATTTTTGTACAAATAATGTTGTCCACTTTCATGAAAGGAACAAATAAATAAATAAATAAATAAGTAGGCTTCAGGTGTCCTAGCTCCACGAATGTACTTGATGCTCTCTACCTCTCCACCACAGTTACTGGGTTTCTGGAAATGTATCTCCAGGTAATCTTGTAGATCCTCTTCATCCAGCTCATCCTCAATCCCATCAAGCAAGACCGTACGCTTGGACACCCCACAGTATTTCTGAAACCAGATGGGATATACACACAAGTATGTTCAATTAAGTTGTAATGAAACGGAGAAATGGAGTGACTAAGCCTAATATAATGACACAATTTTACATTTACATTACAGGCATTTAGCAGACGCTCTTATCCAGAGTGACTTACACAACTTATTATTACATCATATTACATTTATCCATTCCTATACAGCTGGATATATACCGAAGCAATTGGGGTTAAGTACCTTGCTCAAGGGTACAACGGCAGTGTCCAACCTGGGAATCGAACCTGCAACCTTTCGGTTACAAGTCCGGTTCCTTAACCATTATACTACTGTGATGATCTCACTCCCGTGATTCTCTACTCGTCCCTCAGCCTATCCCAATTCCCTGTGCTTCGTGCATTCTGCACGCTTCGCTCTGTTAGCCACATTCGCACGCAGGTGCTAATTGACATCAATTAAAGTGGGTATTTAGTCACCCGGTGCTCTCTGTCCTGTACCAGTTCGTTAACGCTCTTCGTGTGAAACCTCTGGTCGTATCATTAAAGTCTGCGTTGAAAAACTAAGTTATAGTATCTAAAGTCTAGCTCTGTGTAGGCGTTTACTCGCCCTGCTACCTGGTCGAATGTTTAAGTCAACTCGCTTCAGGAACGGAACTACCAGCTGTTCAGTGCCTGTCTTACTATGTTAACCTTGTCTGCTTCAATCTGCCTACCTGCAGTCATTGCTATCCCTGCCAGTGTCGCGGTTGCTGCTGAGGTGCTGTCTACGCCAACTACCCTGCTGTCGCTCCTGTGGTCTCCCCGGATTCCACTCCATTGTTCCTGCTACTAGACGGCTAACCCCGTAACCGAACTGTCTGTGTTATATGTTTTCCCTATGCTTCAGGAGTCTTGGTCGAAGCATAATTTATTGGATGCCTAGCGCTCCCACTCCGTCTGCCTGTCAAAGTCCAGTTCCGGTTTGGAACCGTTGCTGTCTGGGAATCGAGTCCAGTTCCGGTTTGGAACCATTGCTGCCTGGGAATCGAGTCCAGTTCCGGCCTAGAACAACAAGTACCTGTCTTCTTCCCTACTGCAGGAATTCTCCCTGGTCAAGCAATAAATATCTGATTATTGAACTTTCTTTGTCTGAGTCGTGCGTTTGAGTCCAGTCCATATCCGAGGTCGTAACAACTACACTGTCATGTTGTGATATTAAAATGTGTACAAAATACAGGTTAAAAGGAGGATTAAAAATATACATTAAAAAAAATAAAAACATCAACAGTGTACAAGATATTGGTTCTTGAATTTTACCTGAAATCTTTTCAGCTGGTATTCAAAATAAGGTTGGACACTGACATAGACCTCGCGACTGGCATCTACGGGGTATTTCTTTTTCAGGGCCAAACACTCAGCAACTGAGTTTTTGCATGAAATGTAATATAATATATAAAAATAAATACAATACAAAATATAAATGCTAAATATGACACTAATTAAAACATTGATACAATAAAATAATTTAAAAACTGATCCTCAGGAAAACTGTTTAAAGATAGGTTTAAACAGTTGAACACATGAATCTCACAACTTCCTGCAATCTAAAAACAGATTTAGAAACATTATTTGGGCAGCTGGGTATTCCCTTCTAACCGAAAGTGCTAATGTATTCCATGTCTAAACAAAAAGATGTCCTGTATGACTGTCAATCAGAGTGACCTCCGGTGTTGAGAAAGGTGATTTCGCCAACGCCGGTGTCCTTGTCATAGAACACCTCCTCCACCTCTCCTCCTCCTTGGCTGGGCTTGGAGAAACTAATCTCCAGACGATCCCTCATGCGCTCCTCGGGTAGGTAAGGCGGGAGCTTGGAGTAACGGATCTTCCTCTTAGACACATTCATATGCACCTGAGTGAACATTAAAGGATTCATATACACCCAAGTGGATATTAAAGGATTCATATACACCTGAGTGGGTATTAAAGGATTCATATACACCTGAGTGGACATTAAAGGATTCATATGCACCTGAGTGGGCATTAAAGGATTCATATACACCTGAGTGGGCATTAAAGGATTCATATGTACCTGAGTGGGCATTAAAGGATTCATATACACCCAAGTGGATATTAAAGGATTCATATACACCTGAGTGGGTATTAAAGGATTCATATACACCTGAGTGGACATTAAAGGATTCATATGCACCTGAGTGGGCATTAAATTATTTATATACACCTGAGTGGGCATTAAAGGATTCATATGTACCTGAGTGGGCATTAAAGGATTCATATACACCTGAGTGGGCATTAAAGGATTCATATACACCTGAGTGGGCATTAAAGGATTCATATACACCTGAGTGGGCATTAAATGATTTATATACACCTGAGTGGGCATTAAATGATTCATATGTACCTGAGTGGGCATTAAAGGATTCATATACACCTGAGTGGGCATTAAATGATTCATATACACCTGAGTGGGCATTAAATGATTCATATACACCTGGGTGGGCATTAAAGGATTCATATGTACCTGAGTGGGCATTAAAGGATTCATATACACCTGAGTGGGCATTAAATGATTCATATACACCTGAGTGGGCATTAAATGATTCATATACACCTGGGTGGGCATTAAAGGATTCATATGTACCTGAGTGGGTATTAAAGGATTCATATTAAAGGGCTCGCAACTATCTATGTCTAAAATAAAGCATGTATTGTGTTGGCTTAAATTACACTGGCAAATATTTAAAAAACAAACATACAGCTTCTTAATACACAACACAATACTTTTGACCCTATTTTGATTCCATAATCGGGCCGTTAGCAGCTCAACGTAACGCTTTGACTGACAGGCAGACGGTTAGTTATTGGCTGCGATTGAAAGAAGGGCATGGCAAAGACCTAATTTCGATATGAAAGGATTTATAACAATTTATATCTTATTTTAAACTGGCACAGTGTTGCGCCCGCCCCTTATTCCCTGTCCCCCAGGGTGTTTGTCTGTGTTTCTTTCTCTCTCCTGCTTGTCTCTCTATGATGTAGAGGGGGTGAGGGTGACCCCTGCTGGAGGGGTGGCGTCGGTTCTCTGTCAGGTGAGTGTACAATCACTCACCTTGATTGGGAAACCGACGCCACCTGTGAAGCCTGGATAAAGAGGCTGCTCCTACACACTAAGCTCTCGGGGCATAACAACAGTAATCTTATGAATTGAATTTTTTTTTGTGTGTGTGCATTTTTCATTTTCCTCTCCCTTCCAATTGGCCCCCCTGGCGCTCCCTTTGGGCCGCGGCCCCCACTTTGAAAACCCCTGGGCTAGACCCCCAACCTCTGCGTTCTCCAACGAACTGAGCTTCAGGAATAATGCTGATTCTGGCAAGCATATGTTGAAGTAATGGTGGTACCTAAGGACGAGTTGAGTGTAACCACTCCGAGCTCCACGCATGTTTAACCCAAATTCTAAATTATAATTATAAATGGAGTCATTATTTCTAAATAACTTTTACCTTTTCCCACAGCAATAGTGGAATACATCACGCTTAAACCTTCGCTCCGAGCTATTCCCTCATTGGTCTAGTAATTGCGGATTCTACACTAACTTAAGAAAAATAAATGTAAACCTCATTATTCCATAGTTATTGCCTATATTTCTGGCATCCCATGTATGAGTTTATATAAGTATATACAGAGGCATATTCCTTACATTTATTGGCGCCCCGTCCGAGGATATTCCTTACATAATTGGTGCCGCGTGAGGACTCTGATGATTCAGAAATAATATTACGAATCATCTAGCTCACTGCTACCAGATTCGTACGTATTCTCTACATTAGTTGGTGCCCGGGTGAAGACTGGTAAGACGGACATGGAACTCGTTTTTATTACATTTTCCCTCGTCGGATATCGGGATTCCTAGTTGGACATGAGCATTAGCATCAACCACAAATACACTTTGCTGTTAACTCT
Source organism: Ilyophis sp. 1 JC-2022 (assembly GCA_022702515.1). Taxonomy (NCBI): domain Eukaryota; kingdom Metazoa; phylum Chordata; class Actinopteri; order Anguilliformes; family Synaphobranchidae; genus Ilyophis; species Ilyophis sp. 1 JC-2022. The sequence continues at coordinate 49,791,327 of CM040396.1, forward strand.
CCTTTTGTTTATTTTCTTACGTCACCCGTAGCAACTTGAACTTAAACAAGAAAAAATAAATTCACTTACCACGTAACATACACATATACGAGCGGGCTAGCATGTAGCTACAGCAGCGACCGCAGAAACAGGCAATGGATAACGTTTTTTATTTGAAAATGAAAGCGCACCTGAATCTGATTAATCTGATCATAAATCAATATTACTCATCAGTATGATGACTTTGGTTGTTATTGTGGCATTGATACAATGTTTCCATTTCAACCTAATACATCGGTGACCATTACCATCAGAAAGTGAATGTTGATTCCACCATTAAAAATTGGTTGATGACCGATACAGATGCTTATAACACAATATCAGTGTTGATTCAATACTTCCTTGCTATCAGGGTATCTATATATGCATTTCTCCTGCAGTCGGTTGTAAGTGCGTGGGGTGTTTCAGTGACTGTTTAACCGTTTTAAAATGAGCACCTTGCTGAATTTGTATGTACACAGTCATATGTGAAAAGCTAAATTTAGGAATGAAATAAACTTGAATCAGACAAATAACTGTGGTGGCTAATGATTTTAATAGATAATGGCAAGCATGAAAATAAGAGCAGGTCTCTCCAGAGGTTGACACCTATGTGCAAGATATCAACAATATTGGTTTCCATTTCAAAAGTGACTTCATTAACCAACAAAATGTAAATAACTGCTCTCGTCCACAGTCAGCACTGCAACTTACACTGAACAGTGTCGTGCTCATCTTCACTGTTAACATTTTGTGACGCTATTCTCTTTTAACCTTCATATTATGTATGGGGTTAATTTGACCCGATGCATGCAATATGAGGTTTCATTTGCGCTTTGTTATAATGACTGAAGTTAGCCCTCATTTTCTCACATAGAAATGAATGGGGTTTCAAAACTGTAGCTGATATCAGGGCTAGACATCAGAGGGAACCAGAAGCTCTCTGTGTTTTCAATCCGGACAGAAGGTGTTCCTGCGATTAAATATCTTGTTAGGAATGGATCTAATTGATTGTTATATTATATCAATAAATTAAAAAAGAAATGTTAATTTGGCTTTTGGTATATGTTCTGGATGGCCCTTGTTGATTTTTGCTGTCCTTCAGACAAGTAGGTGACTGCCCCCACCCTCAGGAAGAAGATTGAGCAGAAGACGCTGGAGTTTGAGGATAGGGACAACCCGGAGCGAACGCTGGCACAGAGCTTAGCGCTGCTGACCTCCAAACACTGGTGAGTGACTCACACTTCCGTCTGACTGTGCCTCCAAATATAACTGCATCAACTGTGCCTCCAAATATAACTGCATCAACATATTCATTTCCAGTATGTGCACCAGTCAAGAAACACACGGATTTATAGTGTTATCTGCCAGGATTATTTTTTCATGTTGTTGTTGCGCTTTACAGCCAATCAGTTTAACACTGAAACTGCAGCCCTCATGTTCACATTTAGTGACGCTATTCTCTTCATATTATGTTCGGGGTCAATTTGACTGGATGCAATGTTTTGCCGTCTCTCAAAAACCAGTTAACTGTCACAAATCTACTGTCATGTCACGTTTTATTTTATTTTCTTGTCTTTGTTAGATTTTTTGTTAATGTCATGTATTGTGTTTAGTCTCGTCACGCCACGTTTTATGTTTTGTTCTTGTTATGTTTAATTTTTATGTCATGTCACGTTTCATGTTTGATTATTGTTATGATTTATTTTCTAGTCATGTCACGTTTTATATTTGATTCATGTTATGTTTTCTTTTTTTTTTTAAATTTTGTTTCTGATTTTTTCCCTTTTTCTCCCAATTTAGTAGCCAATTGAACCCCTATTCTAATTCAATTCCCCCCCGTGTAGCAACCGCTAGAGAACCGCCGCTGCACAACCCCGTCAATCGGCATTATTATTAGGGAGGACGCTACGTCCTCTACAGGGCGCAGCTCCTGACCGTGACACGCCCTGGGTCCCCCTGTGCGCAGCGGTTCTCTCCGAGCCCCTCCCCCCACCCAGAAGCGACCGCCAATTGTCGCTTCCACAGGGCGCCGGCCACGCTCAGCTATGGCAGGACCGGGGCGCGAACCCCGATCCTCGGAGTACAACTGCGCTGACTGAAAGTCAGCGGTCTTTACCGCTGTACCACCGCGGCGGCCTATGTTATGTTTTCCGTTCATTGTTTAGCATACATTTTTCAGTGTTTTTCCGCAGCCTTGCGATCATGCGGTTTCTCTCTTGCTGTCACTCACGCTTCCCTAATTGTTTCATTCTCCCGTGTCTATTTACTAATCTACTAACGTTAGATCAGGATTGGGTAATACTAATTTTCTAACCATGTGTTCATGTTTACCTTACGTTTCTCGTGCATGTCATTTACAAATTTACTAACGCTAGGTCAGGATAGGTTTATTACTAACGAGTACTAATTATCTTGTTACCTTGTCAGCCTTCCACACCTGATTTCCATTCGCATCCTGCTCTCAAGCTAAGTGTCTGCACCTGTCTACACCTGCATTTAAGCTCAGTGTTCATGTTATGTCTTTGCAAAATTGTTGCCTGTTAGTTTATCTACTGTCACTGTTGAGCGTTTATCCATTGTCTGACTACTGTTATAGATCCAAGCCTGTTTATTGACCATCGTTACTGCCAGCCTATCGTTTCTACTGCCTGTTTTTGACCACGAGTTTTGCCTGCTGTCTGTTTTGTACCTCTGCCCCGCGGATAGGACTTCGGTCTGACTCCTGCAACGCCCCACGACCAACGAACCCTGCTTAATCCCTGAATTGTACTTCTGCTCCGCAACTCTGGTTACTGAACTTATGCATGGATACCGATTTCGAGACTGCCTTCTCCCTCGGTACTGTATTTTTGGTTATTGGCTGGATTTATTGGTTTTTGGACTTTGCTTGTGTGACTACGATTTTTGGATTTCCCCATAATAAAGCCCTTGCAGGCATTTATTATTACGTCTGTGTTCTGAGTCGTGCATTACGGGTCCAACCCGCACATACCTGCCACAACAAGAACAAGAATGCATCGTAAAGACGAATTTAAAACATTAATCCATGATATATAAAGGGATTTAATATTAAAGAAACACAAACAGGTTGTGAACCCTTGTGCCAGTGTGTCCCGGGTAGCCATGGCACATAGCACTGCTACAGAAAGTGACCGACAGACTCTTCCAGAAGGATGTAGATGCTGCTCTGGAAAGCATGGTGTGGAACTGTACCCCCACATGCACAATGAAGGCCCTACTGGCCGGGGGCCAGACATGAGACATCAGAACATAATGAGGAGAACAGGCGATTTACCTACAAACTACATTACCTACAGTGCATCACTGCATCAAGCCTGGACCTGAACAGCCCGATAGACTCTGCCTCATCTACATGACCTGGCAAGCTCTTTTACATTCTAAAAACAGGAAATAAACTCCTTCCTGATATTCATCTAGAATTTATCTTTTGCTAATTTCCACCTCTGCCTCATTCTACTGACAGAACTCCACCTGTTCATTGTGTTAGTCCCTTAAAACACTGCTATTATGGCTGCCGCGTTAGCTCAACGGTAAAAGCGCTGACTTTCAGTCAGCGCAGTTGTGCTCCGAGGATCGGGGTTCGCGCCCCGGTCCTGCCATATCCGAGCGTGGCCGGCGCCCTGTGGAAGCGGCAATTGGGCGCCGCTTCCGGGTGGGGGGAGGGGCTCGGAGAGAATCACTGCCCGCACGGGACCCAGGCGAGTCGCGGTCAGGAAGTTCGAGGAGTCGCGCCCTGTAGAGGACGTGGCGACCTCCTTCCAATTACTAGTACCGATAGACGGGATTGTGTAACAGTGGTTCTCTAGCGGTTGCTACATGGGGGGGAATTGAATTAGAATAGAGGTTCAATTGGCTACTAAATTGGGAGAAAAAGGGAAAAATCAGAAACAAAATTAAAAAAAAAAAATTAAAAAAAAACACTGCTATTATATACCTGAGTGTTGCACTGGAGTTATATACCTGAGCGATATGTTAACTAGCGCTGGATTTATATACCTGAGCGATATGTTAACTAGCACTGGAGTTATATACCTGAGCGATATGTTAACTAGCACTGGATTTATATACCCGAGCGATATGTTAACTAGCACTGGAGTTATATACCTGAGCCATATGTTAGCTAGCACTGGAATTATATGCCTAAGCGATATGTTAACTAGCACTGGAGTTATGTACCTGAGCGATATGTTCACTAGCACTGGAGTTGTATGCCTAAGCGATATGTTAACAAGCACTGGAGTTATATGCCTGAGCAATATGTTAACTAGCACTGGAGTTATATACTTAAGCGATATGTTAACTAGCACTGGAGTTATATACCTAAGTGATATGTTTACTAGCACTGGAGTTATAAACATGAGCGATATGTTAACTAGCACTGGATGTTATATACCTGAGTAATGTGCTAACACTATATACCTGAGTAATGTGCTAACACTGGATGTTGTATGCCTAAGCAATATGCAAGCATATGGAGTTATATACCTGAGTAATGTGCTAGCACTGGATTTTATATGCTTAAGCGATATGCTAGCATGCGGAGTTATATACCTGAGTGATGTGCAAGCACTGGAGTTATATGCCTAAGCGATATGCTAGCATGTGGAGTTATATACCTGAGTAATTTGCTAACACTGTGGAGTTATATGCTTAAGCGATATACCTAGCATGTGGAGTTATATACCTGAGTAATATGCTAACACTGGATGTTATATGCCTAAGTGATATGCTAGCATGTGGAGTTATATACCTGAGTAATTTGCAAGCACTGGATGTTATATGCCTAAGCAATATGCGAGCATGTGGAGTTATAGACCTGAGAAATGTGCTAGCACTGGAGTTATATGCTGAAGCGATATACCTAGCATGTGGAGTTATATACCTGAGTAATATGCTAACACTGGATGTTATATGCCTAAGTGATATGCTAGCATGTGACGTTATATACCTGAGTAATGTGCTAGCACTGGAGTTATATGCTTAAGAGATATGCTAGCATGTTGAGTTATATACCTGAGTAATGTGCTAACACTGGATGTTATATGCCTAAGAGATATGCTAAGATGTGGAGTTATATACCTGAGTAATGTGCTAACACTGGATGTTATATGCCAAAGCTATATGCTAGCATGTGGAGTTATATACCTGAGTAATGTGCTAGCATTGGAGTTATATACCTGAGTAATGTGCAAACACTGGATGTTATATGCCTAAGCAATATGCTAGCATGTGGAGTTATATACCTGAGTAATGTGCTAGCATTGGAGTTATATACCTGAGTAATGTGCTAGCACTGGAGTTATATGCTTAAGCGATATGCTAGCATGTGGAGTTATATACCTGAGTAATGTGCTAGCACTGGAGTTATATGCTTAAGCGATATGCTAGCATTGGAGGTATATACCTGAGTAATGTGCAAACACTGGATGTTATATGCCTAAGCGATATGCTAGCATGTGGAGTTATATACCTGAGTAATTTGCTAACACTGGATGTTATATGCCAAAGTGATATGCTCGCATGTGGAGTTATATACCTGAGTAATATGCTAACACTGGATGTTATACGCCTAAGCGATATGCTAGCATGTGACGTTATATACCTGAGTAATGTGCTAGCACTGGAGTTATATGCTTAAGCGATATGCTAGCATGTGGAGTTATATACCTGAGTGATGTACAAGCACTGGATGTTATAAGCCTAAGCGATATGCTAGCATGTGGAGTTATATACCTGAGTGATGTGCAAACACTGGATGTTATAAGCCTAAGCAATATGCGAGCATGTGGAGTTATATACCTGAGTAATGTGCTAGCACTGGAGTTATATGCTGAAGCGATATGCTAGCATGTGGAGTTATATACCTGAGTAATGTGCTAACATTGGATGTTATATGCCTAAGCGATATGCTAGCATGTGGCGTTATATACCTGAGTAATGTGTTAGCACTGGATGTTATAGGCCTAAGCGATATGCTAGCATGTGGCGTTATATACCTGAGTAATGTGCTAGCACTGGAGTTATATGCTTAAGCGATATGCTAGCATGTGGAGTTATATACCTGAGTGATGTGCAAGCACTGGAGTTATATGCCTAAGCGATATGCTAGCATGTGGAGTTTAATATAATGAGTAATGTGCTAACACTGGATGTTATAAGCCTAAGCGATATGCTAGCATGTGGAGTTATATACCTGAGTAATGTGCTAGCATTGGAGTTATATACCTGAGCATTGTGCAAACACTGGATGTTATTTGCCTAAGCGATATGCTAGCATGTGGAGTTATATACCTGAGTAATTTGCTAACACTGGATGTTATATGCCAAAGCGATATGCTCGCATGTGGAGTTATATACCTGAGTGATTTGCAAGCACTGGATGTTATAAGCCTAAGCGATATGCTAGCATGTGGAGTTATATACCTGAGTAATTTGCTAACACTGTGGAGTTATATGCTTAAGCGATATGCTAGCATGTGGAGTTATATACCTGAGTAATGTGCTAACACTGGATGTTATATGCCTAAGCAATATGCGAGCATGTGGAGTTATATACCTGAGTAATGTGCTAGCACTGGAGGTATATGCTGAAGCGATATGCTAGCATGTGGAGTTATATACCTGAGTAATGTGCTAACACTGGATGTTATATGCCAAAGCGATATGCTCGCATGTGGAGTTATATACCTGAGTAATATGCTAACACTGGATGTTATACGCCTAAGTGATATGCTAGCATGTGACGTTATATACCTGAGTAATGTGCTAGCACTGGAGTTATATGCTTAAGCGATATGCTAGCATGTGGAGTTATATACCTGAGTAATGTGCTAACACTGGATGTTATATGCCTAAGCGATATGCTAGCATGTGGAGTTATATACCTGAGTAATATGCTAACACTGGATGTTATATGCCTAAGCGATATGCTAGCATGTGGCGTTATATACCTGAGTAATGTGTTAGCACTGGAGTTATATGCCTAAGCCATATGCTAGCATGTGGAGTTATATACCTGAGTAATGTGCTAACACTGGAGTTATATGCCTAAGCAATATGCAAGCATATGGAGTTATATACCTGAATAAAGTGCTAGCACTGGATGTTATATGCCTAAGCGATATGCTAGCATGTGGAGTTATATACCTGAGTAATATGCTAACACTGGATGTTATACGCCTAAGCGATATGCTAGCATGTGACGTTATATACCTGAGTAATGTGCTAGCACTGGAGTTATATGCTTAAGCGATATGCTAGCATGTGGAGTTATATACCTGAGTTATATGCTAACACTGGATGTTATACGCCTAAGCGATATGCTAGCATGTGACGTTATATACCTGAGTAATGTGCTAACATTAGATGTTATATGCCTCAGCGATATGCTAGCATGTGGCGTTATATACCTGAGTAATGTGCTAGCACTGGCGTTATATGCTTAAGCTATATGCTAGCATGTGGAGTTATATACCTGAGTGATGTGCAAGCACTGGATGTTATAAGCCTAAGCGATATGCCAGCATGTGGAGTTATATACCTGAGTAGTGTGCTAACACTGGATGTTATAGGCCTAAGAGGATATGCTAGCATGTAGAGTTATATACCTGAGTAATGTGCTAGCACTGGATGTTATATGCCTAAGCAATATGCGAGCATGTGGAGTTATATACCTGAGTAATGTGCTAGCACTGGAGTTATATGCTGAAGCGATATGCTAGCATGTGGAGTTATATACCTGAGTAATGTGCAAACACTGGAGGTTATATGCCTAAGAGATATGCTAAGATGTGGAGTTATATACCTGAGTAATGTGCTAACATTAGATGTTATATGCCTAAGCGATATGCTAGCATGTGGCGTTATATACCTGAGTAATGTGTTAGCACTGGAGTTATATGCCTAAGCCATATGCTACCATGTGGAGTTATATACCTGAGTGATGTGCTAGCACTGGCGTTATATGCTTAAGCTATATGCTAGCATGTGGAGTTATATACCTGAGTGATGTGCAAGCACTGGATGTTATAAGCCTAAGCGATATGCCAGCATGTGGAGTTATATACCTGAGTAATGTGCTAACACTGGATGTTATATGCCTAAGCGATATGCGAGCATGTGGAGTTATATACCTGAGTAATGTGCTAACACTGGATGTTATATGCCTAAGTGATATGCTAGCATGTGGAGTTATATACCTGAGTAATGTGCTAACACTGGATGTTATATGCCTGAGTAATGTGCTAACACTGGATGTTATATGCCTAAGGGCAGGACTGTACAGTGCGACATATGTCGCACGTGCTACGAAAAAATCTGTCTGTGCGATAAATTAATTTACTGCAGTAGCACCCGTGCGATAGCCCGTGTGTGAGAAAAAAAATAAAAAATTATTTTGCATGTGAAGTGAATCGATGCGCCTCGCTATTCTATTTGGTAGTTGTAGTCTATCGTGCGATTAAAAACCATGTCTGCGTAGAGTCATACATCCAACACCAAATCCCACAACTCCTAGTGAACAATCCCCTTTTCCTCAACGAGTCGAGCGAGCTACTTATCTATCTGGAACACCAGGATGACGACAAAACGAAGAGGTATTTTCAAGTCTTAAATCAAAGTAAAGAAGGAGAAGTGCAAAACCAAATCCCCAAAAAAGCCCGTGAGGAATAACTGCCAAATGAAAAGGGCGAAACAAGAGAGAAGATTTACAGCTACAATCCAGAGTGGAAAAAGGATTTAGCTAGCTAGCTGGCACTCAAATAACGGCAATCAAACAAGCTTAACGTTTATTTGGGAACACGAGCTGGCTAGCATAACCAGTATATTTGTATTTTTCGTTTTTTTACAACTAACTTAGTCATTACCATTTTTCTTGAACGTTTGTATCACAATATACCTGATGGCCACCTCCATTTAATTCATTACCATATTGATGGTGGACAATTTGAGGGAAACCAGAAAATCTTTGTCTTATATAACCATCACATTAACATGTGTGTGTGTGTGTGTGTGTGTGTGTGTGTGTGTGTGTGAGAATAGGGTTAGGGTTAGCTAACGTTACAGATTAGCCTCTGTTAACTAACTTACGACATTTATTAATTTAGGACAGCTTGATCAGAGTGACCGTGATCTCCTACGTGCTCTATATCGCCATCTGGTGTTCTGAAACTACATAGTATACCTTTAATGGGAAAATGCACATTCTACATTTTCCACAAATAGCTACTAAACACCTTAAGCTCTGAACTCTGTGGATTTAGAAAGTCGACGGTCTGCTGAGTAGAAATGCCACTATGCGGAGACATCAAGCGTAGTTTTTATGTACAAAGCAAAATGTACTTGGCTATGGGAAAATGTATTGTAATAACGCCCCTCTGGCGGTGGGCTCTGGTACATACATGTGTGGCATACAGACACATTAGATCTAGTTAGGGATGTTCCTAACGACTAATTTCCCTGACGTTTAAACGGAAGTTTGTCCGAAAAAATATTGCGTATATTATAAGAGCCATTTGAAACCGTTAATCACATTCTTCAATCACCAAATCGTATTTTAAATGCCGCTGAAATGTGTGGCACTTTGCGCCTTGCATTATGAACATTGCACATTATCCTACAAAACATGACAACAACTCACTAAATAAAAGTTAACAAATAACATTTATTGAAAACAATATTCAACGTAACAAAACATTTTTAGGAAACGTGCCTGATTATTACAACGGCATTTTCATTGGGTGAACGCGATCGCATAGCAAATACAGTAAAAAATAATAATCAGTCATCAGAAAAACTACCAATAATAGGCCCACAAAAAAATTACAATTAGGCCTACTGATCGACGTGACATTAGATTAGTTTTATTGGGCTATTCAACAACGCGTAGGCCTACTTACTCTTTCCACCTCGCTGTTTTAACTTGCAGGGCGAACAGGCTAATGCGTTTTGTTTTTTTTGTTTCTTTTATCCGGCGTTGTTAACATTAGTAACAGATGCTCGTTCTTTTATAAAGCAACATTTGACCAGGAAAACATGACATTTCAGTGCAAATTATGTGAATTTGTCATTTCAATGTGTACATTAATAAAATAATAAGTTTAACCGACTAGTATTTCTGGTGCCGACTAGCGAGGGTAGCAACATTTACTCGACTAGTCGACTAAACGCGCACATCCCTAATTAGAGTCCCCCTCCACAACTTTGTTGTGGTGGGGGACAAAAAGTGGCCAGCAGACATGCTAGATCTGTGACACGCGTGCGTGCGCGCGCACACACACACACACACACACACAGTTTGTTGTTTTTGTTCTCTTATTAGTGATTTACACACTTTCTCAATTTAAAATAAAAAAATATTGTATGATGATATGAATGTAAACTGAGATTTGCACTGCTAATTTGTAGCGTAACATATTGATGTCTTGTATTCAGTTGTTATGTCCCTGCGATTTACAATTATGGGCAAAAAAATCCTTTGCCAGTCACATACCTGTTTAAGTGATGAACTGCATTACTTGTGGTTGTTTTTAGAGATTTTAAAGATGTTTTATACTCGTGCTACAAGTTTTTGGCCTGTGCTACAAAACTATCAACCTCTGTAGCACCAGTTAACGTACAGCCCTGCCTAAGGGATATGCCAGCATGTGGAGTTATATACCTGAGTAATGTGCTAGCACTGGAGTTATATGCCTAAGAGATATGCTAGCATGTGGAGCTTTATACCTGAGTAATACTCATTACCTAAAACAAGAGTAAAATAAAGCTATTCACCCTCACTGGCTCCTGGGCTAATACTCATTACCTAAATCAACAGTAAAATAAAGCTATTCACCCTCACTGGCTCCTGGGCTAATACTCATTACCTAAATCAACAGTAAAATAAAGCCATTCACCTTATGATACATCATCCCTCTAAATTACCTTCCGATACATCATCCCTCTAAACCACCTTCTTATACCATCATCCCTCTAAACCAACTTCTGATACATCATCAATTTAAACCACATTCTGATACATCATCCCTCTAAAACACCTGATACATCATCCATCCAAACCACCTTCTGATACCATCATCCCTCTAAACCACCTTCTGATACACCATCCCTCTAAAACACATTCTGATACATCATCCATTTAAACCACATTCCGATACCATCAACCCTCGTAAACACCTTCTTATACACCATCCATTTAAACCACCTCTAATACATCATCCCTCTAAACCACCTTCTGATACATCTATTTAAAACAAATTGTCATACGATCAACCCTCTAAAACACCTTCTGATACTCCATCCCTCTAAAACACCTTCTGATACATCATCCATTGAAACTACATTCTGATACATCATCCCTCTAAACCACAATCTGATACATCATCCCTCAAACACCTTCTGATATATCATCCCTCTAAACCACCTTCTGCTACATCATCCCTCTAAAACACATTCTGATACATCATCCATTTAAACCACATTCTGATACATTGTCCATTTAAACCACATTCTGATACCATCAACCCTCGAAAACACCTTCTGATACATCATGCCTCTAAAACACCTTCTGATACACCATCCATTTAAACCACCTTCTAATACATCATCCATTTAAACCACAATCTGATACATCATCCCTCAAACACCTTCTGATACATCATCCTCCTAAAATGCCTTCTGATACATAAACCCTCAAACACCTTCTGATACATCATCCATTTAAACCACCTCTGATATATCATTCCCCCTAAAATGCCTTCTGATACATCATCCCTGTAAACCACCTGCTGATACATCATCCATTTAAACCACAATATGATACATCATCCCTCTAAACTACCTTCTGATACATCATCCATTTAAACCACATTCTGATACCATCAGCTCTCGAAAACACCTTCGGATACATCATGCCTCTAAAACACCTTCTGATACACCATCCATTTAAACCACCTCTGATACATCATCCCCCTAAAATGCCTTCTGATACATCAACCCTCAAACACCTTCTGATACATCATCCATTTAAACCACCTTCTGATACATTATTCATTTAAACCACATACTGATACATCATCCCTCTAAACCACCTTCTGATACATCATCCATTTAAACCACAATCTGATACATCATCCCTCTAAACCACCTTCTGATACATCATCCATTTAAGCCACATTCTGATACATTATTCATTTAAACCACATACTGATACATCATTCCTCTAAACCACCTTCTGATACATCATTGATTTAAACCACATACTGATACATTATTGATTTAAACCACATACTGATACATCATTCCTCTAAAACACCTTATGATACATCATCCATTTAAACCACATTCTGATAGCATCAACCCTCTAAACCACCTTCTTATACCATCATCTCTCTAAACCAACTTCTGAATACATCATCAATTTAAACCACATTCTGATATATCATCCCTCTAAAACACCTGATACATTATCCATCCAAACCACCTTCTGATACCATCATCCCTCTAAACCACCTTCTGATGCTCCACATGCTAGCATATCGCTTAGGCATATAACACCAGTGCTAGCATATTACTCAGGTATATAACCCCACATGCTAGCTTATAACATCCAGTGCTAGTTAACATATCGCTCAGGTATATAACTCCAGTGCTAGTTAACATATCGCTCAGGTATATAACTCCAGTGCTAGCGAACATATCGCTTAGGCATATAACTCCAGTGCTAGTGAACATATCGCTCAGGTACATAACTCCAGTGCTAGTGAACATATCGCTTAGGCATATAACTCCAGTGCTAGTGAACATATCGCTCAAGTATATAACTCCAGTGCTAGTTAACATATCGCTTAGGCATACAACTCCAGTGCTAGTGAACATATCGCTCAGGTACATAACTCCAGTGCTAGTGAACATATCGCTCAGGTATATAACTCCAGTGCAACACTCAGGTATATAATAGCAGTGTTGTAAGGGACTAACACAATTAACAGGTGGAGTTCTGTCAGTAGAATGAGGCAGAGGTGGAAACTAACTTCCTGTTGGTTTTAGAATGTAAAAGAGCTTGCCAGGTCATGTAGAAGAGGCAGAGTCTATCAGGCTGTTCAGGTCCAGGCTTGATGCAGTGATGCACTGTAGGTAATGTAGTTGGAGGTAAATCACCTGTTCTCCTCATTATGTTCTAATGTCTCATCTCTGGCCCCCGGCCAGCAGGGCCTTCATTGTGCATGTGGGGGTACAGTTCCACACCATGCTTTCCAGAGCAGCATCTACATCCTTCTGGAAGAGTCTGCCGGTCACTTTCTGTAGCAGTGCTGTAGTGGTCAGCTCCAGCTCTGGGTCCAACAAATTAGGAAAAGACGAAAAGTCATATATTGTGAATATGAAAAAATAGGATGAACTGGTTTTTGAGAGACGTCAAAACATTGCATCCAGTCAAATTGACCCCGAACATAATATGAAGAGAATAGCGTCACTAAATGTGAAGATGAGGGCTGCAGTTTCAGTGTTAAACTGATTGGCTGTAAAGCGCAACAACAACATGAAAAAATAATCCTGGCAGATAACACTATAAATCTGTGTGTTTCTTTGCTGGTGCACATATTTTAAATATATATGTTGATGCAGTTATATTTGGAGGCACAGTCAGATATGTTGATGCAGTTATATTTGGAGGCACAGTCAGATATGTTGATGCAGTTATATTTGGAGGCACAGTTGATGCAGTTATTTTTGGAGGCACAGTCAGACGGAAGTGTGAGTCACTCACCAGTGTTTGGAGGTCAGCAGCGTCAGGTCTTCTTCCTGAGGGTGGGGGCAGTCACCTGCTTGTCTGAAGGACAGCACAAATCAACAAGGGCCATCCAGAACATATTCCAGAAGCCAAATTAACTTCTTTCTCTTTGAATTTATTGATATAATATAACAATCAATTAGGTCCATCCAGAACACCTTTTCTGTTTGCATTTATAACAAGATATTTAATCGCAGGAACAACTTCTGTCCGGATTGAAAACACAGAGAGCTTCTGGTTCCCTCTGGGGATGTCTAGCCCTGATATCAGCTACAGTTTTGAAAACCTCATTCATTTCTATGTGAGGAAATGAGGGCTAACTTCAGTCATTATGTCACAGAGCACAAATGAAACCTCATATTGCAGGCAATGAACTGAGCCACTTTTTTTAAAGCTGCAGAATTTTTGTTCTGACCAGCAGGATCAACCCGGGTCTTGAGAAAGTGGTACTTACCAGAGCCATGAGTCAGTGAGATGACTGTACCCCTCTCCTGGGTGTTAGTTCTGGACAAGATAGGTATGCCTGAGCTCCGTTGGGAAGGCCTGTCATTCAGTTGGAAAAAAAAGGCTTTAATGACTGCCACTTCACTTTTCAAGATGTTTTACAAATGTTAGTAATTGTGGAACAAAAAAGCGCTCTCACAGAACTTTGCCCATTTAATGCAAGATTGTCATCAAATAGACAATTAGCAGTCTGACATAATGAAATGAGTAATGGTAAGCCAAAGATTTATTGGTACATTTGACACATTTAACCTTCATATTAGGTTGACATTTTCTGACGCCTTTTATGTTTGGGGTCAAATCACTAACACCCTTGTGTACAAAGTTGGTACAGGACTTTTGAAAACAGCATCATATCCATTGTGTGTTTGCTATTTAATACCAACAAATTAGGAAAAGACGAAAAGTCATATATTGTGAATATGAAGAACTAAGGTTAACTGGTTTTTGAGAGACGGCAAAATATTGCATCGGGTCAAATTGACCCCGAACATAATATGAAGGTTAAAAGAGAATAGCGTCACAAAATGTGAAGATGAGGGCTGCAGTTTCAGTGTTAAACTGATTGGCTGTAAAGCGCAACAACTACATGAAAAAATAATCCTGGCAGATAACACTATAAATCTGTGTGTTTCCTGACTGGTGCACATACTGGAAATGAATATGTTGATGCAGTTATATTTGGAGGCACAGTCAGATATGTTGATGCAGTTATATTTGGAGGCACAGTTGATGCAGTTATATTTGGAGGCACAGTCAGACGGAAGTGTGAGTCACTCACCAGTGTTTGGAGGTCAGCAGCGTATTTTGCTGAGTCTTCTCCCTGAGGGTGGGGGCAGTCACCTGCTTGTCTGAAGGACAGCAAAAATCAACAAGGGCCATCCAGAACATATTCCAGAAGCCAAATTAACTTATTTCTCTTTGAATTTATTGATATAATATAACAATCAATTAGGTCCATCCAGAACACCTTTTCTGTTTGCATTTATAACAAGATATTTAATCGCAGGAACAACTTCTGTCCGGATTGAAAACACAGAGAGCTTCTGGTTCCCTCTGGGGATGTCTAGCCCTGATATCAGCTACAGTTTTGAAACCCCATTCATTTTTATGTGAGAAAATGAGGGCTAACTTCAGTCATTATGTCACAAAGCGCAAATGAAACCTCATATTGCAGGCAATGAACTGAGCCACTTTTTTTAAAGCTGCAGATTTTTGTTCTGACCAGCAGGATCAACCCGGGTCTTGAAAAAGCGGTACTTACCAGAGCCATGAGTCACTGAGATGGGGCCCATTGTATTGTTCAGCAACCCCCTCTCCTGGGTGTTAGTTCTGGAGAGGATGGGTATACCCGATTTGAAAGGCTTGGACCCTGCGCTGTCGGCGTACATTTTCAGAGCTGTCCAAGAGAGAAAGGCACAGTCCCGCAGTAAGATAACACTGTGTCCAGGACCCCTAATCATACTGGATGTCATTCCCCTAAGCCCAGTCCTTTCTGAAAGCAGTAGAGTGGACTGGAGCTCCCAATCTGCAATCACATGGTATACAAAGGTGTCTCCTGTGCACACAATGAAAACCATGCAGGATGTTGTACAGCAGCACACAGCGAGTGCAGCCATTCAGCACAGCCCATACTGAGTGGCTCAGGAGAAGCCATGTGGTCACCTATTAGCCATCCAGCTGCAGCTAGCAGAGCTCTTACCATGGCAGACCTTGAGAGCCTCTTCGGCGTACTCCGAATGCCAGGACAAGGAATCCAGGTCCTTCCCTGAGGCCTAGAAAAAAATCCAAATCACCAAGAAAATGATTACTGCTGCACTTATAACAGTAGCCTGAACTGATACTCATTTACATCTAGTCCAGAAACCAGGGGCCGTATTACAGAAACATCGTAACTCTGGAATCCTATCTTAGACCTGTCGGATCTTAACTTGGGCTTAAGATACAATGTTTCTGTAATACGGCCCCAGGGGTGTATCACAGCTGCAGTCTCAGCAGGTTTCCTTTCAGTGGCTACTTCATGCTTGAAACGAGCAGTCTGGACTCATTAGCCAATCAGTGAATTAAACGAGCAGTCTGGACTCATTAGCCAATCAGTTAATTAAACGAGCAGTCTGGACTCATTAGCCAATGAGTGAATTAAACGAGCAGTCTTGACTCATTAGCCAATGAGTGAATTAAACGAGCAGTCTGGACTCATTAGCCAATCAGTGAATTAAACGAGCAGTCTGGACTCATTAGCCAATCAGTGAATTAAACTAGCAGTCTGGACTCATTAGCCAATCGAGTCAGTTAAGTGCTGAAAAACACAGAAAATGGGAGCATAAACAGACCCTCAGTCTTCAGTTGTAAACCTCTGCTACACACAAAATGTCACAAAGTTATAGTAATAGTTACCCAACAGATTTGGTTTGTATTCCATAGATGATTTCTGTCAGTTCATGATTGCTGTCAATTTACAAACTGAATGGGCCTCATTCACCAACCGTTCTACAAACAAATTTGTTCTTAAGACATGCTGAACATTCTGGAATTCACCAATTTTTTCTTGGGTAGAACAGAAGCTCAGAACACAAAGGGCGGGTCCAAAGAGGTGGCACGGGGTGGGGTGGCACACCCACCCCCCGCAACATGATTGTCAACACTCTTGCCCAATAGGGGGGGGGGGGGGGGCAATCTGAAAATGCCCAACGCTATTGGATCAGAGCGCTGTCAATCTTGTTCCTTGATTTGTGATGTGGAAGAAAACAGTAACCTCGCCTTTCTCAGCGTTGCATTGCATAATATTAATGGAAAATTAAAGAGGGAGTGACTACTAATGAATGAAACACAGCGTCTCTGTTCATGGTAAGTTACACAATTGTATTTTGTGAAATATGCGGACTGGACTCTTTCATTAATGCAATAGGCGTGTGAACTGCGGATAAGTAGACACACTAAAGTTGGCGTTATTAATAAAACATTAAGTTTATGTGCCAAAAAATAGATAATCTTTTCAAAATTATAAGCACTATTTTGCTTGTTTTAACACAAATCTCAGTCTCTAACACATTTTGAATACACTTCACACAATTCTCCTCTTCAGGCACAATTTTTTTAAAGTTTATCTCTTGTTTTCACATGAAAAACAGTTCCATCCACTCCAGTAATCAATTAACACACACATTCTTCACAGGTAAAACACTTAATTGAATTATTCAATCAGCAATCAGAGCTTTAGCACAAATAGAAGGGCAAAATGTGAGGTCTTCTGTATGTGGAGAACAATGACTGACGAACATTTAGAAATGCTAATGTAGATCTGCTCTACTGTTATTTACTGTAACATATAAAAACTCAGTGATTCCTGTACTGCAGAGTACATAATGTATACTACTACAAGAGGACGACAGTACTGACAACATAGTGTGCACAAGCTAAGCTGGCACACACACACACACACACACACACAAGATAGACCAGCGCAGTTCACACGTGTTGTAATATAGAACAATGTGAGTTTCCACCGTAATGCTCAGTTTCGATGTTGGTTCAATGAAAGCATTGCTTTTTCATTTCCGAGTCATGCCAAGGCTGGCTGTGTCATTCCAAAAGACACTTCTCCCACTCCCAGAAACCAGACCAATTTATTTTTGGTTTTACTTTTACATTTCTTGTTTACTCACAGTACAGTAGTTTTTTTTTAAAGTTTTTATATTCATTTTCTCCTGTGTTTTTATTTTACATTGTTTACTATACTACATTTTTGTAATTTGGACAAATAAAAAATAACAAAAACCATCTCACTTTTTTTTGTATATTTGAGTTGGCCAGTACACTCAAACAACACTGATGCCCAAGTAATATAATGGTAATGGTGTCTTTCATTTTCTACACCAGTGTGTAATTGGCATTTATAATTTGTATTGTTGACTAGTGTTTATTATTTGTATGAAAAATGTTATTTTGGGGTGAGAGTGCATGGTTTGATTTTGATTTTGACAAGAGATATATGAGGTTTTGTAGAAAGAGTTGACCGTGTGAGTTTTGTGTTTATAGTTTTGAGAAATTAGTTATAGTTTCAGAAAATGTGTCTACACAATTGAGAAAAACTGTAATGATTTGTAGTTACTTTTTAGGGCGAGTCACGCCTCTCTCTCTCTCTGCAATGGTTGAAAATATCGTTCACTTTTGTATTAGTTTTTCTCAATTAAAACTAATTTCTCAAAATTATAAACACAAAACCCACACGGTCAACTCTTTCTGCAAAACTTCATTTATCTCTCGTCAAAATCAAGCACTATTTTCAAAACCATACACTCTCATCCCAAAATGACATTCTTTCTTCAAATAATAAACAATAATAATAGTCGACAAATGAATATGAATTATAAATGCCAATTACAGACTGGTGTAAAAAATGAAAGGCACTATTACCATGATATTACTTACCCTGCGTTCTCACAGCGTTCTGGTCGATGAGTCGGTCAATTCTACTAGGCTGGGGGCGGGGCAAGAGCTTTCCGTTGTGTCATTCAAGTCCGTTCGTGCAGCTACACTTTTTTGATAAAGAGAAACAATGACAGTAGCCTACATATAACAAATACATATTTGCGATGCATCCTATTCTTTATAGTTATGTCATGACACTGATAATTATGTGTTCTCGCTAGCTAGCGATAGGCTAGCCGATATCTAACTTCGTCGCAAGCTAGCGATCTTTATCTATATAGATACATAGATAGATTTATGTATAAAACTCAACATGTAGTTTGGGCTCAATGCGATATTGGTAGAACAGCCACATATATCCTGTAAGCCCTTAGTGCAGATAGTCTATTTTGTCTCGCATGCGAGACAGTTTTACGCAACTGAGACACGCGTTGCTCCTGCAGCCAAACTATTAGTGGAAAACCCAAACGCGGTATTTTAACTTTATTGGTAGACGATTCGCGACAATTTCTGGCCAATGCGTAGTTTCTAAGTGTCACTATCTTTCCGTAGCAAGTCCATTTAACAAGCACTCCCCACCCAGCCTATACCTACCCATGCGTGACATAGTGGGCAATAGCGTCTATGTTGGGAGTTCATAAATATATGTATTCATCATATAGTATCAGAATTCCGTCCAGCAACCAGATAAACCCACCAATAGCCCGACCGTATGCAAATACAGCGGTGCAAATCGCTGCTCAATCAATACCGACATAAACAAGTGAAATCATACAATGCCATTCTACTATCAATATCTGCTATTAAATATGGAATTCGTGTGCAATCCTCCCGTGGATTTAAGCGTAGATATGTCCCTTTCAAGATTCCGTGGTCATTTATTGTCTTGGACAATCCGTTTGAAAAATACACAGCGCATTGGAACACTATTAGACAAACGAAACTAGCTCTGCGTAACCCCCCCTTCCTGATTGCACAGTCGTGACGCTTTCAAATTTATTCTGGTTTGATCGACAATTGTTTTATCCAATAGAAGGCACGACAAGCTTCCCAAAAGTAATTTACATGTGTAATTGAAAGCTTGGATTAACTATTTAAGGGCGAGCGTAACTGCAATACTTGTTATATCACGACAATTTTACGCACACATGCGCAGATGACGCATTTGGTTTGACGCATTTAGTATGACGCATTTGGTATTACGCAATAAAACTGCGCGCAACTTTGAAGAGACTTTTTAGTAGTTTTCACCCGAAGTCGGTCAGAAGAGGACAACAACAGAGATTCTTCTAATCCCTGTAGCATAGATTCTGTGGAAGAGGTGCCTATCAATATGGGGAAGATATCCTCCTCGACATGTAAGTATTACTGCTTGTAATATTTTGATTATATACATTCGTTTTTCCACTGCGTGCTATATTTTCGTTATTTTTGTATTTGCATCGGTCGTAATAGACCACTGTTAGCCTGCTAATAATGCTGAACATATTTGAAAACACACTTTTTCAGACTCCACCTTGAATAACTACATGTATAAGGCAAATTATATTGTACGTTCTTTCCGTTTATTTTGTATTTTCTATTTGGTTTAGCTATCTCATAGCTTAGAATGTATAGCTGACTGTATTCGGTTGATGACTAGCGATAGCTTCTACGTTGGGAGAAAGTAGCGCTTTCGTGACTTTGCTTCGTAGATTGTGTCTATGACCTTCAATATGCACTTATTGTACGTCGCTTTGGATAAACGCGTCTGCCAAATAACTGTAATGTTTTGATACTATTGTGTTCGTGCCGTTCCCGTAGTGGCTCGTGGTGGCCTGCTTTGTTAGAATTCATAGCTTTCACAATGAAATTGAGTATTTTAGCGCTGTTCTGTTTGGTTGCTCAGTCGTACGTTATAAACTCCTCAAAAAAAGTTCGGAAACGTTATTTCGGTCGATTATTCCTCCCCTTTAATAATACCAATTGGTATTGTATTTTATATCGTTGGAAAGCCTGATTAGTCACCTTTACAACGAGGTACAACTTGTAAGGATCGTGCATTCGTGGAATGAGCAACACAGCTAACCGTGTGGGTAGCGGCCCAAAAAAATGTGCCTAAATCCCCTGCAATATTCTTCTGTTGGTATTCACTCTCGTTTTGAGTTGCTTGGTGGACTGGATGATTGCACTCTCCCACAGTAATAAGGAAAAAACAACACATATTGGCCATTTTTACACTTTATTCATTTTACACTGTCAGGGACCTCAGTAGCGTGTGGAAGATCCATACGCAGCCACAACAGCTTGGCACCTCCTCCTCATGCTGGTCACCAGCCTGGTCACACACTGCTGTGGGATGGCATCCCATTCCTCGGTGCCAATCAGGTGCCAGTCACACACCTGTGACTGGCATACACCTGCCAGCACTTGAAGCTCAAAACGAGAGTGAATACCAACAGAAGAATATTGCAGGGGATTTTGGCACATTTTTTTGGGCCGCTACCCACACGGTTAGCTGTGTTGCTCATTCCACGAATGCATGATCCTTACAAGTTGTACCTCGTTGTAAAGGTGACTAATCAGGCTTTCCAACGATATAAAATACAATACCAATTGGTATTATTAAAGGGGAGGAATAATCGACCGAAATAACGTTTCCAACCTTTTTTTTAGGAGTTTATTTTATGCCTCGATTTGCCGTGAAGCTAGAACATTGGTAGTGTTTTCCGATATTATTTTCTTGTATTGTAATTTCTTTGTGCATAATGTACTCTATGGGGTATTAGTATATCCATGGGTGATGCTTTTCACTTAGGGAATGGAAAATATGTATTCAAATGTACTGTGTCCAGATGTGTGCAAGATGAATGTAAAATAAATAAATAAAATAAATAAGCAACAGTTGTGAAACACACTACAGAGTAATGCCATCCTAGAGCACGCAACAAAATATAACATAATGTAGCATACAGAAGAAAGTGTTTACTGAAGTACAAGAGTGAATGATTTCATATTTAGCTGTGTGTACCACAGTGTTATAATGCTTCTGCATTATGTAATTTGTTCCTATAACATGCTTGACCCTCCACCTCTGCCACTCCAGCAGTGCCCTCTACTGTTCAGAGTGAAGCCACTGCAGGACCAGATCCTTACAGCATACCGAAGACCGTGCCATTGATGAGTGCATGTTGCCCACGAAGGCACCGCACAGGATGAAGCAGTTTATGAAGGATAATGGTGAAAAAATGGCACACTTGGCATCAAACACTGAACTGAAACTGTGCAATATCAATGTTTTCATCCATTAAGTGATCGTAAGGTAAAATGTATATGCTTTATAAAGGACAAAAGGCTTTTTAATAATTTCTCGGAGAGGTTTTGGGTAGGTTATTGGACACCTAGATATCCACCCCCCTGTACTGATCCAAAATAATTCCCACATGAAAATGATAAAAAGGTGAGTTAAATGAGTCAAAACGGTTGATTTGCACTGAAATGTATGATTAGTTTAAGATTTACAGCTACTCACATTTTAGCCAATTTGGATAGGTTTGGAGACCCTGGGTACATCAGGCTACACTGCTTACATTTCGTGTCATAGATCTTTAGTAGTTCTGTATATCACCCTGCGATTATTGAATGCTTGTGGACAAGGAGTTTATGATCCAGGAAATGTGTAGTTTTACCTGTTTCACTTATGTAGCTCTCAGTATTTTGAAGAAATATGTTTTGTTATGCTTTTTTTTGAAAAGTTTTGCTTGCATTTCCGGAACTTTATTTTGACTTAAATTATGAAAATAAACAAATCTAAGTTTGTACAAAAAATGGTACACCGGTTTTGTTTCATTTAAGCCATTTACCAAGTTTATGTGATGCTCACACCTGGAGTTATAAAGCCTTAAACAGAGTACCCCCATGATTGACCAAATATGCCATCTGCACTAAGGGGTTACGGTTATGTTATACATTGAACAGGACGTGGTAGGCTTGGACCATTATTAGCTGCTCCTCCATTGTTGCAATCTGAGTGAAATCGGGCGGAACAATTATTCACGAAATGGATTCGTGTCGGTTGGATAAATATGTAGCGTGGAACTCTGATTGGCTGTTACGGCCGATGGTCGCTCAAAAGTTAAATTGCGGGCAACATTTATCGGCCGATTTTGGTCACTCAGTTGCCTAGTTGCTCAGGTCACTGACCGTCGCTCAGCTTCATAGAGAATGAATGGACTTCCGGCGACTGGGCGACCGAAGTTGCTGGATGTGAGAACGCAGCGTTAGGCATCAGTATTGTTTGAGTGTACTGGCCAACTCAAATATACAAAAAAAAAAAACTGTGAGATGCTTTTTGTTGTTTTTTTATTGTTAAATGTTGGCAGTAGACAAAAAAAAGAGAAAAAACAGGAAAAATGAAGAAAAAAAAACTACTGTACTGGGAGTAAACTAAAAATGTAAACGTAAAACCAAAAATAAATTACTGTATTCTGCTCTCTGCTCTAGATCAGGCCACAATTCTCATGTACATCACACATTATATTTTATCTGGCTAAGCAGTGGGAGAAGTGTCTTTTGGAATGACACAGCCACCCTTGGCATGACTGAGAAATTAAAAAGCAATGGTTTCATTGAACCAATTTTGAAACAGAGCATCACTGTGGAAAATCACATATGACAACACGTGTACACTTATCTATCCAAACCCACTCAGTCTGAATAAATCTCCTGTGCAAAGGGATTTCGAGCACCGACCGACGGATATAACTCGGACACACGTTACTCTTTTGGTAATTTATTCCAAATAAACGTTGGCATCAATTAGGTTATAAACCTATAAAACAAGCACACAAAACGAACAACAGTAAGATTTCCAATAAGAAAATACAAACTATGAACGTAAGACAATGATTATCCCGCTAATCCCTCCCCAGCCAAACACCTACCGGCTGTCTCCCTCGGTGCTTGATACGAAATGAATTAGCTCAAAACGACTGACAGGAAGTTAACCCCTCGCCGTACATGCGCAGCAGTAGACTGCGCTAACAAACTCCAAACTCAATAAGAAAATATATAGAACCCCCCAGTTATTACAAAACATTTACTACAAGGAGATTAAATACAACTCTTGAGTTTTAAAGTACCAAATTATATACATAATAATTCGCCAGAAAGGAAGGGCAATATAGTAAGTGCACCCCTATACTTAAACTATTGTAAACAGTCAATGAAAAGTCCTACACCTCCCACTTGGCGTGATGGTTGCAAAACCCAAGAAGGCCACACCAAATCCTACTCTCTACAGTCTTAACTAAGTGGCTTTGGGCACATCCCCCATGACATCATGTCATTCCTTTCAACCGAAACGCACCACCACCATTCGGAAAGGATGGCAGTGGGGGGGTCTTTTCTTCTTCAGTATACTCCTTTGACTGAAACACACCACCAACCTCCGAAGAGGATGGCAGCGGGGAGGCCTTTCTCTTTAGTGCTGTCCTCTAACCGAAACACACCACCAACCTCCGAAGAGGATGGCAGCGGGGAGACCTTTCTCTTTAATGCTGCTCCTCAGCAGGTAGAAGAACCACCAATCTCCTCACATCTCTATGGAGGATGGTGGAGGGGGAACTTTCGTTGAACTGGTCACGCTTGAAGTGACCGATGGAGACGGGAATGCTGTGACACGTCCTCACCTTGACATCTCGGACGACACCTTTCTCATCAGGACACACCTCCACGACCCGACCCAGTCTGAATCGGCCCCGGAGTGCGTTCTGATCCGCAAGCCAGACCAGATCTCCCACGGTGACGTTTCTCACAGGCGTGTGCCATTTCTGTCGTATGAAGAGTCCCGGACCCGCCAGTTGACTCCACCGTCTCCAGAACTTATCCACTTCTATCTGGATTGCTCTCAGACAGACGAAGGGGGAGGAAGCAGAGTCGAACCCCCGGGAGTCCCCCCTAGGTCCCGCACGTCCCAGGAGGAGAGAGTTGGGAGAGATGACCTCAACGGTCTCGTCTTGCAGCTGAGCCCTGGCGCCGATAGGTCTCTCGTTAGATAGGTTAGCAGCGAGGTATAGGAGGGTCTGGAACTCTAGGGCTGTCATGTTACCTTCCTCACCTATGCTGCTCAAGGCTCTCTTTACCACACGGACTGCCGCCTCTGCTGCCCCGTTTCGATGGGGCGAGTCAGCTGGGTGGAACACCCACGTCCAATCTGTCCCAGACTCGGCGGCTTTCTTCTGTACTTTCTCCTTGTCTACTTGTGTCAGGAACTTGTATAGCTCCTCTAGTGCTGGTTTAGCTCCCACAAAATTGGTCCCTTGATCAGACCAAAGTTTTTTGGGATGGCCCCTCAGAGCAGTGAAGCGATGGAACGTCTTCAGGAAACCAACAGTCGAGAGGTCATCTACTATGTCAGCGTGTATTGCCCTTGACGCCATGCAGCAGAAGACCACGCCCCAGGCTTTCCCACTTACTCTCCTCTTTACCGCATCCCTGATAGTGTAAGGGCCGAAGAGGTCCAAGGTAGTATACTCAAACGGTGCAGCAGGATTTGTGCGTTCAGGAGGAAGGTCGCTCATAACTTGCTGGCACATCTTCGCCCGGCTCTTGCGACAGTGCATACAGGAGTCGATCACATTTCGAGCAACCCTGGGTCCCTGTATTATCCAAGCCTTTCTCCTTACTCGTAGAAGAGTCCCAGCAACTCCTTCGTGGTTAGCCCTGTGGGCCTCTTCTGTCAGAAGGACGCTGACCCACTCCTTAAAGGGAAGCAAGGGTACCCCAGGTCTCCCTTCGACTAAGGTCTGGACTCGACCGTGGCACAGCAAGAGACCAGTGGACTCATCCTCACGGACAACGAGCCTGTTCAAGGTCGTCACCGGAAATACCACTCCTTCCTGAGCTGCCAGACACAACTCATCGAATGCAGATTGACGTTCTGCCACTGACAATGCCTCCCACTTTGCTGGAGCACGGACTCTCTTCTTCCGAGCAGACCAGAACGTCAGTGCCCTCCTAACAAAGCCAATGACACAACAGAGCTTGGTGAGCGAACTGTATCTTCTCGGGTCAACTTGGTCCACGAGTGCAGCGCCCCAGAGCTTTGTGGGGTTTTGGGTTACCTTGGTAGGCGAGACTATTGCATCGGAGGACCCTAGAGGCACGTCAACATCCTCCCTGTTCTTCTTTTCCTTCGTAGGATTGACAAGAGGAAGCATCCTCCAGGCTTGAGCCCTTGTTACAACGGCAGAAAAGGCCTTCCTTTGAAGTTTGCCCACGGCCTCCCTGGCAGCAGCAGCTACTTCAGAAGCTGACTTCATGGGCCAATCTTCTATCGGACCGACCAGAAAGTCCGGACCAGTTTGCCAACTGGAGTCTTCATCAAGCATTTCAGGAGAGCAGCAGTCCCTCGTGACTAAGTCAGCGATGTTGTCCGAACCAGGTATCCACCACCAGTCGGTCACGGGACCAGCCTTCTGGATTTCCCCGACACGATTTGCGAAGAAAGTCTGGAATCCGTAACTCTCCCTCTGGATAGCACCCAGCACCGTCTGACTATCCACGAAATGGAACCACCTCTCCACTTCCAACCTTCCATGCTTCAGTATGTAACCCTTTAGGCAGGTGGCGAACACTGCTCCACAGATCTCAGCTTTGACCGGGTCGCCTTTCTGGTCAATTGGAGTCAGCTTTGCCTTTGACTCTACCAACCGGCAGATTACACCATCGGACGTCTCCCACCGAAGATACATCACAGCACCATAGGAGTCACAGCTCCCATCGGAGAAC
Organism: Ilyophis sp. 1 JC-2022; assembly: GCA_022702515.1. Classification (NCBI taxonomy): domain Eukaryota; kingdom Metazoa; phylum Chordata; class Actinopteri; order Anguilliformes; family Synaphobranchidae; genus Ilyophis; species Ilyophis sp. 1 JC-2022. The sequence goes on from CM040396.1 coordinate 49,817,860, forward strand.
GTAATCCCCCACGGCTTGCCCATCCAGCCGGAGGGCATTATGCTCCTGTGGAATGTGATGTTGCTCAGTCGCGCATACTCTTTGAACAACTCCACTGCTTTCCCACGGAGTTCATCCGAAAGTGGCTCGTCCCAGGTGTCCTTGGTCATCTTGCCGGCTTCTTGGAAGGCTCTCCTCATGAGAATCACTCCCTTTTGCTTAAGTGGTGTTGCGAGACCAAGTGGGTCATATAACCCTACTACCTGGCTGAGCAGCACACGGCGTGTCAAAGGGTTAGGGGTCCTCTCCACGACTTCCTCTTCTGTCAGGTCAACTTCTGTCCTCATCTTCTTCTTTCTCTTGGAGAAATTGATGGACACCATGACGAAGAGCTTATCGTCTCGGACGAGGTAGCCAACTCCCAATGCCTTGTTGTCTTCTTCCTTGAACTGGTTTGGCAGAACAAGTGTTACGGGCTTGGACTCCGTCGCAGTAGGCCTCCCACTTGTCCCAGACCGGACCCAGGGCTTGAGGTGGAAGCCACCAGTCCTTAGGATAACCTGCACCCCCTCCATGATCTGATCCAGTCTACGAGGGTCGTTGTGCGACACGAGGATATCATCGACGTAACTGTTTTCCTCGATAACCCTCCGTTCATCCACTAGGTTAGAGAACTGTGGAAGTTTAGCAGTCTCCCTCATAGCTACTTGCGCTATGCATCCGGCTGGCTTATCACCCATGTTCACCCGGACGACTGCATAGTCCTCTAACTCGTCCTGAGGCGAGTCCCTCCAGAGGAAGCGGTGAACATGTACTTCTTGTTCTTCTAGCCACACCGAATTGTACATCTTTTTTATATCACCGATAGCTGCATGCTCCCCCTCCCGGAATCTAAGCAGTACAGCCCGAATGGGGTTCAGTACGTCTGGACCCTTCAGCAGGACGCTGTTCAAACTGACACCCCTGAACTCCTGGCTGCTGTCCCAGATGATACGCACGGGTGTGGTGGCTGAGTGTGGGTTAGGCGCGACTAGATGACTCACCCACCATACCGCCCCGGACCATCCTTCCATTCTGGACCCTGTCAGTTTTACTGCCGCGCCTCTTTCGACCATCTCGTGGATCTGCTTGGTGTATGCCTCTTTCCATGCGGAGTCCTGTTCGAGACGCCTCTCCGTCCTCCGGAATGTCGCTTCCACTGCCTTACGGTTATCAGGGAGTGATGCTGGATCCTCCTTCCAAGGGTACTTCGCATCCCAGTGCGACTCTTCGCTGTGCTCGTCCTTCTCCCTGAAGGTCAAACCCGCTTTGATTATTTCCAGTTCCCTTTCGTCAGCTAACGACATCTCCTTTCCTCCCGGAGGGCAACCTCCGCAGCGACATCCCCCGCAGACAGGCACACAGGCTGCCCCAACACTGTCCCACTTCAGCCACTCGAAGACTTCCTTGTTGCTTACAGCAGTTGTCCTGACTTCTATCTGGCCCCTCTGCTCCAGGTCTTTCGTGAGGTGTTCTTCCACCTTAACAGCCACGAAGTTAGTCAGTGAGTGTCGAGCTGTCACCTCTACGTCCTCAAAGAGGTCGGGATGCACTCCACTCACCGTCTTGCCCAGCGGACCGTCCCACAGCACGAGGTCACCGATTCTTTGCAGTCTTTGGGGTGCCAGCCGGCCTTCCCGAGTGCTGATGAGTAGTTCAATCTTTTCGGGACGGGCTAATTCCCCTGGCTCGACGCCCGGGAAGAACCGCTCCAGCTGCTCCGAGTCTACCACCTTGTCCACACTGGCGATGTCCTCTAGGCCGTAGCAGACCATCTCGTGCAGTTTCAAGGTTCCTCGAGGGGTCCACACTTTTACTGTCACGAGATACCTTTTTGTATCGACTCTCGCCACCATCTTACCAACACCATACACAACCAGCGTGATCGGCTCACCGGTCAATCCGAGTCTCTCGGCGGCTTGGTGTGTGATATAATTAGTATCGGAGGCGAGATCGATTAATGCGCCCACGCAGTCTCCCCCTCTGGTCGTGACGTCCACGAGCATCATAAGGACCGGATACTCCTTTAAGCCACTTTCTTCTATCAGACTTTTTCCGGCGTCAATTTTCGAGGTTGCTTTGTTAGTGAAGACTTTCTTGAATTCCTCTAACTGCTGTGAGGTCAGGTTTAACCCCGCAACGACGGCCTCCTGTTCCTCCGTTAGACCCCGAGGTCCCCTCTTCTTCTCTGCTTTGGGTTCCTCTCGGGCTGCCTCCTTTCTCACTGGTGGTCTGGGGCAAAGGAGGTAGTGATGACCCGCAGAAGCGTCTCCCTTTTTACACTCTACTTTTTGACAGCGGAACTTTGGGTCACATGCCTTATCAGCCCCATGAGAGCCCATGCACTTTGGACATGCTTTCACTTTCTTCAACAGGGCTGTTTTCTCCGACAGACTAGCTCTCTTGAAGGCCCTGCAGCGGAAAAGTCTCTTTCCATGATGTTCTTCATCCCCACACATGGCGCACGGTTCCCGCTGGGACTCCTTCACTTCACTTGCTGTCGCTCTGGTGAATGACTTCTTTCCTTCCTTCTTTTCGCTCAGTTTCTCCCGGTGGCTAGGCTTCTCATTAGCACTGGACCCAAGCTCCAGCTCTGCCAGCCTTTCGAGGACCTCCTCTTGCCCCTTCAGAAACAATAAGAGTCTCTCGAAGTAAGTATCTGGGGTGACGCCATTCATGCGATCCTGTTCATAGAGGAGCCACCTCTGATAGATACAGGTAGCTTGTACTCTATTGTAGCGACTGTCATCTGATTCTTAATGACGTCTCCCATGTCAAGGTCTTGTAGGTTATAAAGTGCACTCTCTACCGCCTGAATAAGATTTATTGTCTGTCTAGGCTGGTGGCCCTTGACAGCAGGCAGATCTTCAAGCTCCTTTACAATTAGACGGGCAGTCGTCTTCTTATTCCCAAACCGATTGTCCAGGATTCTGAAAACATCAGCTGCGTCCCTGCAGCGACCTAACCCGAGATCTTTACTCAGTGCACCTTCCAGGCTGTCTAGTAGGTGGTACAACTTACACTCTACTGACCCTGTGGGCTCTGCCAGCGCCTGGAGGTTTTCCCAATTTTTACGCCAGCGCCAATAGTCTCTCCTGTCACCGGAGAACTTCGGCAGCCTTAAGGCCGTGAGCTTTATTTTTGGCCTGGCCCCTTGGGAGCTGCTCCCCCCTCCGGAGGATACACTGGGACTGCCGTGAGGTGCAACACCAGTGTGCAACGCGCCGTGGTTGCCGGGTGGCGTAGCGCGGGAACCCTGCTGTCGTGGCGTACTAGTGGAGATCTGTATTGGACTGAATGAAAGCACCCTTTCTGACTGCTTTGAATGTGGGGAAGACTGAGGCGGTGGTGGTGGACCTCTGGAGCCAGTAGCCGTATTCTGCTCACCACCTGATTGGGGAGGGCTCTTACCGTCGGGTCGAGGAGCACTGTCGCTGTCACCTGGTCGGGTAAGACTGCTGGGAGCGATTGTTACTGGTCTGCTGACAGATGGGTTAGGATCGTCGCTGTCGCTTTCCACTCCACTTCCATCAGGCTCCCCATTCACATTGTCCTCCTCCTCTTCGACCTCTGACCCGCTCATTCCACTTTGATCCTTTTCCCCTTTACGGTTTGCCCACTCATCCATTACTCTACGTTTCCTCCTCCTTAGTTCCCGGAGACGCTCCCACACCTGGTTTTCCTCGGCCCTAGGGATAACATTCCTCCAGCCACGCACTACCTCCTCTACCTCAAGCAGCAATCCATCCAGTTCGTTTTCTTCCACGTTTCGATCCTCTCTAGAAGCCGCGCCCAAACTGAGCTTCTTTGTTTGCTCATATGCTCGCTCAAACTCTCCTACTAGCTTTTCCACTTCTGCCTTTACGAATCGGGACCATATAACTGACTTAACGTGGCCCTCTATGCTATCCAACTTAAGCCCACATGCATCCCTTTTACTGTAAACCTCGGTTGCTGTCGTCGCGTTACCACTCTCGTCAGCCTCTTCCAAAACGGCGACGTAGTCCTCTGTAATATCACGGAGTTTATTAAAATCACTTCTGAGTTCTCTTAGCCCTTGGACTAGCTCCGTGGCTAAAACCTCCTTTCGCTCGACGTCATAGTTAAGAGTTCTCTCTCTTTTTGTAAACGTTGCCTGCACCGCAGCTCGCCTCTTCTTCCACTCTTCCACAAAGACGGCTAATTGATTAGCAAATACGTTGCAGCATACACAGGAGATGCTAGTTTACAGCGTTACAGTCCATGTGGTAACCTTAGCTTCACCGTTAACGATGCTAGCTAGGTAGCTTGTTGCACGGTCACACTGACGTTAGTCTAGCTCAGCGGCTAATCACTTTAGCTTCGGTAGCACACGATGTTTGCCGCTATATTTAAGCAACACAACCCCAGTCACTTTTCTGACGTTTTGATAGATTGAAAGACGGCTACTTGGTTAGCAAATACGTTGCAGCATACATAGGAGTTGCTAGTTTACAGCGTTACAGTTCATATGGTAACCTTAGCTTCACCGTTAACGATTCTAGCTAGGTAGCTTGTTGCACGGTCACACTGACGTTAGTCTAGCTCAGCGACTAATCACTTTAGCTTCGGTAGCACACAATGTTTGCCGCTATATTTAAGCAACACAACCCCAATGACTTTTCTGACGTTTTTTACTTCAGCTTATAGCCTTATAAAGTTGGTACTTATCACTTCTGCACCGGTTCCTCCGTCATGCAGCATCGATCCGCAACGGCTTCGTCCTCCTGGACTTCTTGCTAGCTAGGCAGTGCCAGCTTCATCTCCCGGGACTTCTCGCTTGTTGTGGTTTCGTCGTCGTCGTTAACTCCGGCGTCGACGGTTTATAACTGTACACTTATCTATCCAAACCCACTCAGTCTGAATAAATCTCCCGTGCAAAGGGATTTCGAGCACCGACCGACGGATATAACTCGGACACACGTTACTCTTTTGGTAATTTATTCCAAATAAACGTTGGCATCAATTAGGTTATAAACCTATAAAACAAGCACACAAAACGAACAACAGTAAGATTTCCAATAAGAAAATACAAACTATGAACGTAAGACAATGATTATCCCGCTAATCCCTCCCCAGCCAAACACCTACCGGCTGTCTCCCTCGGTGCTTGATACGAAATGAATTAGCTCAAAACGACTGACAGGAAGTTAACCCCTCGCCGTACATGCGCAGCAGTAGACTGCGCTAACAAACTCCAAACTCAATAAGAAAATATATAGAACCCCCCAGTTATTACAAAACATTTACTACAAGGAGATTAAATACAACTCTTGAGTTTTAAAGTACCAAATTATATACATAATAATTCGCCAGAAAGGAAGGGCAATATAGTAAGTGCACCCCTATACTTAAACTATTGTAAACAGTCAATGAAAAGTCCTACAACACGTGTGAGCTGCTCTGGTCTATCTTGTGTGTATGTGCGCACGTGTGCGTGTGTATGTGCATGTGTGTGTGTATGTGCATGTGTGTGTGTCTGAGTGAGTATGTGTGGAGCTCATTTCTGCAGCACTGTGAAAGGCATATTTCCCCGTGTTTCAGGTCCTTTTTAAGGCTGTTAAGATGAGCTACTCTCAGCTGCAGACGGGACAGGCTCTGTTGTATTTACTTCATATAGGGGTGGTTCGGTATGCACACAAGGGATACGGTCAGCTTAGCTTGTGCACACTATGCTGTCCATACTGTGGTCACCTTGTAGTAGTATACATTAGGTACTCTGCAGTACAGGAATCACTGAGTATTGATATGTTACAGTAAATAACAATAGAGAAGATCTACCTATTCTCATTTCTAAATGTTCATCAGCCATTGTTCTCCACATACAGGGGAGCTCACATTTTCCCCTTTTATTTATGCTAAAGCTCCGATTGCTGATTGAATAATTAAATCAACTAGTGTTTTACCTTTGAATAATGGGTGTATTAATTGATAAGTGAGTTTATAGTTTTTAATGGCAATGTTTTACGTATGACAATGAGATATACTTTTTGAAATTTGTGCCTATAACAGGAGAATTGTGTGAAAAAAGTGTTAAAAAGACAAAAATTTGTGTTAAAACAAGCAAAATAGTGCTTATAATTTTGTGTAAACAATTGAGAAAAACTGTAAAGAAAGTCTTAACACAGCACTAAAACTTATATTAGATGGACTTCCCGTGAGCAAGGCAAGTAAGATGGCTGCTTAATTTTTAGCTCCCGATAGCAAGTGGAAACCAACCCCCTTAACTCGCTAATTAATATACAATTCAATGTCATTTTAATTGGAATGAGTGGGGGAACGAGAACTAGAAGTCATAAGAAACGTGACAAACGAGAAAGACAGAATTCACCGGGGATGGACGACGCTCAAAGCTCCGTTAGCATAGCTAGCTCACACGAGGACTCGGCAGACACCATGCGCTCAGTGCTCCAGGAAATACGCGATTTCAGGGCTGAGCATGAAGTGGATTTAAACAAACTTAAAGAAGAAATCAAGGGAGACATGAAATCCGAACTCGAAGATATGAAGCAGGAAATTTACCAAAAGCTTTCTGCTAACTCTGCGCTAATCCAGACCCACGAAGCTAGGCTGAAAGAAGCGGAAGAACGAATCGACGAGGCGGAGACAGTGAACGTGGCTAGGACAGATGCGTTGATTAAATCAATGAAAGAACAGAGAGCCATGCAGGGGAAACTGGTGGATTTGGAAGGTCGATCCAGGAGAAATAATATTCGCATTTATGGAGTACCCGAAGAGAAGGAAGGTAACTCCATGTCTGACTTTGTGGATCAACTTTTGAAAACCGAACTCGCCTTACCGGACACCAACCTACAGATACAACGTGCGCATAGAGCTCTGGCTCGCAAACCGGAAAAGAATGCACCGCCTAGGTCCATAGTGGTGAACTTTCTGGAGTTTAACACCAAAGAAATAGTACTAAAAAAGGCCTGGGAAAAGAAGATAATGATGGAAGGGCGACGTTTATCGTTCGATCACGACTATGCAACGGAGGTCATCCTGAGGCGCAAGGCGTACGTGGGAATAAAGAGGGCCCTTAAGGAGAAAGGTGTCCATTTCCAGACTCCTCTCGACAGGATGCGCATTCACTGGGACTCGGGAACACGCACATACGACAGTGCGCAAGATGCAGCACAGGAGCTGAGAAGGAGAGGTTTCTCCGTGGAGATACCAGGCCGCAACGTGTCGGAGCTGTACCCGGAAATGGAGCGTCTCCACCAGACCAAGACATGGCAGCGCGTCGGAGAGAGGAGCGCGGGTGGGACCGAGACCGCGAGCAGAGTAAGGAAGAGGCTACAGGAGTATGAGCGGATCCCCCCCTGAGTCCAACTGATTTATTTCTTTGTCACGACAATGATGGAGACTTCATTTGGATTATATAAGTGCTATCGGATGCCGTTGGACTACTAGTGAGATGCGTGAGATGGCGTGTTTCACCTCTAGTGAGGGGCCCTCCAGGAGGAGGCTTTCCCCTCTTCCTGCCAACGGGGACTTAGGGTGGTGAGGAATCACCCTACCCTATTCCATTTCGGACAAAAGAAATAATAATAATTATTATGTGAATCATTGTATAGGTATAGCCGTATGATTAATGAGTTTTACGTGCTGGTTTTTTTTTTTTTTTCTGTTAAATTATTTAGTTTGTTGACATTATCTCAATTCTTAATTTTATTTTATTTTAATCTTTATTAAATTGTTCGAAATAAAAAATAAATAAAAATAAATAAATAAAAATAAAATAAAAGTCTATGTTTTTCTTTTTACGTTCTGCGTTCACTACATGTAGGCCAGATGTTCAGGTCTGTGTAGTTTTTAGTTGTCTGGATTTTTGTGCATGCAAAGGATCGGGTAATTTGAATGCTGTATAATAATATAAAATTGGTGTCACTTAATGTAAATGGGATGAATAATCCAGTTAAAAGGAGAAAGGTCCTGGCTAATTTGAAAAAAGAAAAGGCCCAAGTACTATTTTTACAAGAAACCCATCTGCCTCAACAAGAGCATGAAAAATTAAAACGCTTTGGTTTTAGAAATACACTCTATAGTTCCTACAAACCTAGCCAGAAGAGGGGAGTGGCTATCCTTATTTCAAATGCAGTTCAATTTGAACTCCATAAAGAAGGGACAAAGAGGGTATGTATTAGTGAAAGGAAAGCTTGAAAACGTAGTGGTGACATTGGTCAATGTATATGCCCCCCCAGAGAGTACCAAATTTCTTTTTAAAACTCTGTTTGACATCATTGCATTAGAGACTGAGGGTATTTTGGTATGTGGAGGGGATTTTAATGTGGTCCTGAATCATACCCTAGACACTACAAGCCACAAAAATAGCAAGAAGCACCTGACTAAGTTTGTTAATACGTCAGTGCAGGAAATGGGACTAATTGATATTTGGAGGGAACTTCACCCCCTAGAACGGGATTATACACACTATTCAGCACCTCACTCTGTCTACTCCAGAATTGACTACTTTTTTATGAGTACAGGTGAAAGTCACAGGATCACAGAGTGTAAAATCGGGGTGGCAGATGTTTCGGATCATAATATGATCAGCTTGTCAATACATCTGAATAGTAGACAAAAGAATACTGTGTGGAGGCTCAATGTGGGTGTTTTGAATAATAAGGTGACCGTGGAACAGTTAAGGGAAGAGATAAAAATATATATAGAGGAGAATGATAATGGGGATGTGGACCCTGGGATACTGTGGGATGCTTTGAAGGCTGTTCTCCGTGGAAAGATGATTGCCCTAACAGCATCACAAAAAAAGGCCCGGATAGCCACATACAAATACAAAGTAGAAAAATTGAGAGAAATGGAGACAAAACATAAGAGTACAGGGGACCAGTCGGCATTACAACAAATTAAGGAAACAAGGGGGGAGATAAATGAGATCCTCAGAGGAGAAATAGAAAAAAAGGCAAGGTTTGTAAAGCAGTCTTATTATGAATCAGGTCCAAAAGCAGCTAGACTCCTGGCCAGACGCCTGCGCAAACAGCAAGACTCTAATACAATTCATAGAATAAGGGACCCTCAAACTAGTCAACTATTGTATGAGCCAGATGCGATAGAAAGAATATTTGAAGAGTACTATAAGACACTCTACTCTAATCCGCCATTAGCTGATGAAAACACAATAAGAAGCTTTCTTAATTCGCTTGATCTGCCATCTATAGGTGAGATACAGAATGACACCATTACGTCACAATTTATAGCTGAAAAGCTGGAAGCTGCAATCAGTAGGCTAAAGACCAGTAAATCACTGGGCAGTGATGGGTTCCCATCAGAGTTCCATAAAGCGTTCGCGAAGGAGCTAACACCTCTGCTTCTGTCTTGTTTCAATTGGACTCTTAAAGAAGGCAGGGCTCCCCCATCTTGGAGGGAAGCAATTATTTCCATTTTGCCTAAGGAAGGCAAAGACAAAGACCACTGTAAAAATTTTAGGCCAATTTCTCTTTTAAATGTGGACTACAAACTGTTTACCTCAATTATCTGCAAAAGATTTGAGACTTTTATACCAGATCTTATTCATGAAGATCAAACTGGATTCATTAGAGGGCGCCAAACACAAGACAATATCAGAAGGACTCTCCATATTGTAGACAATGCACATAAAAAGGGCACGAGTATGGTTCTGGTTAGTCTGGACGCAGAAAAAGTGTTTGACAGTGTCAGTTGGTCTTTTTTATATGAAGTACTAAGGAGATTTGGTTTAAATGAAAATGCAATTCGATGTATTAAGACTATTTATCATGAACCTACGGCTAGGATTAAAGTAAATGGGAGTCTGTCCAATAGGATACAGTTGGAGAGAGGCTCGAGACAGGGTTGCTGTCTCTCTCCTACTCTCTTTGCTTTGTATGTGGAACCCTTGGCGCAAGCAATAAGGCAGAGTGGGGATCTGCAGGGTGTCAATATAGGGGGGAAAGACCATATCATTGGGCTTTTTGCGGATGATGTTATAGTTTTTCTTGAACAACCAGATGTATGTTTCCCAAACCTGATGAACCTACTCGAAACATATGGTTACTACTCAGGGTATAAAGTGAACGTAACAAAAACTCAAATTCTTTCATTTAATTGTTCCCCATCCCAACAAATTAGACATGCATATAACCTAAAATGGAATTCCAAAACAATGACCTACCTTGGTGTAACTATAACCAAAACATTTTCCAGCCTGTTTGAAGCCAATTACAACAAAATTGATGACAATATCCGAAAGGATGTAGAAAGGTGGTCCACCCTCCCTTTAGACTTCAGTGCCAGAATACAAACGGTTAAAATGAATATGCTGTATTTTTTTCAATCTCTTCCAATTGATGTTCCCCAAAACAAATTCATAACCTGGGACAGGATGATTTCTAGATTTGTTTGGAATAGTAAAAAACCAAGAATAAAATTTACGACACTTCAGCTGCCTAAAAGTAAGGGGGGAATGGCTTTACCAAATCTTAGGGAATACTTCTATGCAGCTCAGCTCAGACCTTTGGCCTACTGGTGTAGACCCGATTATGAATCTGGATGGAAGGATATGGAAAGGGAGGTGCAGGGTCACCACATTCAGGCCTTGGTGGGAGATAGAAATTTGGTGAGGGCTCTGAGAGGGGATATGGACCCGATAGTTGCGTTTACACTAGAAGTCTGGAATGTTGTAGTAAAAAAATACAAATTAAAGAGGGGGGTCTGCACGCTGAGGTGGTTTGCATACTATTCAAATTTTAAACCAGGGGTGTATGATCCAACTTTCAAAGAATGGGTGCAAAAGGGCATAACAGCAATGTGTACGGTTTCAGAAAGGGGTGAATTGATGGGTTTTCAGGATTTACAGGCAAAATATGGTATTACAGACAGGGATTATTTTAGATACATGCAGTTAAGACACTATTTTGTAAAAGAGATAAGGATGAATGCAGATGAATCTTTAGATACTGTGACTGGGGTGATTGTGGATGCGTACCAGCAGAAGGGGTCTCGGATCATCTCTGCTTTCTATCAGGCTTTGGGGGGAAACAGGGGGGAATCGACTATCTACATAAAAGCAAAATGGGAAGCGGAGTTAGAAATTCAAATATCAGAGGAAGAATGGTTTCAAATGTGCGAGACGCAATTTACATCCACAAACTCATTAGTGTGGAGGGAATTCTGCTGGAAGAACCTGACTCGCTTTTTCATAACACCCAAAATAAAAAGCAAGCAACTTGGTGTACAGCAACAGTGTTGGAGGTTGTGCGGGAACATGGAGGCTGACCACTCGCACATTTTCTGGAACTGTACAAAGATAAGGCCATATTGGGAGAAGGTTAATGCAGCTGTCAAAATGATTATGGGATATGGAATCCCAAATACCTGCCCGGTGATGTACCTTGGGAACATTAAGGATGTTGTGATGGGAGGCGATCTCTATTTGACTAAGGTTTTACTTGCAGCGAGTAAGAAAGCTATAACTAGGAATTGGCTTAACGTGAACGCTCCGAAACAGGAGCAGTGGCTGGAAATTGTTCAAGATCTTTTTGTCATGGAAAAGTTGACATATGTTTTGAGAATCCAAGAAAACGCATTCAATATGAAATGGGAAAAGTGGAATATTTACATGGTTGACACCGATGAGTAAGTGAATGACTAATTCATTCCTATACAGTATGTGTGAATATTGAATGTCTCCAGACAACTAGTAATGTGTTTTATTTTATAACTGATTTGTGTTTATTATTTTTAGTTTAGGTTTATATGTTGTTCTGTTATTATTGTTGTGAAAACTCAATAAAAACATGTGTTAAAAAAAACAGATATTTGGTTTTTTTCTAAGTATTACTGATTGATCCTGGTCCAAATCTTGACAAATTACTGCAGTCAAGTTTACTTTAAGAATTACTTTAAGAATCTGGCTCAAAAGTGTGTCTTGTGGTAACGTTAGGTACTGCATGTTCAATCTGTGATTGGCCAGAAATTTCCTCCAGCTGACGTATTCCTCCTGGTGACGAAATAGAAACCTGTACAGCTACGTCCACCAAAAGTTTGGTGGCTACACCCTGACGTTTTGGAGCGAGGGTGGGCAGCGCAGCGATTGATCTGCGTGGAGAGGAGATAGAGAGCGAGCAAGTGATATAGCTAGCTTACAGTTTAGCTTTTTAGAATATTCTAGTTATAGTAGCCTAAATTATGCATGAGTCATGTTGCATGAGCTTGTGGCACTTTTAATGCAGTTTTTCTGTCTTACTAGCCTACATAACAGTCCTGATAGCCTAAAAAGCTACGTTAGCATTAATGTATGGCTAGCTCTCATCTTAATTTGGAACATTTTTTAGTAGCCTAACAGTTAACGTTGTTAAAGACTGCTAAGTTAGCCATTAATTAATTTACAATTAATTGTCCAGTCAACCATTTAACTGTTCTTTATAACTAACGTTAGAGATAGTTGTTAGGTATGCGGACTAGGCTACTGCATCTTTGTCGTTCGTTGTTATAAAGTGCATTTTTAGATCATAGGGTTTCTGCTACTTGTTTTTCCCACAGCCTCAGAAATCGAGACAATATAGCACAGAGAGGGAGAAGGAATGTGATTGTTTGTTGGAAAACGTTTGGTGAAAAAAACGTATTTTTCGGGCGGCTGTGGCTCAGGAGGTAGAGTGGGGCATCTGCTGATCGCAGGGTTGGCGGTTCGATCCCCGGCTCCTCCTGTCCACATGTTGAAGTGTCCTTGGGCAAGACACTGAACCCCAAATTGCTCCCAATGAGTAGGCTAGCACCTTGCATGGCAGCTGCCGCCATTGGTGTGTGAATGTGTGTGTGAACGGGTGAGTGAGAGGCCATTGTAAAGCGCTTTGGATAAAGGCGCTATATAAGTGCAGTCCATTTATTAGACTAGATTTCCCGTATCATAACCTTATACGCCCGAATACCTTCAAAAAGATGGAAAACCCGTATGGGTTGACACCTATGCTTGCAGGTAGTGTGATTGCCTATAACCTTTGTAAAATGAGTAGCCTACATGGCTTGGGTAACTACTTGGACAGCGTGTGATTTTCTGTTTGCTGGCCACATCATTATAAGCTCAAACGGCTTGTGCTGTCCAGAGTAGAAATTAGCTTTTAGCTACTAGTGGGAAAAAAAAGCTGGGGCGTGGTTTGATACCTGGAGCTCAGCCCCTACATTATGACCTTATCACGCCCACATTTAGGCATTTTTCTCATTTCAAAAAGGGGCAGGGTCTAGCAAAACCAGCGTGTTTTGTTACCCTTTAAAAAAAATGTTTAAATTTTTTTTTAAGTGACTTCATTAACCAGCAGAATGTAAATAACTGCTCTAGTCCACAGCGAGCACTTCAGCTCACACTGAACGGTGTCGTGCAGCGCGAGTAATAATTTGTTTACAAAAATATTCAACATAAACAGGCCAGCAAAGGCACAGTGTGAACAAAGTAAACAATTGATATTTTACTTACCTCGTCAGAATGTTAAAAATGTTTGTTTTGTTTTAACATAAAAATATAGGAAATATCCACACCTTGCACGCAACGCAGAGAGAAGCTCACCACGTCCCTGTCAGATAAGCAGTTTTCATATGCTTTATACTATATAACCTAATTATTGTTTATAATAAAACAAAACTAGCTAGCTAATTGCTAAGCTAGACTGAAAAACGAACTATCAAAAAATCTATTAAAAAAATAGGCCACTATAACTTTTTTACACCGGCCATGTTGGCGCCGACAGAATTTTACAAGCACTGTTTTTATTACCGTAATTCCTAAACCGTTTGCGCTATCGAAAAAATTCCAAGCACGACGCACACAGGCTCCGGTTACACACACAGTAGTGATGGGCAGTTCGGCTCTTTTTTCTGAGTCGGCTCTATTCGTACCATTCAGTTTGAAGAGTCGGAGTTGCAATTTTGGTACTTCCGGTTAATACAGTAGAGCCGTTTGAGCCGCATCTTTTTCTTTCAGCGGCGCGAGCTGGAATTAGAAGCTGTTTCATACAGCAGACCCTAGCTGGTAACAAAGTAGGCAAAAAATGTTCGTAAACTAGCCTTGATATTTTATTCAGACCAAAATCATCTGAATCAATTTACAGTAGCCTACTCTCTCAAGCTAGTTTGCAATCGCAGGTTACGTTTATTTACGACTTTCCCATCTCAATTTCTTCGATTATAGATTGTCACATTAGATCTTACAGGTAATAAAAGACGTTGAATGGTTATATTTGTATAGAGCTATTTCATCTAAGCTAATATTCATCTTTTTTTTATCAGATCCTAGAATCCAGTAGCCTAGGTCTACTGAAAATGAGGTGGATGAAAGACTGTATAAGAGAGATAGCCAGCTAAATTTGACAAACAAGCCAGATATTTATTATGTGTCAGTGTGTGCATATGATGTACAGGAGCCTGTGTCGTTTATTTATTTGGACACCACAGGGTTATTTAAATGTGTTTATTTGAACTGTACTTTATTTACTATATATACACAATTGTAGGCTATTTATTCTGTTCACTCTTGTTGTTGATCAAGAGTTCTAAATAAAAATGCCACCACTTTAAATAAATGTTTTCTGTCATTTTTAGTAGCCTAATCTAGCTGAACACAATTGCAATATCGCATATTAGGCCTAATTGTTTCATAGTTGACTGGAATTCGGTTGCAATTCTCGCAAACAGCCAAGTTTAATAATTTCTTAATAAACAGTCGGCGTCTCGGAATATAATTAGATACAGGCTAACATAATTCCTTTGTCAATAGGGTTTCCAGATGAATCACGCTGAGTAGTAAACCCGATTAATAGCTTAATGGTGTACTGCATTTTGTTGAAACTCTATAAGAACAGTTATGTGGTTAAAACTTGAAAATAACTTTGGTTTGTGTCACGGCTCTGGTTCCGGCTCTGTCTGGAGCTATGGGATATTGCCACAGCTCAAGGCTCTTAAATTGAGTCAGTCGAGTTAATTTCATGCTGAGCAGTTGGGTAGTATAGCTACTGTAGCTACGTATCTTTCTTTTAACCATTAGTAGTCATAATACCTTTGTAATGAGCTGGAGCGATTATTAACTTCACAAAAGGGTGTGCAATATTGTTAGATCAAATTTAAATGTATTCTTACGTAGGCTTTAACTTAGCAATCAGAAACTGCGCGCCGCGCATTAACCACTGCTGAGTGTCTCGGGGGAGTGTCTCCCGGCTGTAGTAGAAAGCAGGCAGTCAGAGCCAGAGCTAAGAGCTAGAGCCAGAGTCGTGGGTAAGCACGATTCCCTTAAACTGGCGAGTCGACTCAGACGACTCAGCATAAAGAGTCGTTCAAAAATACTGACTCCTTCGCGAATTGCACATCACTAACACACAGCGCAAATGTGAAGAGAGGAGAGCAGAAGAGACATTACGAGCGGGCATTTTTAGCGAATTTTGTTTAGTTTGAGGGAATATTTCTGAGGGAACAAATGTCGAGATCTTCAAGAGTTACAAAACCACCCAACAGGTTCGTTGAGGATGACAGTGACCATGACGAAGGAGCGATTTTATCTGAACCAGAGTATGTAATAGGCAACGGACAGGGCAAAACACAGTGCCAGCCTGGGGTGATGACTGCACTCTCAAAAAGAGCACTCCCTGGCAATGTGAGGAGTGTAATGTGGGCCTGTGTCTGCAGCTAGAGAGGAACTGCTTCAGAGAGTTCCACAAAGGCCCAGAAACGCCTGGACATTACTAATAACCTGTAAAATACAATTACGTTTTTGTGTTTTTCTTCCCTTTAAACTGTTATTACACACTCAAAACATATAGTAATGTTAAATAACAAAATAAATCTCTCAGTCTCCACGCAGATGAACCGCTGCCCTGAGATTCGCTTTTATAGCTGCTGCGTAGGCCGCCCTCGCTCCAAAACTTCAGGGCGTAGCCACAGAACTATCGGTGGGCGTAGCTGTACAGGTTTCTATTTCGTCACTGAGGGATAAATACGTAGCCAAAGACTTTTCTGGCCAATCACAGATTGAACATGCTGTACCTAACGTTTTACCACTAGAGACACTTTTGAGCCAGATTCTTAAAGTTTATGCTTTTTTGCGCTGACTGCAGTAATTTGTCAAGATTTGGACCAGGATCAATGAGTAATACTCAAATGTATCAGTTATCATCTAAAATAAGTGGTTTTAGTGCTTTGATACCCTTTAAAGCCATTGCTTTCACCTCTGTTCTAATATGAAATTATGTTGGCTTACGTTATCTTTTGCCCTTTACTAAATGGGCTAGCTAGCAAGCTACATGAATGTGACTGTTATTCAACACCAATAGCTAACATTGATACTCATAGCTGATTAGCTAACATTACTTGAATGCGATAGACCTACGTATGGATGACATCATTATTTGGCCTATTGAAATAATGTTAGAATACGTTATTTGATATTTCCACCCAGTTAGCAAGCTGCCTTGGTGTTTGTTACATGAATGGTAAGCAAGCCAATAAACTACGTTCTATGTCTGTAAATTATAATCAGGGCTTGACATTAACGGGATAGTTCACTCATTTTGAAGAATTGTCTAAATTAAGATGCGACAAGTCTAAGACAATTGATTCACTTAATAACCAAAACTAATAAGTAAATTATTAGGCTAGCCTACCAATTAATTTTAAGATAGTATTATTGTTTTGTGCATCATAAACTTGTTGCATTTTTCTATATCCACATTTATGATGACGTTATCATGCGAAGATTTTGACTTTTAAATGCTCCATGTTTAAATGTTGAATGTTTCGTAGATTGCAAATGAGTTTTTCAAGCGAGACACTTAAGAGGCTGTCCTCTTTCTAATTAACTCACTTTGACTAATTTAGAGTGCCGTCTTAAAATTAATTAGGCTACATATTTTAACGCATTCAGATTATTGCCTTATCCTTGTTAAACAATCTCAAGTTAGTCATCTTTGTCGTTGTCATTTCTTAATCATTAGGCTATTGGTCTTGATTAGCCTACTCAGCTAATTAATTGTTTGATTAGCTAGGCTACTTAAGCCAAATAAACAAGTCTAATGCTGTAGCTTATACACCGCTTTTTCCAGTACAACAGCTATCAATAGGCTAGTTATTGCGATAGGCTCAGAAAGCCATCTCCGGAGCAAGACCTCCAGCAGGTTGACCTAGTCTTGTTTCATCACATCTTGAGAAAAAGGGGATATTGTGCTTAAATGTGGGAAAACATGGGTCTCACTCACATGCTGATCGGAATCCTGGGACACCGGTTCATCCCTGCAGGTGAACATTGTATCGTCCACCTGCGTGGCACAGTCTGACATGGTACTCTCCCATGTCTGGGTGGCTGCGTCCCTACAGCAGGCTACCTTAGTCGCTGAAAATAGACCCGTTATCTGGTCCCCAGTGGACAGGAGAGTCCCATCTGGAATTAAAAGAACAATGTGTTATGTCCATAGCTATTACGTTGTCCATAGCTATAACTGGAGCATATTGATTACTGCACATTCATTACAACCATACAAAACAGCATGTGTGTATTCATTATGTCACCGCCTCGGATAGATCTGACCTGAGGTTCACAGATCTAAGAATACTGCACACAAAGCATAGCCTAATGCGTTTTTAATGCTCATGAATGCATAGTTACTGTAAATCGTTACCGAATGTGTGCAGGTGAAGATTTAATTTCTACCTGAAAGGGGTGGTGTACCAGGGTCACAATGCACCCGATTCGAAAAAAAAATCCGTATTTGACGAAATACGCGGTTTAGCTTAGCTGATAATGTGTCCGTCTTCCTCTTTTTTCTTGATGTCTTCTTATCCATTATATGAAAATTTTAAACGAAATACCAACCTCTAAATCTGGCACTCATTCTCGGCTATTTATCAAGACTTTCTCCGATATTATTTAACGTAACAGAAGCCTAATTCTGAAGCAAGCGCAAACCGAATTCCATCATAGTTCCATAACCTTTCATCATCAAGGTGGCTTCTCTTGTGACGTCAAAGAAACATTCAAATTCTCTCCCAGTGCGCAAAATGCCATACATGTCGTTGAAAAGCAATTGAAAAGGCGTCCAAGACGCGTTTCCAGCACAATTTAGCCGTCCATGGACGACTGTTGTTCACCGGGATGTTGGTTTGCAACTTGCCACTGACATCTTATCATAGGCTACATGCGTTGTGTCGAAATTAACACTCGCTGCCAGAATCTTCTTGGAGCTCATATGTCCAGCTTTGGCGTTTTTCGACCGATAGATGAATGCACTTTACCGCATGATTTCCAAAAATATATTCTCTCACATGTCTCCCCCAGGTGAAAGTTCTACTTCTAGTTGTCTGCTTCACTCCGATCGACGTTTGAATATGATTAAGCATATTTAAAATGCCGGGAAAGTATAATAGGCTAGTCTAAAAATGAAACGAAGATAGCTCACCTCTCTCGTCTGTTCGCAGTGTAGCTACGATGTGTGTACAGCGCCAAAGTTGCCACTGTTTGTGTTTATTTAGCCTACACAACTGGTCAAATGTGCGCAATATGAAAAGAACAGCCCAGTAAACATGCGTTGGCTAAAATAGTCATTATGGTTGGCGACGGTCAGTCTCCTGCCAACGTTGGCACACTGTTGGAATGCGACTGTAGCCCAACGGTTACATATTTCGTCGTGAGCCAATATTGGTAGCCTAGCCTACAACGTTGGAATACCACTCTTTCCCAACCATCGTATTAGTAAGATATAATATCAGAGAGGGAGAAAGAAAATGTGATTGCAGCGATTAATTATGTTGGAAAACGTTTTTAAAAATGTTAGACTAGATTTTCCGTATCATACCCTTATACGCCTTTAGCTATACCTTCGAAAATGTGAAAAAAACGTATTTTATATGGGCAAACTTGACACCTATGACAAAATAAAATTTAACTAATGGAAAACTTTAGCTGGCTACCATTAGCGATACACGGACACTAAATTAGCTTTGCTTATTTCCTGGTCACGTCAGCCCACATTAACGACGTTACCTTAATGTTTATTATTTTTTCGCCACCTGTTGCTAGGCATAATTAGTAGGGGGCAGTTTCTGCCCCTCCGCCCAAGATATTTTGCGACAGGTTTTCCGTGCAGATCACGCTCACGTTGTTTCCCTAGCAACGGTGGGGCCGAGTTCTCCGCTGCCCCACGGCAGCTTTGGCGTTGGCAGTCCGCTATGGCAGCGGTTCTCAAACTGTGGTCCGCGAGGGTACTGCAGGTGGTCCGTAGAAAAAAGAATGAATGAATGTGAATGTGTTTACAGCCGTCGGTTCGTAACTGTTAAAAAGGCCCTCAGTTAAATTGGTGCCTTTCCCTTTAATTAAGTCTTTTCCTGTGATTATTCATGTTAACTCCGATCCTGCCAATCGGAGTGCCTGTTCAAAGCTGCATAATGGCCAATTGGAGAGTTCCGGACCTCAGTGTTTGGTTCGCCTGTATCTTACAGAGACGAGAGCTGATATTCACTGCACGTGAAATAAGTTTACTTTGTTCGTAGTGTTATGTGTGCATTGAACTGTAAGTACTGTTTATTCGGTCATTGCTGTCAGGAGTGTTTTGTGTGCTGTAACGAAGTGAAAATGCTATGTTCTGAAGTGCTTATTTGACGACGTAATTGCTAGCTAGTCAATGTTAGCTAAACCGCATACTTTAACTCGTGGAGTAGCACATGTTCAGAATGTATTCATGTTGTCTGCAATATATATATACACATCTTATCGGCTCTGTTACTTTCTGTATGTGTTTATACAGAAATGTGTAGCGCATTATTTGGGCTGCTATCAGTTAGCTGTTTAATGGTATATTACGGCTACTAAAAGTTAGCTAGCATAAGCAAGTCGCAACGTAGCTTTACATCAGCTATAGGCAGATGTACGCTCATGCGCAGTCTCTAAGGCGGCACGCACGCTGCACGTGTAAGAAAAGAGGGCGTGTTCGGCTAGAGCCGATTTACGTCATATCTGCGTCGGCCTGCATCGGAAACTGTCCGAGATGGCCGAAAAGTCGGTGCTGCGTGAACAAAGGCAGAAATGACAACATAAGGTTAAGCAGGCGCGTAGCGGTGCAGCTGCTCTCGGGCGCTGTCAGGCCAAAATGTGTCCGGGAGCCAAAATGTGTCCGGGCAAGGCATCGGAATGCTTGGAATGTCGTTGCTATGCCAACAGACACGCGAGCATTGTGACGCGATAGCATTGCACTTGCTTTGACCTCAGAATCGCCGGAGATCGTTGGACGGAGATAGATCAGTACATCACTCAAATAACCGTCACTATCACTCAGATAACCTTTATAATTTCCTTTTGTGTAGGCTACTGTGCTTTATATTGTTAATTGTTTTCGATTTTAGATTGTGTTAGCTAGTGATTCATTTTGAAGTAGATAGTCTTTTACTGAAACTAACTAGCTAGCAATACTACATAGTAGTTTCCTGGTCAAATGTTGCTTTATAAAAAAACGAGCATCCGTTAATAATGTTAACAACGCCGGATTTAAAAAAAAAACGCATTAGCCTGTTCGCACTGCAAGTTAAACCAGCGAGGTGGAAAGAGTAAGTAGGCCTATCGCGTTGAATAGCCCAATAAAACTAATCTAATGTCACGTTGATCAGTACGCCTAATTGTTATTTTTTTGTGGGCCTATTGGTAGTTTTTCTGATGACCGATTATTTTTTTTACTGTATTTGCTACGCGATCGCGTTCACCCAATGAAAATGCCGTTGTAATAATCAGGCACGTTTCCTAAAAATGTTTTGTTACGTTGAATATTGTTTTCAATAAATGTTATTTGTTAACTTTTATTTAGTGAGTTGTCATGTTTTGTAGGATAAAAGCAAGCGCGAGCTTGTCACCCGGCGATTCTGAGGTCAAAGCAAGTGCAATGCTACGCGTCACAATGCTCGCGTGTCTGTTGGCATAGCAACGACATTCCAAGCATTCCGATGCCTTGGCCGGACACATTTTGGCTCCCGGACACATTTTGGCCTGACAGCGCCTTCAACAACATCGCCGCGCCTTCAAACTAACCAACGACAGAATTAGTTAGAGAGCGAGGAGAGAGTGGTGTTTCCTCACGACAAACGCGGATAATTTCACAATATCGCCACCTATCTCGGCGTATTGATTCTACTCTAAAAAAAAATCTAAATGAAATGTACCCCTCCCTAATAGTGTTCAAACACAGGTAGGCTATAAGAGTTATTTAGTCAATTTTACAATGTAACAGCAGTAGTCTATTTCCCCCCTCTTTCTGGTCTCTTATCTAATTTCACAATTAATATTTATTTTGTTGTTTTTCTTATTGCTCTTATTTAAAAAAATATATTATTTAATACAATCCTTTTTTTGTACTTCAATTAATGCGATTTTGTTTCATAATGTGAGGATCTAGTATAAGCCCAACCTATCGAACACATTTCTGTACATTACTTTTGTGTACTTGAATTTATTTTTTATTCATACAAATAATACATAAATAAATAAATATGCGTTTTGGGAGTTTGGGATTGTAGCACATACGGTCACTACTGTGGTTATTATATACTGTACCTTACATGTACTTTCTTGAGATAAACCAATATGGATGTGAAAAGTACAATATTGGTAATGTTACACTTACAAATGCCAATTCTCATTCTTGACTGCTTCTGTAATCCAACAGTAGGCCTACCTCTAACTTTATCAAATATGTTGTCTGAACCTAGAAGTGTCAAGAAATAACCCAAAAAAAGGCCTGGCCAAATATAGGTAACTTAATGTTTTGTTCAATAATGTAACTATATTGGATTAACATATTTTATATAAAATTAAAGATGAAACTTTGTTATGAGTGTTTTGTATTTTGCATTTGTATAACAGCTGGTTTAAGAGTAAAATCCTAATTGGACTGTGTTCGAGTAGACATCGGTGAGCAGTTGGCTTACCTGCCTCAGGCGGAAATGAAAATCGCCTGAGCAGATCCAACTGGGACAGTTTCGGACATTTCTGAAACCGGCTGGGAGAAAAACAACATGGAGGAGTTAGCCGTGTTGTTCGTGGTTGCGGAGGACTTGGAGGCGATGTCCTTTTTACTTCAAAATCTTGAAGAAATGGAGGAGAACGAATGAAGGTTGTTTTAATACTGCCTTACATTATTTCATGACTTGTATTGTTCGGGTAGTCAATATTTATCTTTTGCTACGCGACTTTGGCTATCACCCTGAATTGTGCCACAGTGAAACTCCAGTTAAAGTTCTTGAATAAATACGTATCATTTCCATTGGAATTAAAGCGCTGGGTGCCCTTTCATTGTCGAATAACTAAATTATTTAGCTAAGCTGTCATCTGTTATGGTAACATACCTGTAAATATTAGGCTGCTTATGGTCTATTGCTCATATTCAGCTGTTTCTTGTCTGTCAATTCATGAGATGGCCTAAACTACACCTGCCATCTCTGTTTTGACTTGCAAACATGGTAGACATGTCATTTTAGTTAATCTAAACCCAGAAGACATTGTAGCCATCGGTAGTCATACATTGTAATGTGAGAATCTATGTAGCTATGTAAAGTATCATAATTTACATGCATGTTTTCATAGACCTTTGAGTGGTGGTTCTAAAGCATATTTTATTGCAGAATATCTGTACCAATATAAATGATAAATGTCTCTCATGGGACTTTTTTTTAGAGTTGTACAGTTAATGCATTGAATATATTCCTTGTGACATAAGGGGAAAGTGTATTAATCCTAATCATTAATTATGTTGCTATGAAAGAATAATACTTGGTGGTTGCATGTCCTTTGCATGCAAGGACTGCCTGAAGTCTGCGAGCTGTAGAAATCATCAGATGCTGGGTATCTTCACTGGTGATGCTATGCCAGGCCTGTACTCCAGCCTTCTTCAGTTACAATATGGATGAGAATGCCCTCAAATTAAAGCTTACAGTCTGTACTTTAGCCTCACAGTTGTTGTATCATTTCACATCAAAAGTGCTGGAGTACAGAGCCAAAACATAGGAAAAAATGAGGTGATTCAGCTACTCATAATGTCAGTGTTCGTGATTTATTCAAATTACATGACAGCACGTGGTCCCTTTGGACCCTGACAATGAACGTATTGAATTGAATGCCATTCAATGTCTTTAACAAGATAAATTGAGTTTATATGAATGAATAACTAATATAGTACATATAGGGACATTGGGATACTGGGAGTTGTTATGTGTTTTGAGGGAACGATGACAAGAAAGATGACATTTTCCTTGCCAGTTATGGTAACATATGGATAAATAGAATTGTATTTGCATAAGATGTATTCCAATATCAACATGTTGTCTTCCTTTTACCTGTCACCAATCATTGTTTGTATATTTCTGATTTGACAATAAACATACAAAATGACAGAAAGAACCCGGTGTCGTTGTGGCTTGAATGGTGGTGGAGGGGAATAGTCCTACAGTTTATTTACCTTTTGTGAATGTCACCATATTATGTGAAATAAATATTCTAAAAATGTGGTCTTAATTGCTAGTATAATTTATCGGTTTTGTTTTTGGAGACCAGAGACCAGACACCCACACCCACATCTAATGAACCCATAGCCATAATAACAGTGTTAGATCTTTAATCTCAATCATTAATCTTTCAACAATTTTCAAAGTGGATGTACAGCACAGTAGCACCAGGATGTGTTACATAATATTGTTTAATTCGTCCTAGGGAAAACTCCACTTCTCAACAGAAGAACAGAACATCAGCAGAACATCCCTTCAGATCTGAATGAGTTGTCTTACTGATAACAAGGGAAGAGAAATATAAATTAGGTAACTTCCCAAATACTTTGACAAAAATGTATGTGTTATCATTTGGTGGTCCTACCTTAATGTTCTATATGCTCACACCAAATGTTCTGAAGAGGACAATTTTTTGGACAACAGTCCAATTAGGATTTTACTCTTAAACCAGCTGTTATACAAATGCAAAATACAAAACACTCATAACAAAGTTGCATCTTTAATTTTATATAAAATATGTTAATCCAATATAGTTACATTATTGAACAAAACATTAAGTTACCTATATTTGGCCAGGCCTTTTTTTTTTGGTTATTTCTTGACACTTCTAGGTTCAGACAACATATTTTATAAAGTTAGAGGTAGGCCTACAGTTGGATTACAGAAGCAGTCAAGAATGAGAATTGGCATTTGTTAGTGTAACATTACCAATATTGTACTTTTCACATCCATATTGGTTTATCTCAAGAAAGTACATGTAAGGTACAGTATATAATAACCACAGTAGCGACCGTATGTGTTACAATCCCAAACTCCCAAAACGCATATTTATTTATTTATGTATTATTTGTATAAATAAAAAATAAATCCAAGTACACAAAAGTAATGTACAGAAATGTGTTCAATAGGTTGGGCTTATACTAGAACCTCACATTATGAAACAAAATCACATTAATTGAAGTACAAAAAAAGGATTGTATTAAATGATATATTTTTTTAAATAAGAGCAATAAGAAAAACAACAAAATAAATATTAATTGTGAAATTAGATAATAGACCAGAAAGAGGGGGGAAATAGACTACTGCTGTTACATTGTAAGATTGACTAAATAACTCTTATAGCCTACCTGTGTTTGAACACTATTAGGGAGGGGTACATTTCATTTAGATTTTTTTTTGAGAGTAGAATCAATACGCCGAGATAGGTGGCGATATTGTGAAATTATCCGCGTTTGTCGTGAGGAAGCACCACTCTCCTCGCTCTCTAACCAATTCTGTCGTTGGTTAGTTTGAAGGCGCGGCGATGTTGTTGAAGGCGCCCGAGAGCAACTGCACCGCTGCTAAAGGCGCCTGCTTAACCTTATGTTGTCATTTCCGCCTTAGTTCACGCAGCACAGACTTTTCGCAAGTTTACATAGCTGCAGCTGCAGACTCCAAGAAACGCCCCTCCAAGAAACGCCCCCAACCAACTACGGTGGCCTTGGGGGATCCTGTTGGTTTGCTGCTGTTAATCCGCAGCAAAATTAGGCACACGAATATAAATGGGTATATACTGAAAGTATTTAAATGTATGTAAGCCAGCTAAACAGTCCGTTCTATCCATATCCATTCTATCCATTGTTACCACTCATATTTCTGTCATGAGCCAAATTAATTACGAACGTTAGAGTGCTATATATTTTTACAATACAAGCTAGTGAAAATTAACATGGCCGGGGAGTCTATTGAAGAAGTCAGTAGTTTGTGTTGAAATGGTCTGTTAGAGCTCAAAGTATGGATTACGGCGAACCGTTCATAGCCTGCCCCAGCCGGCTGATATTTGTGGAGAGGTGAAGTGCCAGAATAGATAAACTTTCGAAATTACTCGATTGCTTTCGGCCGCTTAAGCGGCCCACAGCGTTCACTTTTTTCAATGGAATAATATGGTGCTGTGTCTGAAGATATTCATATCGAAAGTAATTTATTACATTGTTATTTCGTTGTATTGAAGACAAAAGTAGAATCATTTACGAATATTTTATGAATGAAACTCATTAGTTAATGCAATTTAGAACTGTTCAATGAACCTATGTGTAACCTAATTGTAATTTTGAATTGTTATTTTGTATTTCTGAATCATTATTGTTTAATCATTCGGCAGGTTATCATTCGAGCAAGCTTGTTACCACCAGCTGTGTTTAATTTTGTTCATTATTAAACCCTCCAGAATAAAACAGAACAACCCCTCTTTTTTAAATGCCACTCCTAAGTACACTCTGAGATTTTTTAGTGCAACAGTAGCATTTTAATGGGCTGTATTGGCCTATTGGAATAGGAAAACGACTTGCAGCATAATACATTTTATAGCCTTTTCTCTCAATTAAATCCTAACTTAAATTTATTTTTATTTTTAAATGCACATATTGACAGACATGATTGTCTGTTGAAAAAATCAAGAGACCACTGAAAAATTATCAGTTGTCTCGTTATTTCGGTTCCATACTCTAGCACTTTGAGTTTGAAAGGATACAATGACAATGAGGTTGAAGTGCAGACTGTCAGCTTTAATTTGAGGGTATTTCCATCCATATCGGATGAACGGTTTAGAAATTATAAAACCTTTTCTAGGTGGCATCCTATGACAGTGCCATGTTTAAAGTCACTAAGCTCTTCAGTATGACCCATTCTAATGCCAATGTTTATCTATGGAGATTTCATGGCTATGTGCTTGATTTTATGTACCTCTTAGCAGTGGGGGAGGCTGAAACACCTGAACTCAATACTTAGTAGGGGTGTCCACATACTTTTGGCCATATAGTATATATATACACTGCTTAAAGAAATTAAGGGAACACTTAATCAACACAGTATAACACCAAGTCAATTAAACTTCTGGGATATCGATCAGTCCAGTTAGGAAGCGTAAACGATTGTGAATTAATTTCACCTGCTTTGGTGCAAATGAAAGTGACAACAGATGGACAGGAGAGGCAACAGCAAGACAACCCCCAAAAAGTAAATGGTTTTGCAGGTGGTGTTAACCCAGATTTTCTTTTCATAGATTTGAAGCACAAATTTAGTCAGACTAAACTGACAAACTGTCTCGAAACACCCATTGTGACACCTCATGCACCATTTGCACATGTTTTGCATGACTGTCATTCCATGCATGCCAATTTTAGCAATAAAATGGCTGAGCATTTTCCATTCATCATCACTTGAAATTTGAAGATGGTTCAATGACAACTCAGCATCCAAGACAGGGGAAGGTTGGCCATTGGTTGGCTACAAAATGGACAAACTCAGAGAACTGTGGCTCAGCGTCTAAATGTAAGCAAGGCGTTATCGGCAGACTCTGGCAGAGTTTCAGGACAACTAATGCTGTTCAGAAATATTTTTTTACCCTGAACTGAAGAAATTTTTCAAGATTTAACTTCACTTTAAATTACTGAACTAATATTTAGTTGCATAACCATTGTTTTTGATAACTGCTGCGCATCTGCGTTGCATTGAGTCAACCAACTTCTGGCACCTAGAAACAGGTAATTCAGCCCAGGATGAACAAACTATATTCTACAGTTCCTGTGAATCTTTGGGTCTTGCTTCAGAAACTGCATTTTTAATGTCACCCCACACGTTTTCAATGGGGTTGAGGTCGGGGGATTGAGCTGGCCACTCCATTACCTCAATCCTTTTTGTCTGGAACCAAGATGTTGCTCGCTTACTCGTGTGTTTGGGGTCGTTGTCTTGTTGAAACACCCATTTCAGGGGCATTTCCTCTTCGGCATACGGCAACATAATCTCTTCAAGTATTTTGATGTATTCAAACTGATCCATGATCCCTGGTATACGATAAATAGGCCCAACACCGGAGTATCCCCATACCATGATTTTTGCGCCACCATGCTTCAGTCTTCACAGTGTACTGTGGCTTGAATTCAGTACCCGGGGGTCGTCTGACGTACTGTCGACGACTACTAGACCCGAAAAAAAACAATTTTACTCTCATCAGTCCACAGAATGTTACGCCATTTCTCTTTGGGTCAATCGATGTGTTCCTTGGCAAATTTGAACCGATCCTGCACATGCCGTTTTTTCAACAATGGTGCTTTTGCTGATAGCTTAGCTTCGATCAAACATCTTCTGACTGTAACAGCACTTACAGGTAATTTTAGATCATCTTTGATCTTTCTGGAGGTGATGATTGGCTGAATCTTTGCCATTCTGACTATTCTTCGATCCGTTTTAACAGTAGTAGTTTTCTTCCGTGTGTTTTGGGTTTTTCTTGCCATTTTAAAGCATTTGAAATCTTTTTAGCTAAGCATCCTATAATTTGCTGCACTTCTTTATACGTTTTCCCCTCTCCAATCAACTTTTTAATCAAATTACGTTGTTCCTCCAAACAATGTTTGGAACGGCCCATTTTACTTAGTAATTCAGAAGGAAATATATTTTATAACAATGTGTGAAACATTTGCTTCCCTTCTTCCTTAATAAAGGACAATTAATGACACCTGTTTTTTCACAGAATTAATGAATTCTCTAATTAAACTCCACACTGCTATTATTTTGAACACGCCCCTTTCAATGAATGAGTCAATTACTCAGAACAAGCAGCGTGCATGTCATGACAGTTGGGTCTGTTGTTTTTCTATTACACTACTACATCTACAAGTAAATGATTTGCCATGCAGAAATATCACTACTACTAATAACAGTGGTTCATCAGGTTACTGATGTTGTACTGCTATTTTTTTTTTATTTTTTTTTTAAATACTTTATTTTCAAGTTTTCATTGTTTTATACATAATACACAAATCACAACCACACACGAACATAACGTTGCCAAACATTGATACATCCATGAAGGAACATACTCCATGTCAAACATAAACAATAGAAGCAAGGGACCAATACATCTTGTAATGAAAAAGAAAAAGAAAAGGAAACATTGAGAAGCTACATCATGCACCGTTAAAACACTCCAAGAAAGGACCCCAGATTTTACTGAACTTTTTCAAGTTGTTGGACCTACTATACCGGATACTCTCAAGTTGTAGAGAGGAGACCATCTCATTGAGCCATCTTTTAAAACATGGAGATAAAGTGGACTTCCATTCTCTCAAAATAATTCTTTTGGCCACTACCATGCCAAACATTAAGGCCTGCTGCTCGTTATAGGGTAGCTCAACGGAGGTGTCTGAACAGCCAAGTAGAGCCAAAAGGCAGTCAGGAGCAATTTCCCTCCCATACACCTCGGTGTACCAACCAAAAATGTCCGCCCAGAATTTAACTAGTTTGGGACAAAACCAAAACATATGAGAAAGGTTGCCATCGGAGGACAGACAACGATCACACAAAGGAGAGACAGAGGGAAAGATTCTATGAAGTTTAGTTTTGGAATAATGCAATCTGTGCACAACCTTAAACTGTATAAGCTGGACTCTGGCATTAATTGAGCATGCATGTATTCTCCTTAGCCCTTCCTCCCACATCTCATCAGAGATGTCCGTGTTAAGCTCCATGCACCAAGCATCCTTAATGTGACTGGAGGAAGGTACAGATTGGACAGCAAAATAAGAAACAAAGTCAGATACTAAGCGCTTTGAGTCTGGTGGTCGGCTCATGAGATTATAGAATGGATGATCAGCAGGACATGTTTTGAAGTCAGGGACAGCACTGCAAACATAATCTCTAACCTGCAGGTACCGGAAAAAGTGTGAATTTGAAAGGTTAAATTTAACTTTCAGTTGATTGAAGGAGGCAAAGTGACCATCAACATACAGGTCTCTGATAGTAGTCAGTCCCTCTTCCATCCAAGCGGAAAACACCTTGTCAGTGTGGGCCGGGATAAAATTGT
Source organism: Ilyophis sp. 1 JC-2022 (assembly GCA_022702515.1). NCBI lineage: Eukaryota > Metazoa > Chordata > Actinopteri > Anguilliformes > Synaphobranchidae > Ilyophis > Ilyophis sp. 1 JC-2022. The sequence goes on from CM040396.1 coordinate 49,847,222, forward strand.
GATTATTACAAATAGGGGCATATATTGAGGTTGTAGGTACTTTAAACACTTTTTTGATCTGACTCAGTATTCTTAATGAATTCCTAAGGATAAAACTGTTGCATGCCAGCTTGTTAACTGATTCAACCATAGAGAACAACATTGCAGGGAGAGAGCTTTTCAAGTTTACGTGTGCCTCTATGTCCAGCCACCTGGGGGGGTCCATGATTTCGGCCACCTCCCCCAAAAAATAATCTTGCCAGAAGGTCATAGCTCTTGCATTAGCAGCCCAGTAATAGTGTTGAAAAATAGGAAGGGCTAGCCCCCCCAGATGTCCGGGCTTCTGTAGATGCGCTCTAGAGATACGATGTGCCTTGTATCCCCAGATAAAAGGCATGAGTATAGGCAGACTCTGAAAGAGGTAAAGGAACCTGGGGAGGACAACCATTTTTATGGCATTTACACGCCCTATAAGAGACAGGGGTAATATTCTCCAACTCTCCACGTTCACCTTTAATTTTGTAATAATTTCACCAAAGTTTAATTTAAATAGGAGTTTGGAATCTCTTGGGATGACTACACCGAGATAGGTAAATTGGTCGTATACTATTTTGAAAGGTAGGCCATCCAAGAAACGGGAGTCTAGGTTCCCTGATAAGGGAACGAACACACTTTTCTCCCAATTAATTGAATAACCAGAAAAGGTACCAAACTGTTTGATTAGATCTAGGAGATATGGGACGGAAGAGGCAGGGTCCGCTAAATACAGGACCACATCGTCAGCGTAAAGCGAAATGCGACTCTCATAGTTCCCAATCTTGATCCCCCCGATACTAGGGTGATTCCTTATACTAATGGCCAGAGGCTCAAGCGCTAAATCAAAAAGTAAGGGGCTGATGCAACAACCCTGCCGAGTACCACGCTGCAGCGAGAAAGGATCAGATCTATCATAGTTAGTAAGAATGGCAGAACTAGGATGAGCGTACAACATCCCGATAAGAGATCGGAATCTGTCCCCAAAACTGAAGCGCTGCAAGACTGCAAACATATATTTCCATTCGATCTGATCAAATGCTTTTTCAGCATCAAGTGATATAATCGCAGGCTTGGCGTCCTTACCCCAATCGGAATATAGTATGTTGAGCAGTCTTCGAACGTTAGAAAAGACAAATCTGCCAGGAACGAAGCCTGTTTGATCAGAGTGAATGAGGGATCCCACATGCTTGGCTAATCTGTTGGCCAACACCTTGGCAACTGTCTTCTGGTCAAAATTTAGCAAACTAATGGGCCTGTATCCCGATGGATCTGTTCCATCCCTGCCTTTCTTTAGTAAAAGACATATGTTCGCCTCATAAAGGGAGTTAGGGAAAATATTATTATCGATGGAGTGTCTGATCATTCTAAGTAATAAAGGAGCTAATATATCACTATATGCTTTATAGAACTCTCCCCCGAACCCATCTGGGCCAGCTGCCCTCCCACTTGGGAATGACTTTATTGCATCAGTTATTTCCTGCAGGGTGAAATCAGCATCAAGATCCTCTCTCGCTTCATCACTGAGCACCGGCATATCAATGGAATCAAGAAAGTTCTCAATCTCAGAGTCTGGAGCGTGACATCTAGAAGTGTACAGACCAGCATAGAACTCCTTGAAACGATTATTTATATCCTTGGGATTAGTCAGCAAGTGGCCCGAGTCAGATTTAATATTATGAATTGCCCTGCTAGCCTGCACACCCCTCAACTGCTTAGCCAGCAGTTTGTCTGGTTTATCACTTAGTTCAAAGTGCTTCTGTCTGAGCTTAAGTAATAGGTTGCTAATCTGATCACCTAAAATAGAATTGTACTCATATTTTAATTTTAAAATATGATTGAGGTCAGTTTGAGATTGTGACAGTCTGTAAGTCTGCTCTAACGGGGGAAGCTGTGTTTCAATCTCAGCCAGACGCTTACGATTTTCTCTCTTTTTGAAGGCCTCATAGGATATAATATGCCCTCTCAAAACAACCTTAAATGACTCCCACAGTGTAGCATCAGAGACATCACCAGTATCATTTGTATCCATAAACTCGTTTAGTCTAGATTTCATTTGGTCACGGAACGCTTTCTCCGAGAGCAAAGAGGGGTTAAAGCGCCATGTATAATGCGTCCTTGGTAGCGCGAGCCTGATCGACATGGTGAGCGGCGCATGATCCGACATAATAATGCTATGATATTTAGTTTGCAGGACGCTAGAAATCAATTTTGCGTCGACAAGGAAGTAATCTATCCTGGTATAGGACTTGTGAACGTGGGAGAAGAAAGAATAGTCCCTGTCAGTCGGGTGTTGCAGTCTCCACACATCAACTAAATTCGCGGATCTCATTAAATTATTTAGTACTCCAACAGAGTTAATGGTGGGTGGGATACGGGTGGATAAGCGATCAAGATAGGGGTCTAGGTAGCAATTGAAATCGCCACCTAAAATCAAGTTAGTGGTGCTGAGATCAGGAAGTATATCGAAGATTTTACGGAAAAAGTTTGGGTCGTCTATATTAGGACCATAAACATTCAGGCATGTTATTGGGAATGAATTAATGCTACCCGACACCATAACATATCTGCCTCCCGGGTCGGACACAACCGCAGACATTTGAAATGGGACATATTTACTAAACAGGATGGCAACGCCTCTGGATTTAGAAGAAAACGCAGATTGATACACTTGAGACACCCAGTGCGTTCTAAGACGCCTCTGCTCTGTTGGCGACACATGGGTCTCTTGTAAAAATATTATATCTGCAGACAGTGTTTTCAAGTGAGCGAATACCTTCCCCCTTTTAACTGCACTTCCCATTCCTTTTGTGTTCCACGAAACCATTGTAATGGGCTTCTCAGTCCCCATACTGTTAACCCCTTGTCACGTCGTAACCAGGTATTAACAAAAGAACATTACTGACATAGACACGGAATAAGAAAAATAAAATAATGCAGTCTGGCAACGACAAAACCCCACCCACCCCCCCACCGCCGCTTCCCCAAATGAAACGGCTAAACCCCATACTCACGGAGACAGCTGGGCAAAAAAAGCAGCACATCACGCTAAACTAGATTCACCTAACGTTAAACTAACACTCCTAGTAGAGTCTGACACGGCTCCCTAAATAGGCTATGTCCAAAACACCCATGTAAACATTTTTAAAGAACAATCTGTTTAGTATCTTAATCCTAATGCTGTTAAGGTACTCACAACAGGACAGAGAACAACCGTCCGTTCCAATACTACAGCAGTCACCATCAGGTCGGACAAAAAACATCCATATGACTAACTGGTTGCCTCCAAGTTAATATTCCTCTCCCGGCTTGCGGCCGGAGCCAAAGTGGCACTCTGCAAACTTCAGGGCCTCCCTCGCATCGGTAAACACATTCTCCGAGCCCCTGAAAGTCACTCTCAACGTCGCTGGGAACCGCATTCCGTATCGGACCCCTGGCTTGTCTCGAAGGAGCTCTCTGGTTTTGTTGAACTCTGCTCTGCGTTTTACTACTTCGGGAGCAAGGTCGGGGAAAATCCGGATTTTCTGCCCCTTGTAGGAGAGGTCCCTCATCTCTGCGGCTTTTCGAAGAACAGCTGTTACATCACGAAAGTAGTGGAGCCGCACGATGAATGCTCGCGGGGGTACCGAGTCGCCAGCTCGTTTTCGCAGAGCTCTGTGAGCCCGGTCGATCAGGGGGGCATCATCCAAAGACAGCGTCTCTTTCAGAAGTTGTGAAACGAATGTAATGATCTCCTTCCCCGTCTCAGTCCCTTCTTTAAGCATCGTGATGCGCACATTCTGTCTCCTTGAACGCCCCTCTAGGTCAGTACATTTATCCGTAAGATGCTTCACTTCAGCCCCTAAGCGCTTAACCTCCGTCTGAAGCTCGGCGATGGCATCCGATGAATGCGTAGCTGAATGCTCTAGACCCTTGATGGTGGCGCCATGTTTGTCGGCCACGGCTTGCAGGGCTGCTGTAGCTGACTGAGTTTCGGCTTTCAAAGCGGACAATTCTCCTCTAATTGTAGCTGCAACTTCGGCAACCCGGGTGTCAATCGTTTGGCATATTTCAACCTTGGTGGCGTGCAGGTCAGAGCGGAGTGAGTTGATGGCCTGAAGGATATTGGCATCGGTCGACAGTTGAACGGCATCGGAGCTGCAGGCCGGAGTGCAGTCATCACGCGAGTCCGGCGTGGCTAGGCCTGTATTATCAGCTGGCTTTTTACTTCTCAGATTCGATTTATTCATCACGTCCTCCGCACGAAAAAGTTGACCACGGTGTTCTCTGTCACTAATAGTAGACTTAGGATGTACTACATTCGATAAAAGTGTTCAAATCATGTATTTTTAAAGATAATTTGCGGGAGCCGGTCGGGAGAGCGTCCTACTACCTCATTGCTCAACAGCGCCCCGATCCTGCTATTTTTTTTTAACACCACTGTATATTTCATTTAAATCAGTACAAAGAAAATATATTTATTCTTCTACCTTATCAACTTTATTGATTTTTGTAAATATACGCTAATTCCGATTGCAATTCCAACTAGCCTTTATCCCTAAATTTTATCCCCTGCAAGCAGATGCCAAATTTGGTAAATTCTCACCTATTTAGGGGGGGTTCTATTTAAGGCTTTATAACTCGTGTGAACATCATAGAAACTTGGAAAATGGCTTAAATGAAGCAAGACACCACTTACAATACTAATCAGATTTGTTTATTTTGTGCCACAAATGCAAAGAAATCACTCATGAAACTCACTTTTGCATCATTTTCAAATGGGAATTAAAAACCATAAACCTATCCAAAACTTATAAAATAAATAAAATATTTTTGCCCAATATAAAGCATATTAGACGCGTCTGCGTGAAGGGGTTAAAAATCCTATGATTTTACTGTAAATTGTAAATTGAGAGCTCTTTCCATCTTCTCCGCAAATACAGCAAGCCTTTCCTTGGCCTTCTCACTCAAATTTTTTAACAGGTACAAATTAAATAGTTCAATTTCACTGTCAAGAAAAGAGATAATGAGGTGATTAATATATAATAAGTTCTGAGATTATTCATGTTAAAAAGTACTTCAAACAAAAATGTCAATGTTTAAAATGATTACCCCTCTGTCTTCATCTTACCTTGATTGATACTGTGGTCCCCGTTGGTACAGCTCCTTTGCCTCTTCAATTGAGAGCGAGTGTACCCCTGCAAGGCTGCTGACTGTTGCCTGTAGCAAAGAGTGATTGGAATTACAGGTTCAACAACAGTCACAATTGCATTTATCTTTCAATTAATCTGTGTCAAGTTGCATATGATACCCAGGCCCAGTTATGCAAAGTTTATGTTCTCTGTTAGAATGGACTCAGGATAAGCCAATTTAGGCCTACTTTTGCAACGCTGGATCAGATGGATCTTGCTGATTTTGAGTTCGTTTTTTAAGACATGATGTGAGGGGAGAATTGGGATCCGATTCAATTATCTCTAGATTGATTTGCAAGTCTGTATTTTCTGCTGTAATTTGCTGAAATAAATGTCACAGCATGCTTGATAACAGGACTTCCAAATTTGGTATAACGGACTTTGGTATAACGGACTGTTTGTACATTTTGTTAAACTTCAGAGCAAATAATGGAAACCCCTGACATTGGATCTGCAAATCCAAATTTTACACACCTACATTTCCTACCATGTTTCCAGGTTCCCTGATTTCTGGAGGTTTGTATGACCTACAAATGTGACATGATGTTAAAGACAAGCATTTAAAATATTAAAGAATTTACCTCAGGCAAAAGCACATCTAAAACAAAGGCCACTTGATCAGACAGCTGCCTGGCTTGTGGTGTCACTTTAATAAGTCCAGACAAGAATAACACCACTTCATCCACCTGCTCATAATCATCAAAGATGATGATGGGCATCTTCTTTTTGGTCTCCCATGGGGACTTCAGTTTTCCAGTAATGATCGCCTGCAAATAAATTGTGTTACTTGGGAGGATGCTCAACATTCACACCAGTATCAACATGACTTAAAATTCATCACCTTTTGATAAGAGTATGAAGATGCAAAGGCCACAAATGCCATCTTAGTTCACCTTAGTAGACATACAGGTATTGCTTATTAATATACTCACTTCTAGGTGTTGTCGTAGCGTACTGTCCTTAGTTATGAAGCCAATCAGCATGGAGTTGTACAGTTTGCGGTTACGTTGGGCCTCTTCTGCACTGTCCTGTAATGAAATTATACAGTACTTACAAATGCCAAAACAAAAAAGTGCAGTTAATCAATAACAATAATGATGTTATTGTAAGTCCTTATGCTTTGATAGCTACTTACTAGGGGTGGGACAATGCACCGGTGCATCGCGATGCATCGATCCGAATGTGTAAATACAACTGCATCGATCTGCAAGATTCGAATCGATAAGCATCGATTAATATCGCATTTTAAATTAATGTACACGTATTCATTTATTCAAAAATTATTTAAAATATATATTTCTGAGACACGATTACTTTTAAAACTCTTTTGACCAGCTTCAATCCATGTTTCTGCTCCAACCCCAACGTAAGCGTGAGTTGAAAGTAGCGACTATGAGACGGACAGATCTGAGCGAAATGGCTAGCTGCGTGCTCGCTGAGTGCGACAAAAGAGACAGAAACTCCGAATTTGCGATGTTCCGAACAGAAAATCAGTGGTATGGAAGCATTTCGGGTTTAGAAAGAAGGAGGGTGTACTTGACAAAACCGCTGCAATATGCAAGATCTGCCAAGTAGAAATCAGATACACAGGCAACACCACAAACATGATAAACCATTTGAGCCGACGATACACAATTGACGTGAAGGACAGCAAGCGCGTTAGCAAGCTGGTAAGCAAGCTAAACTCGGGAGTCATTGACACTTCCCCTGAGTTTCCTGGAGAAATGGCCAAACAGTTCTATTTTTTTGTATAATTGTTTTTATTCGTTTTTATACACATACCGTGTCCAGACAGTTAATTGTAAAGTGCTTTCTGATATTTAAATTTAAACCATTTTCTATTCAAAATCAAGTAGACGTTAGAGACAAAAAACTAAAATAGTAAGACTATTTCCAATGTCTTACGTTCAATTAATTATTACTACGTTAACTGTCCGATTCACAAAATGAATGTCGTGGAACCTAGATACACCATACCATGCAGAAAATATTTGAGTGAAACATGTATACCTGCTCTGTATGAAGAGGTGAAGAAAACTGTTCGACTGTCCTTGCAAAACGCTACGAGAGTAGCTTTAACTACGGATGGATGGGCATCTTGCTCCACCGAAGTTCTAGATCGTACTAAGATTTAGGAAAGTACTATGCATGACACTAACCTATAGGCTATTTCATTTTTCTTGGCCCAGTTTAGTAATTGTTATACATTTAGCCATTTTCATTTTGTAAATAAAGGAAATGTATTAGAGTACCATGTCTGACACTGTTTGAAAAACAATAACCTAAATAGGGCAACTTTAGAAAATACACTGTTAGTCATGTTTATTGCTGCATTATTTGCTGCAGACAGCTGCAAAATGTATGGCATGCCTTAACAATAAACATAATGCTGTGAACTTGGTGTAAGGTTCTAATTGAATATTTAATTACTGCTGAATGTATCGGTATCAAATCACATTAGCATACCTATTTAAAGTATCTAAATTAATCGAACCGAATCGAATCGAATCGTGGTCAAACGTAAGATATTATGATGCATCGAACCTTTGCCTAAAGAATCGGAAACGAATCGAATCGTGATGGGGTTGAATCGTCCCACCCCTACTACTTACTGACCTCCAGCCTCTTCAGATAACTTTCAGATACATCGTCCTCAGTGGTCAGGACACAGTCCTGAATGAAGACAATAAGGTATTACATTTAGTGCATTTAGTGTTTAGTATATGCAGGCAGTTGTAAGTAATTAGGCATTCCGTTTATATGCTACATAGTAAATTCTGTTCAATCACACCAACCGACTCCTCGGGAGGGATTCTGTGGGGCCTCTTTGTGTAAGAGTGCTCCTCCATATCAGATGCCATCTGTAGACAGACCACAATTATTGCACCAATTTATTGATATCCTTAGATTGTGATAAATAATCATACTACAAAACAAAGCTCAAATGTATAGTAGCTTGATAAGTAAGCAATCATGAATGTGAATGTAGGATACCTTAAGTAATTCATCCAAAAATATATTTTTACATTAGTTGATTAAAAATGTCACTACAGACTATGCATGTGAAGTATAGTTTGGAGCAAAGTTGTACACAGTGGCACACTTGCATTTGTTACTTAGTCACAGATTTACTAACCGTGGTGATGTTTGCATTGATCCTCTTCCGAGGATTCTGGAACACCGGGGGGACGTTGGCAGTCAGGGTTACTCTCCCTTGCTCACAAAAGTGGGCAAATTTCCTTCCATACCTTTGTAGACAAATATATTGTTCATGAGATGTTTGATTGGGGGGGACAGATAACTTCAAAAAAATCAAATAAAAATAAAATAGCCCAAATTGGAAAAGGATTATTGTTAGGAGCACTTATGCGTACCCTTCCAGTCCCAAATTTTCCAGAAGAATCACACACCACCACCTTCTGAGGAGAGGCATGTCTTGCTAAAGACAGAGAACTGTTAGGCTCCAAGTACATCCAATAACAAATGCAAGTTCAGATAACAATCTATTCATAGCACTTACAATCGTGAAATCAGATGTTGCCTCCATGGCAAAATACCAGGCATACTGTAAGTAGAATAACAAGGCATTAAAACAAAGCAAGCATAAATACTTGGCACTCAACAACTCATTACTCACCATGATCATAAAGATTCCGCAGTCATTGCCATATGTCTGCATGGGAAGTCCCTGTTTCAACAAAAGAAACGGCTCAGTGTAGTTCCAAGAAATCACTAAAAATGAAAACTCATATCGCTAAAAAAAACCTGAAAATCAAGAGCCGTTTTTTCACTCCATGGGCCCACAATAATTTGTTGTGCAAGTCCCCTGGTGAAAGAAGATTAAACTTAAGTTAAAAGTGAAGAGGTAACAACCAGCAGATTCAGATTCCAAAACCAGGAACCAAACTCAGTTGCTGAAGATCAAAAAAAAAAAAAGATCTGTACCACAAACTGTAGTGCTGAACAGTGAACAAAGTTGAGGCAACCCAGAACTTGGGCAGATATGAACTGGAAAAAGTTCAATCAGGAGGGTTTCTCTCTGTATTGCTTCTCCCTAAGTGTTTTACACAATAGCCATGTTTACCACCAGAATAATTGGATTACAAAACAAATTTTACAGATTGCATTTACATTGCTTATGTCTTGCCACTATGCCTCCTTGTTGAACTGAAGTATAAAGCAAAAGCTGTAACATTGTAGGCTGGTCAGAGTAACATGACAACTGGAACACACTCATAGATAACCTTAAAAGATTGCGGTAGGGCTCACTGCCAAATCCCTCTTTTCTCAAGGAATACTGTGAATCCAGAAAGATAATTTCTTTCTGTGGTGGCCTCATAACCTAATGGAAAAATGCAGTCCGAGTAGTAAGCAAAATGGGTGCTTTGGGGAAAATGGTCATAGAAAAACTGGCAGACAGTTACATGAGAAATGCAGGTTAGTTACATAGACATTTACAACATGAACATTAAATAAATTGATATAACACCGGCCTGAGGGCATTACAGTGGATTCACTGGACAGAACATGGTCAGATTGGCTGATAATTCCTTTTGCTTTCTGGGCCACCTGTTTCTCCCAAAGGGAGCACAAGTCTCTTTGCTGGGCTCCAATTATCTTGGAGCAGACTTTCACAATACCATTTAGGCTTTTCTTGTCCTTCAGACAACCCATTAAACCAACAAATAAATTAGAAAGTTAGAAGACGTTCAATGAAAAATTTATAAAAATTAAATTAAATAGTATCACAGACACGAAAAAAGTTAAGCTTCCACATTAAGTGAATTCTTTGAAAACCGCTTGACAACCGACTCTGTGTTTACATCGAATTAGAGTTGAGTCAAACACGGTTCCTAGATACTTATGTGTCGACAATTTGAACGTCCTCGCCATGTATAATGCTGGCTTTTGGTTTGTTACTATTCTGCCTGAAAATCAATAATTAATTCCTTAGTTTTTGATACGTTAAGGTCGAGGAAGTTAGCATCACACCATTTGAAGAAGGCAGGTAGGGCACAACCATGATCTGACTCCGAGCCCTGGAGAAAAGACAATAGGGCGGTGTCATCAGAAAAATTCACAAAATAGCTGCCCTCTTTGGAAGTTCTGCAGTTATCTGTAAACATAATAAGAAGCAGGGGGAACAGGACACAACCCTGGGGTGAGTCCATATTTGAGACCTTGGTGTTGGACATATGTCCATTCACCAAAACCTGCTGAATTCTATCCGTTAGAAAATCTAAAAGCAACATCAAAAGCTAATTAGGTCATTTAAAATAAGAAGCAACATCTTGTTAAAAGCCGAAGAGATATCAGCAAATAAAAGTCTCACATGAGATTTGAGTTTCTCAAGGTGCTTATACACACTGTCGAGAATGAGGAGTTTTGCATTCTCCACACCTTTACCAGCTTGGTAAGCAAACTGCAAGGGGTCTAATTTGCCATCAATGAGGGAGACAACCATATCTTTTAGAATCTTCTCAATTTTTCATGACAAGGGATGTAAGCGCAACAGGTCTAAACTCATTTAGTTCCTTGGGATTTTTGGATTGTGGGATGGGTATTATAGTGGATGTTTTCCAGATTGTAGGTATCTGGCCAATTTCGGCACACATCTGGAAGAGTTTAGTGAAGACCTCACTAAGCTGGGCAGCACAATAGCGCAAAGTGCACCCACAGATGGCATCAGGACCAGCAGCCTTTCTTATGTTCACCCTATTAAATAAGGCTGCGACACATTATCATGCCCGTTTGTATCACAATATCATTCTGAGGTACAAGAGACCCTCTAAGCAAGTTTAGAAACTATTGTTAATATCTATTGTGCACTTACACATAGAAGATAATGCCCCGGAACCCATAGTGGAATGATGAGGGCTTCCTTCTTGTCAGCTTCTCTCTGTTGAAAATTATGTAGAGAATAAGTAGTTTTACACCCGTGAATTAAAAAGTGGTGTATGCATAATCATAGCTATGTAAAAGCAGTCTTAGTATTATTTAATTAAGTTGCCTAAAAGCTGTGTGGTGTAGTTTAAAAAGAAAATAGCCAGTATCGGGATATTGGCATTAAACCAAGAACTTTTATCATTTCCGGTAAGCATGTAGATACATTCTGATTTTATAGCCTTTTGAACTGCACAGAGCAATTCCTTATAAAGTTGGACTGACAATGATGAAAACAGCCAAACTGACCCAGCACATGGATCAACTGTCATTTTGATCTTTTGTTTCCCCATCACTGACAATTAGAGGGGCACTGATGGCTATAGTCTCATGGCCTTCATGTAGTGAATGGCCGTATCATGTATACTCATCACTGCCAATAATGAATATGGAGGTAATTAAAGTAACTGCTAATCGTTTAACTTACTGGAAGATGGAGCAGTGGATCGCAATTGGTGGGGGGGAGCCATGTCGGCGGTAGATACAGGTTTGCGATGAAAATATCCTTTCCCTGCAGTATCCAGGGACAGTTAGGTCACACTATAAAGCCATATGTAAAACAAATTGACAAGTCCCCATTATATCATATGTTGTAAGCCATTACCTTTATCAATTAAACTTAATAGCATTTCCTAAAAACCTAATTAAATACCTGCAGCTGAGCCATGTCCTGGACCAGCCTCAGGCATGCATTTCCAACCTATTGATGTATTTTGACAGCAGTGTCAGGCACCAACTTGATAAACATCATCAAAACATACTTAAATCACTAAAGTGGATCATTACGATGTACCGTTGAGTCCATGTCCCTTTGTAATCCAAGGGTCAACATGTTGGTTCTGGTCAGGCAAGTTGGTCCATCTTTTATTATCAGCTCATCAGCTGGCCTATTAATATCCAGGACATAGTTGATCTGGGGAGAATGTGGCAAAAGAGTCAAATCAGTAAAATCAGGAAGCAGCCAGAGGGCCAGCACCAACCACATAAAATACATTTATTACAATTAAAAAATGCCTCTTAAATATATAATGAACAAATGCCTCTTCAATATACCCCAACATACAAAGAATTGTGCAGTTGAGGGGCGTTTTCAATTCTTAACTCAAATAAAATAAAACAATATAAGGCCTGCAGGGCTAGACAATCATTACATCAAGTAAAATAACTTGAAATGATCAGCTGATCCTGGTATGGCTAGTCGCCCAAGCTCAGGTGACCCAGCCTAGGCGTTTCTAGAACGCCTTGACAAAAGCTAGGCTTACCAAGAACCTCAGTGTCTGACAACTAAAGCACAGAACAACGAGAAGGAAAATCTCAAACTAAGCGGAAACTAAAACCTATATTGAAAAAACTATCAAGCAAGCACCATAGGATGACTGCTACAAGCTCACAACAGGAGCATAGCAGGAATGTACAGGATGTAAGATGAAGAATCATGCATCTACCAGCTGCTCTTGAAGTGGATGATGTCCCCTTATGGTCCATGATGTTCTGCAGGGCTTCAGTGCTGACATAACTGTAAATGCCTCACAATCCTCGGAACATTGGTTGATGTTTTGCTGTTGAACAGGAACTGTAATAAATGTTGAACATATTTGTGAATGAATCAGTAGATATCTGCTCACCTTACTAAATGAACAGTTGATAATTCATTTAAGACTGGCGTCATACTCCTGGGGCCCACTGGAGTTGGAGTTCTCATCTGAAGCAGCTGAGATGCTGAGGAAAATATTAAATAGCAAAAGTAAGTGGTACAGTATGACAAGATAAGATAATGTAATCAGTATTTCATCTAAACCTTCACGTACCCATCACTGCCTTTCCGCATGAATCGAGAATGACATCTCCAGGTGACACTTTTTTAAGTTCATCTAGTGTCTGTCGATTAAGTGTTTCATTGTGATGATGGATAATGTTGCGCATGAGGAAGACATGGTTGGCTGGTGTCATCATGTTTAAGAAGTAATTGTTCTTCCTCATTATGCTGAAGAAATGCTCTGCAGTCTGAGAGTTCACCCAACCACAAAGCTCTGGGACAAGGCCAATTCTTCGGAGACAATCCTTTGGATCTTTTGTGTTTGTCTGATGGAACGTGTCATAAAGTGCAAAATGATCTGCTGAGTCTGTGGTAGGGTGACCATTGATGTCTGAAGGTTCCTTTTTAACATTTAACCAGGTCAGGTTAATTTTCAGTTCTCCCTTCTCAGCCAACTTCAGATTCTCACTTGTGGCTTCTGTAAGTCTACCTTCATTTGGGCTGAATGGTAACTTTTCAGGCTCACGGAGGTTGGTGTGTGTGACCAAACCTCGGGCAAAGTCATATATTACTACATTTGGGAAATGTCTAAAGGACAGCAGCATGTCTGCGTAGTCTCTTGCACTTTCGGCCCTCAAATTGAACTTCACAGAATTCACAATTCCGCAGGGGCACATTATCACTGCCCAGCCACCTAAACAGGAAATTAAAATGGAAAAGTAAATGGTTAGGCAATGTAATATGGTTAATCAAAACCTTTGACTACCTATTTTTCAACGGTGATAATAATGTTGGCAGGTAAATCCTAATCCGTGTAATAACAGCAGTGTCAATGCTTGTCAGTTACCCTGTTTATGCAACACTTACCAGATGCACCCCAAACTTTCTCAAACACCTTGTCATATGTGCTGCGCGTTTTCATTTCGTCCCTCAAACGAAGGATGATATTAAGTTTGGAGCCACTGTGATCTAGACCACACTCCTTGGCCAGTTTGCGTACTGCGTCAACCTATGAATCCACCAGATTTTTATGTTACGCATGTTTTTGCAGTTACTTTACATGTATTGCTTATAATCCCATTTGAGATGTTTATGTTTGTGTCCATATATTAAGTTCTACACTTTGAACTAAAATCATGTTCAGCTGATCTCACCTTCAAATTCATGATCTCGTTGGTCAATCTCTCCTCTGCAATGTCAATTTCAGCATGTTCTGCTGAGCTTGTGTTGCTTTTGACATAGCCTTTTCTATATTCAGTATTGAGAACAATGTTACTTGCCCTTGTTCTAGGACCGATCCAAGGGGCCCATTTGTTGTAATTTGGCAGAACAACACATGGGTTTGCCACATTGCCTAAATGACAGCAAAACAGTTGCAGAAACACTGTTACTCCTTAAAGCTTACTTGGCCACAAGCAAATAGAGAAATGGTGACCAACATTCTAAAAACGGGCATATACTGTAGATACCAATCATACCATACAAACACCACTATAGGAAAAAGCAAACGCATATAATCAATGTCATCGTTAAACACAGATGGCTTCAGATCCGTCCCTTTCAAATCCTAAATATGAAAATCACTTACTGTTTATGAAGCCTTGACTCAGTATTGATTGACTAATGGAATTCCAGGAGTTTTCAATGTCAATTTCTCCATTGAATTCTGGCGGTGGTTGTTGGAGGTCACTTACTGAAAGATAAACAATCTCAGTTAAAAGGACACTAGTCTGTCATTGAAGCTTACCACAAAAAAAGGACTGCCGAAGACTCCCTTTTTGTGCAAATCCATTATGACAACTGGAGGATGATCTCCACAGTTGACACATGAGAAGTTGTAATCATGTGCACAAAGAGCTTCAAAGTGGAGGTAACCATGCAGAATGGAGTCATGGGGTGGGTATTTGTGATTATTGGTGGCTTGAAAAGCTCCCAATACCCTTCCCACCGCTGTGTGATTCTGTGGATGGATATTGAGTAAAAAGGGTAGTTTTAAATTAAACAGAATAAATGCAAAGAGACAGTCTAATGAACCAAAAATAGCAAAACTTTCACTACCTGCACGGAGTTCCTCAGAAAGTGACAGAAATGTAGGGTCAAAACAACATGATCGTTGAAGTTGTGTAGTCCCTCTGACCACTCCTGATAATGGTAAAATGTGCCACATATGGCACAGCATTTGCAATAGGTTGAAATGCCTAAAAACAGATGTTTAAGTGTGTTAAGTGACTAACAATTAAAAACTGGCGAAAAGTATATTAGGCGAGTTCTGTCACAGGGTTACTTACAGTAAGTTGCAAATTCAGCAATAACTATCCTGTAATGAAAATCATACTTACCCTCCACAACACCGGTAATTGTGACAATCTTGGCTCTTTTTGTGATGACAATTGGCTCAGAGAGAGGAACTTTGCCAGAGCACTTGTGGCAATGGCTCTCCTGTGGAAACAAGTGCATTGGAAAGTCTTCTGGCAACTTTGCAGTTAAGAGGTTATTTGGGAGGTGTGATGGTATGGCTTTAAAAGCTATGAGGTAATCGACTATATCCACTAATGCCTCCCCTTGAGGGGGATAAAAAGGAGTGTCTTCATTATGTTTTTCTCCATCCCCTACTGGTGCCACCTCGGAGGACAGGGTCTCAGATGCGTCTTCTTGATCAGTGCAATTAATTGTCCTGAACAGGTCAGGTCTTGACTGTAACAAGTGCCACTTGGCTACTGATTTGTGTGGACATGATCTTCTTGGCTTTGAACATGGACAATGCCATGTGTTATTCCTTACGTCATAGTGCACTATGACCCTTCCTAATCTGGAATAGTAGGAGATATGTGATTCCAACACTGAAAAAAATATCTGAGACTCTTCTTGGCCCCACTTTAACACCACACTCAGCGGTGCTCCTTCGGTTTCGGCAGCCACCTGTCGTCTCAAACAGGCCAGCTCTGTTTTCTTACTGATCCATCTGTTCTCTACCATTCCTGAGAGAACCTCTTCATTGAGATCAAGAAGATCTGACGCACTGTCGACCACAGGTGTGTAAACTATGGACCTTATATGTATGCAGTCAAAGCCAACCAGCCCGCTTCTCTGTGCATACCGATATGCCTTGTTACACAATTCTGATTGACAGATGACCTGATTATTATTACTCCAGGTACATTTCTGCACATGGATCGGGTACACAGGCCCCTTAAAGGCTTTGGCTACGGCAAAAATTCCCCTTTTTTGGTCAACACACACTGACATTAGATGGTGATTGGCAGTAATATCCGATTTTCTGGATGTGTGGTGCCTCTGTATATGAACCCTGATGTTTTTCTTCTGGAGCTTGAGGTTACAAAAACAACATGTTGTTTTTTTGGGCCTTAATTGAAGTATTTTCTTTATGGGAATGGTTGCTGCTTCAGGAGGCATTGCTTTAGCTGAACAATGAATGGGTACTGGATTTGTGGCTGAAGCTGAACCAGGAAAGGGGAATGCATTTGCGGCTGTCACCGAATCAGGAGTGGGCTCTGCGCCAGAGGCTGTCTCTGAGTGTGCTGGTATGAGCACAGCTCTTGGTGCCATCGCTGTGTTAATATCTGTGGGCCTTGTTACCATACCAGCAGTAATTGCAGAAGCTGTTGACACTGCAGCCTTTACTGCTGGGGCATGGGCTGCTACAGTGCCATGGCCCGGTATCTCGGAAGGTACTTGAGTAGTGTCACCCCCAATGCTTGACTTTATTGCACAGCACTTGAAATGATCTACAAATAATTTCTTTCGTACTATGATCCGAGGGCAAAAGCCACAGTGGTAATGGGTATTTTTTTCACACTGAAAGTGGCATTTGTAAACTTGATATCCTGAAAAAAAGAGAGAATCAATAAATAAGGATAAAGTAAAAGTAAGGATATGGCAGCATCACATTCAATTTTGCAAACTTACCTCCATATGTGACTATTGACCTCTGATGGCTCTGTAAGTGAGCAATGAGGCCTGGGTATTCCCCTGACTTGTTACAAAAGGGACAGCCAAAAGTATTTTCATCAAGTCTTTTTAGTTGTGGCCAGACTCCTTCTGGCATAATGGTGTTATGCATCTGTTGGTGAATAATAAAAAATGATTGTGAATAATAAAAAAACAAAGAAAAAAACGTTCCTGTTAATGATTAAGATATGACGAAGCCAACTAAACTATCAACACCCACCACAGATCCCTCTAAACCCACCCCAACAAACAGTATATGAAATCAGTTCTCCATGTTTGACAAGTTGTAATAAGCTGTGGCTTGGAGTATTGTTTTTTTAATACTATTTAATGCATTCTCAGTGAATATGGCGATGGTTATTTTTTTCCTGTACAGATTAATCATTATTAATATGGAATTTGTAGCCTACTGGATCTGAAGCTACTGGCAACCAACAGTAAAGTGTGGGTCAATATAGCAGAAAGCTAGTGGTCAGAAACGGTTACTATTTATTATATAATGGAATATAAAATTAACAACGTCAATTAATTATTAATCTGTTGACTTATTGTTATCTTAATCATTAACATGAATGGCTTTGATCCAAATCAGATGCTGACCACTACTGTAAAATCTGCGGTAACCCAATACTGAGAGGCTTCCCAGAAAATCGCGGTAACCACCTGTATATATATTTATTTCGTCCTAAAACCGTCATTAAATAACGTTATCTACACAATGAGAAATTTGCAGAATGTATGTAGCTAACGTTAATCTAAAATGTAGGCTATTGCCTGGTGGATTATAAATTACTAATTTTAATTTTTTTTCTTACTCTTAGTTTAACCAACCAGGAATGTCATTATTGTAGTGTAGTTGGCCTATATCACATCATGAAAAGTAAAGCTATTTCTGATTATTTGCGCCATGCTTCTATCAATAATACAAATGGGCATTCTGATAAGGTCTGGGGTAATTTAGGGTACCCCTCTCCGCAGGGAAGAACAAGTTGTGATTGGCAGACGGTGTCTGACTGATAGCACAACATTCTTTAATTTGACACATCACTTTAGTAGCTAGTTTCAGCACTGGATTAGACGTGTTTATGAACAAACTTCGTATTTCATAATAATTGCAAGTATAAGTGGCATTGCTGAAAATTAACGAATAGGCTGGTAACGGCATACTTTACGTAGTCTAATGACCTCAGTCGACTGAGCCAGATTTCGCTCATTACGCCGCTTACAAAAATACACAATTCCACACAGATAGGCCTACAGCATGACATCATTTAACATTAACGTTGCCCTGCATTGCTCTCTGACAATAAGCAGCTGAAGTAACTACATCAGTTAGTTCCCTTCTGGAACTGAATGTGCTATACCTAGCTAGTTACATGGATGATCACTTGCTAGATAAACTAAAGAGAGTCAGCAAACTAACTTACGTTAACACGTTGCTATGATAACGTAGGCTACGGCTGTTGTGAAAGTTCCATCCACTATCTCAGTCCGTATCTGTCCTTTTTAATTATTTATTGACTTACTATTATGTGTTCAGCTTTAAGGTTGCCAAGTGCCAAGTTCTGCCAACTCAAGGCAACAGGCAGGCAGGCAGGCAGTCAAGGGCCTCTCCAGGGCTGCGGAAAAGGGGAGCCAGTGGCTGTGGATAAAGAGAAAAGACCCGACCTGGGCCTCCAAGTGAGTGATGGCTGATGAGAGTGAACCTGGGACGCTGGGAATCACTGCTGAACCCTCTGGATGGTGTCGTGGGCCAATCAGCGAAACACCCGTGAAGGAGGCCGCCCACTTGAGAACTCAAAGGATGCCATCACTCATCTGAACGCCACAGTGTCAGGTATGCGGCCAGGAGCTAGGCTCAGGGAGTAGGACGCCCCTGCCATGCAGAGTCCCCAGGGACAACTAGTCCTTGCAACACATCTGAACGCCACAATGTCTCATCGGTGCCTTAGGTATATATCTATTGAGGGATATCAACACCTAGTCCTACACAACAGATCATGCCATGACTTCCTGATAACATCAAAAGACTTATTTTTATATTGCTGTTTTTTTATAGATATACTGTTCCATCATAATTTACAGCTAAATCTAGTCCCACCCCCCAATTCCCATAGAGATCCATTCAAATGCAGAGACATTATAGTATTGCTTGTAAGAGTACCAGGAAATACGATATCAAGAGTCTTTTGATGTTGTTGGGTCACAGACATCAGGAAGTCATGGCATGCAAAGGATATGTCACCAAATATTTAAAATTATTATTTTATTCTATATATAAATGCAGGGGTGCCAATAATTGTGGCACGTGTGGTTTTGTTAAAAATAATTATTTCTTGATGAGGGATTATTTATTTCTCATAATAAATTTACTTAAATTAAAAGTTGGACTTTTCTAATTTTTTCAGTGTGAGTTGCACTGTGTATATATATAAAATATACACTATATCTCTATATGGCCAAAAGTATGTGGACACCTGACCATCACAACTATATGAGCTTGTTGGACATCCCATTCCAAAACCATATGCATTAATATGGAGTTGGCCCCTCTTTGCAGCTATAACCGCCACCACTCTTCTGGGAAGGCTGTCCACAAGATTTTGGAGTGTGTCTGTGGGAATTTGTGCCCATTCAGTCACAAGAGCATTTGTGAGGTCAGGCACTGATGTTGGACGAGAAGGCCTGGCTCGCAATCAGCGTTCCAATTCATCCCAAAGGTGTTCAATGGGATTGTGTAGGCCACTCGAGTTACTCCACACCAAACTTGTCAAACCATGTGTTTATGGACCTCGCTTTGTGCACAGGGGCACACTCATGCTGGAACAGGAAAGGGCCTTCCCCAAACTGTTGCCACAAAGTTGGATGGCCATTCTAAGAAGGTCACCCAATGGTAACCTTATATCTAGATGTTTTCCTAAGAGTGGTAAGTACCCATTTAAAAAAAAATTATTTTAACAAAGTCAGAACAAAGGTAATATTAGCTAGATTCACTCACCTTATCCTGCTCCCAATAAACCTTCTCCTGTCAAATTGTTTAGTCTCCGGTCACTATATACAGTGAGCACCATAAGTAATTGGACAGTGACACATTTTTTGTCATTTTGGTTCTGTACTCTAGCGCTTTGAGTTTGAAAGGATACAATGACAATGATAACTTGAAGGGTTTCTTCTCCTGACTTATTTTAAGTTATCCATCCATATCTACTGCATATCTGGTTTAAGGCTTGTTTGATACGTCAGACCCTTGATGACTTAGAGCCATTTAGCCAGCCATGTGTTCCATACTGTTCCAGTGTAATTTACAGCTAAATCTAGTCCCACCCCACAATTAACATAGAGATCCATTCAAATGCAGAGACGTTATAGTATTGCTTGTAAGAGTACCAGAAAATAAGATATCAAGAGTCTTTTGATATTGTTGGGTCACAGACATCAGGAAGTTATGGCATGCAAAAGATATGCTACCAATTTTCCACCCACTTCAAACCAAATAAGGTATGTATCCGCTCAAATATTTGACCATCATTACACATTTTGTGAGCATTTTTATCACGCCCCTTATCTGAAAAAAATGTCCGAAATATGATTCTAATTCCGCGCTGGTGTACTACGCGGCAGAGTCATGTTTACTTCGGGGGATTTAATGAAATAAAATGTCGCTAAAACTTTAGCTAGATAGCTAGCGATGTTTCCAAGTGTTGAGAGAATGTCATATTACCCTGAAAGGAAGATACGATTATTATAGACAATCTGTACAACGAATATGAACCGATGTTGTTCATGTTTCCTATCGGATTTTTCACCCATCTCGGATAATGCACCTGCTGCGTTGAGCGATATGTCTGTTATTTCGCCCATTAACCCTGTTAAACCTTAAGCTACAAATCGTTATTGCTGTATATGTATCACCTTACTGGTATGACTGAACTTGCATGCACAATAATGATACATTGCTCTTTTCTAACAGAGACAAGATATTAGCCTATTACCATCACATCATGCCCACTATGAACGTTTGTGTCCCCCACTATATATCAATAATCTTTATCAATAAAGACAATGCAGTATCTAAATCAGTTATGTTATAGCCCGAGAAGAGGAAGCAGTGGAAGGAAGAGGACATGACGGCGGCCATGAAAGACTGTGAGAGGAGGATGTCTGTCCGTAAGGCTGCTGGGGTTAGTTTGTGAATGAATACACGTCAGTAAACAATCACCAACAGCAGAAACAACGACAACCAAAGTCAATATTCTTTGTTAACCGATAAGCAAATAACAAGCATAAATGTTAATCAAAATGTTGTTTTAGTTCCTGTAATATTCAGATCCATCAGGTGCCGAGGCAGACCCTGCAAGATGGGGTCAGTGGCCGGGTTGTCCACGGGAGCCGTAGTGGGGGACCCACAATGCTGTCACCAGAGGATGAGAATTCTCTGGTGCAGTATTTCCTCTACTGCGCGCCCCGTGGCTTCCCCTTTACCTGCCACATCCTGGCGGCATTTGTAACGGCCCTGTGTCGAAAGAGGCACCCGGGGGGGAATATCCCAAAACTGGGGAAGACGTGGTGGAAAAATTTCAGAGCCAGGTTCACCGATGTCCTGAGAATGAGGAGGCCGGACAACCCTGACAGGGCACGGGCAGCTTGTGCTACGCGGGAGGTGGTAGACCAGTTTTACACCCTGCTGGATGACCCTAGAGGCCCTGAGGTTGAAGGACAAACCCAGTCAAATCTACAACTGCGATGAGACTGTGTTTGCAATGGAGAGGGGTAGGGAGAAAGTGCTGTCACGTGGAGGCGCTAAACATGTCTACTGCCAGTCCCATGGCACCAAGGAACACGTGTCAGTGCTGGCCTGTTTAAATGCTGCTGGAGGAAACATCCCCCCAAACATCATATTCAATTCGGGCTTACAAGCAGATCCATCATTCACACAGGGAGGTCCCAGGAATGCCCTGTACTCAAGATCTAAGGCAGGGCACATTGACGGGGAGCTGTTCAGAAGGTGGTTCCAGCATTTCATCCGCCACGCCGTTCCTGAGTGCCCTCTCCTTCTCATCTTTGATGGACATAAGAGCCACTTGGACCTGGATGCGCGTCGGATGGCTGTAAGGGAAGGTGTCACGCTCCTTTGCCTGCCACCGCACACTTCCCACCTTCTTCAGCCTCTGGATGTTGGATGGTTTGGGCCACTCAAGAGTGCTTTTTCAATTCAGGCCGGGCTTTGTTCCCAAAATTCATACATTGTGACAAAAGCTGAGTTTCCCAAACATATTCAACATTGCATACAAGAGCTGCAAGGAAAGGAAGATTGCGGTGGCAGGCTTTAGGAACATGGGCATCTTCCCTTTCGACCCATCCGTAATGGATGAGTCACGCTTGATGCCATCTGACGTGCAACCAGATCCTGGCACCAGCACCACCTCTCTAAGCTCTTCCACAACAACATCCACTCCCCCTGCAGCCACACAGCCATCCACCAGCTCGACCACCTGCACCCTACACCGCCTGCCCTGTCAGACAACACCACAGGACCGGCCTCCTCTAATGCCCCACCACCCCCCGGGCAAATCAACATCACAGCCACAACATCGCCTCCTGTCTCTTCCGACACCAACCCCCTCTCACATAACATGCGGCCCAACAACCGTAGAGGTAGTTAACATTATACATAAACAAATTGTTGCCTATTCTTGTTTTATTACTTTGCCGCCTGTCTTGTTACTTTCTATTATTTGTATCAACATTTTTTTTAGTACAAGGCCGGTAAAACGACCCTACTCCGCGGTGTCCTCTACCCCTACTGCTCCTTCTTTTACCTCCACCTCTGTCCTCGTCTTCACCTCAGGCTCTGTCTCCACCACTGCCTCCACCTCCAGGACACCAGCTTCAGGTAGGTTATATGACAGTGACATGCAGAATAAAACGGGTTATGCAAAATAACAATTTAGTTTGCCCTGAATACTGTTGACACACATAATGTGCATAATGCATGCCTCATGTTTTCTATCTTGTTTTTTTTTTTTTCACAGGAACCCAGACTGCTGCCACCACAGTCATCACCTCAACCTCCACCAATGCTGCCATACAAGAGATAAAAAAAGGAAAAAGGACAAGGAAATGGCAGGCAATGGTAGAGGAGGAGGAAAATGTGGTGTATGGCGTCTGCGGCCTGAGAAACGCAGAAACATCAGGGGAGGTGGTTTCCTGGGTGCAGTGCAGCCACTGTGGCAGTGGGGGAGGTGTAGAGTTCGCTAATATTAGCACACACGCATACATACATATACATAGCCTACACTATATATATATATAACAACACTAGATGACTCTCAGTATGTGTGAGGCGACAAGGGACAGTCATCATCTGACTCCGAAGCTAACTGCACTGTCTTTCATTTGCATCAATAAAAATATCTGTCAGCTAATTGTGTGGTGAAAATGTTTTTATTTTAAATATTTTTCGCATGTTTTTAAATAGTTGTTACAAATGGCGTGTTCCGATTCAAGCAACCATTGCAATGGACACCCATGATGTTGGTAAAGTAAATTTTTGAAGGTTGTACGTTACTGCTTACCATATGCTATGAGATGCTATTCTTCTTCGTGTTTTTTTTCGGCGGTTGGCATCCAGCTTGTTGGTGCATTACCGCCACCTTCTGCTCCGGAGTATGCTATTGATCTCTGATAAAGCTAATAACACGGGCGCAGCCATTTAACGTCATCTCTGGTCCAACCAAAGATGATAACGTGACAAGATAACTCACTTCCAGGTTAACTTGGTTGAGAATTGATATGGTTACAGTTGGGAGCAAGTGGAGTATCTTTGCATCATGCATCATCTTTGGTTGAATGCGGAAGAACAATATTAGCTTACTGCCAGATTTTTTTCGAAAATGCGTTTTTCGAGTATTTCGTCAATTATTTTGATCACGGATGAGTTTACCCGTGATGTAAAACATTGTAAAGTGTAATCGCTATATCACAATCGCTTGTGTATATTATATTTTCTGTCAGTCCGTAGTTAGCTCATTTGGGCAGCTTGGTTAGCAATGACGTTAGCGAACTGTAGCTAAATCAACGTTATAGGCTAGGGGGTATTTGCTGCTTACATTACTTCTGTGAAAGTGTGAACGTCTGCATAAACAAATAAATGTAAATGTTGTAAAGATGTTTATTTGGTACAATGTTTTTGTGGAACTGTGTGTTTAGTCCTAGGGTTAGCCCACAGGCCTATTGTTGCGTCAGCCCACAGGCCTATTGTTGCGTCATTCATTAATAGACGTTCTAATCTTGTGTTCTAATCACACCGGTGTGACCGTACGCTTCAGGGACCACTCTAGCGCTGTACAACCGGTGTGACCGTACGTGTCAAAGGGTTAAAGTTTGACAGTTGACACAAGACGCGGCTAACAAGCCAATGACACAATTAAAAGACACAGCACGCTATTTACATTTATGTACACATCGACCGGGTAGCGGCTCACTACCCGGTCCTAGCTGGCCAGCTGGCAACCTCCAGGCCGCCACATTGCCCCCACCCAAGTGGTCACAAGTCCCAGACGACCCCGCAGTCCACCCACAACTCACATCAAAGTCCCGGAAGTGGCCTGGGGGCCGCCGGTGTCGTTTAGGTCTCCCGGTAGCACTCAGCGGAGTGTCGCTGGACTCAGGCTCACTGGGTAACACGGTGTCGTTGCTCACCTCCGGCTCAGCTGCATCAGGGGTTGCCAGGGGCCTGTAGGGTGCGAGCCGGTCTTGATGCAGCACCACCAGACGACCCCGGCCTGGCATCCTGATGCGATAAACCACCTCAGAGAGCCGTTCTACAATTTCCCCAGGCCCCCGCCAGCTCGCTCGCAGCTTGGGCGACAGGCCCTTCTTTCGCTCAGGGCAATAAACCCAGACCTGCTCTCCCGCTGCAAAGTCCCGTCCTCTGCAGCGAGTGTCGTACCACCGCTTCTGCTTAAAGCCGGCGGAGGCCTGGGCCTTGCGGGCGAAGTCGTGAGCGATGAGGAGGCGGTCCCGCAGCCGGTGGTATTACTCCTCCCGAGTACGGCTTGGTTCTTCAGGGCAGCAGGGGTGAGTTGGCTGGACTCCTGCACGGCTGACCTCTAAGCCCACAGGACCAGTGGCAGGTGGCGATCCCAGTCCCGCTGGTGCTGGCTGGCTAAGATGGCTAGCTGGGTAGCTAGCGTGCGGTTAAAATGCTCAACGAGGCCGTCGCTTTGGGGATGGAGTGGCGTCGTTCGGGTCTTTGCCCCCCCCAGCCGCTTGCAAACCTCAGCCAGCAACCGGGACTCGAAGTTACGCCCCTGGCCACTGTGGAGCTCGGCAGGGGCCCCGAAACGGGTGAACATTTCCTCCACGAGCCTTTCCGCCGTGAAGTAATCCATTGCTACTAGAATGTAGCGATTGCCGGAGTCGGTGACGGGGAAAGGCCCGAGAACGTCCACCCCCACCCGTTCCATGGGGGCCCCCACCACATGTTGAGTCGCAGCAATGGACGTGGAGCTCAACGTGTCGTGACGACACCCCGGCCAGTGAAACTTCCCCCTCAGCCGGTGCAGGGTTTTGTTATTCCCAAAGTGGCCCGCCCCCACCGAGCCGTGGACTAACCTGAGGACATCAGGGCGGAGCGCCCGTGGCACCAACAGCTGCAGGATGTCGCTGCCCCGGCCCGGAGCCTGCCACCGTCTGTAGAGGAGGCCGTCGCGCTGCACCAAGCTGCTGTACAGGCTGTGGTAGCTCTTAAGCTCCGCTCTTATCCTGGTGCACCCCGACCCCAACCGCCAGTTTGTTGTGGAGACGGATGCGTCTGACACTGGGGTGGGAGCCGTGCTTTCGCAAGTTTCTTTCTCCGACAATCGGCTGCTCCCATGTGCCTTCTTCTCCAAGAAGCTTTCACTGGCGGAGAGGAATTATGACGTGGGGAACCGAGAACTCCTTGCCATTAAGCTGGCACTGGAGGAGTAGAGGCATTGGCTGGAGGGGTCCGAGAAACCTTTTGTCGTCTGGACTGACCACAAGAACTTGGCGTACCTCCACAGCTAAGAGATTGAACTCACGCCAAGCTAGATGGGCGCTATTCTTCGGAAGGTTCAACTTTGCACTCACCTACCGCCCAGGTTCCAAGAACGTCAAGCAATTTAACGGACAATTTAACACCTGCTCCGAGCGTGAGACGCCTGAGAACATCCTCCCTGTTTCCTGCACGGTCGCTTCCGTAACCTGGAAGATTGAGGCGGTGATCCAGAGGGCTCTACGTGAGGAGCCCGATCCCAGGTCCAACCCCGGCACATGCCTTTACGTCCCCTCAGCTGCTCGGACACAGGTGCTTCAATGGGCTCATTCATCTCTCCTGTCCTAACATCCCGGCTTTACCCACACATTGGCGGTGCTGAAGCGTAAGTTTTGGTGGAGCTCCATGATCCCTGACACCAGGCGCTTCATCAAAAGCTTGCACCACCTGCGCCAGAAGCAAGGCCTCCCACCAGGCTCCAGCAGGACTGCTCCAACCTCTGCCTGTTCCCAGCTGACCCTGGAGCCACATCGGGGTGGATTTCGTTACCGGACTTCCCCCTTCCGAAGGTAACACCACCATCCTCACCGTAGTGGACAGGTTCAGCAAGGCGGCCCACTTCATCCCCCTACCCGGACTACCCACTGCTCAAGAGACCGCTGATGTGTTAGTCAAGGAGGTGTTCCGCATCCATGGCATCCGTGCGGACATCGTATCCGACCGAGGCCCTCAATTCATCTCCCAGGTTTGGAAAGCCTTCTGCCTGGCCCTCGATGCCACTGCTAGCCTCTCATCTGGCTACCACCCCCAGTCCAATGGGCAAACCGAGAGAGCCAATCAAGATTTGGGAGCCGCACTATGTTGCGTGTCGGCCAAGAATCCGGCTTCATGGAGCAAGATGCTCACCTGGGTGGAATATGCACACAACGCCCTACCCTGTGCCGCCACCGGAAAGTCCCCATTTGAGATCGCCCTTGGCTACCAACCTCCATTGTTTCCTGACCAGGAAGCCGAGATCGCTGTTCCCTCCCTCGCCACCCACATGAAGAGATGCGTCAAGATCTGGAAGGACGCCAGGGCGGCGCTTTTACGCACGGCAGACCGTAACCAACGCTTCGCAGATCGCCACCGCACACCAGCCCGTTTACAAGCCAGGTGATTCCGTCTGGCTTTCCACCAAGGACATTCCCCTCCAATCTACTTTCCACAAGTTGCAACCCCGTTTCATTGGCCCCTTCAAGATTCTCTCCATCATCAACCCTGCATCTGCTAAGTTGTCACTCCCTGCTTCCCTCAAGATCCACCCTACGTTCCATGTTTCTTGTTTAAAGCCTGTTTGCTCTCACCCCCTCCTCCCTGCATCATTGATAACCACCCTGCATATACTGTCAAGAAGCTCTTGAACATTCACAAGAGGGGTCGGGGGTTCCAGTACTTAGTGGACTGGGAAGGTTATAGACCAGGAGTCAGTCGTTAAGGGGGGGGGGGGTCCTGTCACAAATCTACTGTCATGTCACGTTTTATTTTCTTTGTTAGATTTATTGTTAATGTCATGTATTGTGTTTAGTCTAGACACGCCACGTTTTATGTTTTGTTCTTGTCACGTTTCATGTTTGATTATTGTTACGATTTATTTTCTAGTCATGTCACGTTTTATATTTGATTCATGTTACGTTTCCCGTTCATTGTTTAGCATACACTTTTCCGTGTTTTTCTGCAGCCTTGCGTTCATGCTGTTTCTCTCTCTTGCTGTCGCTCACGCTTCCCTAATTGTTTCATTCTCCCGTGTCCATTTACTAATCTACTAACGTTAGATCAGGATTGGGTATCATGTTTACCTTACGTTTCTCGTGCATGTCATTTACTAATTTACTAAAGCTAGGTCAGGATAGGTTTATTACTAACGAGTACTAATTATCTTGTTACCTTGTCAGTCTTCCACACCTGATTTCCATTCACATACTGCTCTCAAGCTAAGTGTCTGCACCTGTCTACACCTGCATTTAAGCTCAGTGTTCATGTCTGTTCTTTGCAAAATTGTTGCCCCTGTTTATCAGTGCACTATTGAGCGGTTTTTCAAGCCTTTCTTTTGTTACGATCAAGCCTGTTTTTGACCATTGTTATTGACCTCTGTTTTGTTACCACTGCCTGCCTGTACCACAAGTTTTTGCCTGCTGTGTTTTTTTGTACTTTTGCCCCGCGGAGTGGACTTCGGTCTTGACTCTTGCATTGCCTTCGACCCCGAACCTGCCTACCGTCTGCCTGTACTTCTGCCCCGCTGACAGCTACTCTGGTTACTGGATTATTGCATGGTGTACCGATTCTGAGACTGCCTTCTCCCTCGGTACTGTACATTGGATTTGGCTGGATTCTGGTGTATGAACTTTGCTTGTTTTTTGACTACGCTCATTGGAGATTCCTTGATGAAAGCCCTGATGGGACTTTACCCTTCGATCTGTTTCTGAGTCGTGCATTTCGGGTCCAACCCTCACGCATCAGTCTCATTAACCTTAGTTCTTCATATTCACAATATATTACTTTTCGGCTTTTCCTAATTTGTTGGTATTAAATAGCAAACACACCATGAATATGATGCTATGTTTTCAAAATTTCTGTACCAACTTAGTTAGTGATTTGACCCCAAACATAAAAGGCATCAGAAAATGTCAACATAATATGAGGGTTAAATGTGTCAAATGTACCAAAATATCTTTGGCTTACCATTACTCATTTCATGATGTCAAACTGCTAATTGTCTATTTGATGACAATCTTGCATAAAATGGGCAAAGTTCTGTGAGCACTTTTTTGTTCCACAATTACTAACATTTGTAAAACATTTTGAAGAGTGAAGTGGCAGTCATAAAAGCCTTTTTTTTTTCAGCTGAATGACAGGAAGGAGAACGTTATGGCCCTTAACACCATTGGCAGTCTTGCACAGAGACACTCAGATGTGCTGGAGGCCAGACTTCATGACGTTTGACTTGCCCTGATCTTGGAGGTGATTTTTTCTTTCCCTTTCAATAATAATAATAGTAATAGAACTTTCCATGCATTTCCAAACAACAAGAGCTGTGTAACAAAAACAAAGATAAAACAGTACAAGGACAAGAATGCATCGTAAAGACAAATTTAAAACATGAATCCATGATATATAGAGATTTCATAATAATTAGCAGATTAGCAGATGCCTCATTTCACATGGTCCTTTGCAGCTCTGACACAGGTTTTTGTCTCCAGGTTGTGAACCCTTGTGCCAGTGTGTCCCGGGTTGCCATGGCACATAGCACTGCAACAGAAAGTGACCGACCGACTCTTCCAGAAGGATGTAGATGCTGCTCTGGAAAGCATGGTGTGGAACTGTACCCCCACCTGCACAATGAAGGCCCTGCTGGCCGGGGGCCAGAAATGAGACATCAGAACATAATGAGGAGAACAGGCGATTATTGAGTGCAAGTAAACGTGCTCAATGTTTCTGTAATACGGCCCCAGGGGTGTATCACAGCTCCAGTCCTGAGCTGCTGCAGTCTCAGCAGGTTTCCTTTCAGTGACGACTTCATGCTTGAAACGAGCAGTCTGGACTCATTAGCCAATCAGTGAATTAAACGAGCAGTCTGGACTCATTAGCCAATCAGTGAATTAAACGAGCAGTCTGGACTCATTAGCCAATCAGTGAATTAAACGAGCAGTCTGGACTCATTAGCCAATCAGTGAATTAAACGAGCAGTCTGGACTCATTAGCCAATCAGTGAATTAAACGAGCAGTCTGGACTTAGCTATGATAGATTACATTGATAATAAATTGATTTAACATCAGTTACGTTGATTTCCATTATTAAAATCAACATTGTTTCAACATTATTTCAATGCATTGATTCGATGAGCGTAAACGTAAACTCGATGAGCACCTGGACGCAGAATCAACATCAGAGATCAACACTGAATCAATGCTTCATCTTATATTAATTCAACATAGATTCAATGTTTCCTTGCTATCTGGGTAGCCTACCACAATTTCCTAAATTATGCATGAGTTATGTTGCATGAGCTTGTGGCACTTTTAATGCAGTTTTTCTGTTTTACTAGCCTACATAACAGTCCTGATAGCCTAAAAAGCTACGTTTGCATTAATGTATGGTTAGCTCTCATCTTAATTTGGATAATATTTTTAGTAGCCTAACAGTTAACGTTGTTAAAGACTGCTAAGTTAGCCATTAATTAATTTACAATTAATTGTCCAGTCAACCATTTAACTGTTTGTTATAACTAACGTTAGAGATAGTTGTTTGGTATGTGGACTAGGCTACTGCGTCTTTGTCGTTTGTTGTTATAAAGTGCATAGTGGAAAAAAAAGCTGGGGCGTGGTTTGATACCTGGAGCTCAGCCCCTTCATTATGACCTTATCACGCCCACATTTAGGCATTTTTCTAATTTCAAACGGGGCGGGGTCTAGCGAAACCAGCGTGTTTTGTTACCCTTTAAAATTCAACATTTTTTTAAAGTGACTTCATTCACCAGCAGAATGTAAATAACTGCTCTAGTCCACAGCGAGCACTGCAGCTCACACTGAACAGTGTCGTGCAGAGCGAGTAATAATTTGTTTACAAAAATATTCAACATAAACAGGCCAGCAAAGGCACAGTGTGAACAAAGTAAACAATTGATATTTTACTTACCTCATCAGAACATTAAAAGATTTAGTTTTGTTTTAACATGAAAATATAGGAACTATCCACACCTTGCACGCAACGCAGAGAAGCTCACCACGTCCCTGTCAGATAAGCAGTTTGCATATGCTTTATACTATATAACCTAATTATTTTTTATAATAAAACAAAACTAGCTAGCTAATTGCTAAGCTAGACTGAAAAACAAACTATCAAAAAGCAAGGAACTATCAAGCTATCTATAAAAGAAATATAACTATAACTTTTTTACACCGGCCATGTTGGCGCCGACAGAATTTTACAAGCGATGTTCTCATTACCGTAATTCCTAAACCATTTGCGCTATCGAAAAGATTCCAAGCACGACGCACACAGGCTCCGGTTACACACACAGTAGTGATGGGCAGTTCGGCTCTTTTTTCTGAGTCTCGGAATATCATTAGATATAGACTAACATAATTCCTTTGTCAATAGGGTTTCCGGTTGAATCACGCTGAGTAGTAAACCCGATTAATAGCTTAATGGTGTACTGCATTTTGCCCTTTGTTAAAACCACAGAACTCTACAAGAACAGTTAGGTGGTTAAAACTCGAAAATAACTTTGGTTTGTGTCACGGCTCTGGTTCCGGCTCTGTCTGGAGCCATAGGATATTGCCACAGCTCAAGGCTCTTAAATTGAGTCAGTCGAGTTCATTTTGTGCTGATCAGTTGGGTAGTATAGCTACTGTAGCTACGTATCTTTCTTTTTACCATTTTTACCATTACCAGTAGTCATAATACCTTTGGAATGAGCTGGGGCGATTATTAACTTCACAAAAGGGTGTGCAATATTGTTAGATCAAATTTAAATGTATTCTTACGTAGACTTCTAACTTAGCAATCAGAAACTGCGCGCCACGCATTAACCACTGCTGAGTGTCTCGGGGGAGTGTCTCCCGGCTGTAGTAGAAAGCAGGCAGAGTCAGAGCCAGAGCCAAGAGCCAGAGCCATGGGTAAGCACGATTCCCTTGAACTGGCGAGTCGACTCGGACGACTCAGCATAAAGAGTCGTTCAAAAATACTGATTCCTTCGCGAACTGCACATCACTAACACACAGCGCAAATCTGAAGAGAGGAGAGCAGGAGAGACATTACGAGCGGGCATTTTTTGCAAATTTTGTGAGTTTGAGGGAATATTTCTGAGGGAACAAATGTCGAGATCTTCAAGAGTTACAAAACCACCAAACAGGTTCGTTGAGGATGACAGTGACCATGACGAAGGAGCGATTTCATCTGAACCAGAGTATGTAGTAGGCAACGGACAGGGCAAAACACAGTGCCAGCATGGGGTGACGACAGTGCACTCTCTGCAAAAAGAGCACTCCCTGGCAATGTGAGGAGTTTAATGTGGGCCTGTGTCTGCAGCTAGAGAGGAACTGCTTCAGAGAGTTCCACAAAGGCCCAAAAACACCTGGACATTATTAGGAAAAACAGGACAAAAAATAAAAACTAAAAGCCCAAGGCTCACAAAGGTTCTTGGACAGATGTATGATAGTTAAAATTTCAAATTGAACATGCTTAACATTTTGTCTATGTGCAATCACAGTTTCTACTTTACTAAAAACCTGTAAAATACAATTCCGTTTTTGTGTTTTTCTTCTCTTTAAACTGTTATTACACACTCAAAACATATAGTAATGTTAAATAACAAAATAAATCCAGGCGGCCTGTTTGAGGCTTAGGTGTAAAAGCGATAACTAGAATATCCAAAAAAGCTCAACTGTAAGATAGCTATATTACTCGCTCGCTCGCTCTCTCTATCTCCTGATTCTCCAGTCTCCACGCAGATGAACCGCTGCCCTGAGATTCGCTTTTATAGCTGCTGCGTAGGCCGCTCTCGCTCCAAAACTGCAGGGTGTAGCCACAGAACTATCGGTGGGCGTAGCTGTACAGGTTTCTATTTCGTCATTGAGGGAGAAATACGTAGCCAAAGACTTTTCTGGCCAATCAGAGATTGAACATGCTGTACCTAACGTTTTACCACTAGAGACACTTTTGAGCCAGATTCTTAAAGTTTATGCTTTTTTGCGCTGACTGCAGTAATTTGTCAAGATTTGGACCAGGATTAATGAGTAATACTTAGAAAAACCCAAATGTATCAGTTATCATCCAAAATAAGTGGTTTTAGTGCTTTGATACCCTTTAAAGTCATTGCTTTCACCTCTGTTCTAATATGAAATTCTGTTGGCTTACGTTATCTTTTGCCCTTTACTAAATGGGCTAGATAGCAAGCTACATGAATGTGACTGTTATTCAACACCAATAGCTAACAGTGATACTCATAGTTGATTAGCTAACATTACTTAAATGCGATAGACCTACGTATGGATGACGTCATTATTTGGCCTATTGAAATAATGTTAGAATACGTTATTTGATATTTCCACCCAGTTAGCAAGCTGCCTTGGTGTTTGTTACATGAATGGTAAGCAAGCCAATAAACTATATTCTGTGTCTGTAAATTATAATCGGGGCTTGACATTAACGGGATAGTTCACTCATTTTGAAGAATTGTCTAAATTAAGATGCGACAAGTCTAAGACAATTGATTCACTTAATAACCAAAACTAATAAGTAAATTATTAGGCTACCAATTAATTTTAAGATAGCATTATTGTTCTGTGCATCATAAACTTGTTGCATTTTTCTAGATCCGCATTTATGACGACGTTATCATGCGAAGATTTTGACTTTTAAATGCTCCATGTTTAAATGTTCAATGTTTCGTAGATTGCAAATTAGTTTTTCAAGTGAGACACTTAAGAGGCTGTCCTCTTTAAATATGCTTTCTAATTAACTCACTTTGACTCATTTAGAGTGCCGTCTTAAAATGAATTAGGCTACATACTTTAACACATTCAGATTATTGGCTTATCCTTGTTAAACAATCTCAAGTTATCGTTATGTCGTTGTCATTTCTTAATCATTAGGCTATTGGTCTTGATTAGCCTACTCAGTTAATTAATTGTTTGATTAGCTAGGCTACTTAAGCCAAATAAACAAGCCTAATGCTGTAGCTTATACACCGCTTTTTCCAGTACAACAGCTATCAAAAGGCTGGTTATTGCGATAGGCTCAGAAAGCCATCTCCGGGGCAAGACCTCCAGCACCCGGCATGCACTAGGTCTTGTTTCATCACATCTTCAGAAAAAGGGGATAGTGTGCTTAAATGTGGGAAAACATGGTTCTCACTCACATGCTGATCAGAATATTGGGACACCGGTTCGTCCACCTGCGTGGCACAGTCAGACATGAAACATGTCTGGGTGGCTGCGTCCCGACAGCAGGCCACCTTAGTCACCGAGAATAGAGCCGTTGTGTGGTCCCCAGTGAACAGGGGAGTCCCATCTGGAATTAAAAGAACAATGTGTTATGTCCATAGCTATTACGTTGTGCTATTACGTTGTCCATAGCTATAACTGGAGCATATTGATTACTGCACATTCATTACAACCATACAAAACAGCATGTGTGTATTCATTATGTCACCGCCTCGGATAGATCTGACCTGAGGTTCACAGATCTAGGAATACTGCACACAAAGCATAGCCTAATGCTTTTTTAATGCTCATGAATGCATAGTTACTGTAAATCGTTACCAAATGTGTGCGGGTGAAGATTTAATTTCTACCTGAAAGGGGTGGTAAACCAGGGTGTATCCGATTCGGAAAAAAAATCCGAATTGCACGAAATGCACGGTTTAGCTGAGCTGCTAAACCGTTCGTCTTCCTCTTCTTATGCATTACATGATATCAACCAAATACCAACCTCTAAATCTGGCACTCATTCTAGGCTATTTATCAAGACTTTCTCCGATATTATTTAACGTAACAGAAGCATAATTCTGAAGCAAGCGCAAACCGAATTCCATCATAGTTCGATAACCTTTCATCATCAAGGTGGCTTCTCTTGTGACGTCAAAGAAACATTCGAATTTTCTCCCAGTGCGCAAAATGCCACACATGTCGTTGAAAAGCAATTGAAAAGGCGTCCAAGACGCGTTTCCAACACAATTTAGCCGTCCATGGACGACTGTTGTTCACCGGGATGTTGGTTTGCAACTTGCCACTGACATCTTATCATAGGCTAGATGCGTTGTGTCGAAATTAACACTCGCTGCCAGAATCTTCTTGGAGCTATGTCCAGCTTTGGCGTTTTTCGATTGATAGATGAATGCACTTTCCCGCATGATTTCCAAAAATATATTCTCTCACATGTCTCCCCCAGGTGAAATTTCTACTTCTAGTTGTCTGCTTCACTCCGATCGACGTTTTAATGTGATTAAGCATATTTAAAATGCCGGGAAAGTATAATAGGCTAGTCTAAAAATGAAACGAAGATAGCTCACCTCTCTCGTCTGTTCGCAGTGTAGCTACGATGTGTGTACAGCGCCAAAATTGCCACTGTTTGTTTGTTTATTTAGCCTACACAACTGGTCAAATGTGCGCGATATGAAAAGAACAGCCCAGTAAACATGCGTTGGCTAAAATAGTCATTATGGTTGGCGACGGTCAGTCTCCTGCCAACGTTGGCACACTGTTGGAATGCGACTGTAGCCTAACGGTTACATATTTCGTTGTGAGCCAATATTGGTAGCCTAGCCTACAACGTTGGAATACCACTCTTTCCCATCCATCGTATTCGTAAGATATAAACCACGACATGCCGTATATATAGGCTACAAGAATATATGGCACGACTTGCTTTTCCCACGGCCTCAGAAATCGAGAGAATATCAGAGAGAGGGAGAAAGAAAATGTGATTGCAGCGATTAATTATGTTGGAAAACGTTTTTAAAAATGTTAGACTAGATTTTCCCTATCATACCCTTACACGCCTTTAGCTATACCTTCGAAAATGTGAAAAACCGTATTTTATATGGGCAAACTTGACACTTACGATTAAATAAAATTTAACTAATGGAAAACTTTAGCTGGCTACCATTAGCGATACACGGACACTAAATTAGCTTTGCTTATTTCCTGGCCACGTCAGCCCACGTTAACGACGTTACCTTAATGTTTATAATTTTTTCGCCACCTGTTGCTAGGCAGAATTAGTATGGAGCAGTTTCTGCCACTCCGCCCAAGATATTTTGCGGCAGGTTTTCCGTGCATATGTAGATCACGCTCACGTTGTTTCCCTAGCAACAGTGGGGCCGAGTTCTCCGCTGCCCCACGGCAGCTTTGGCGTTGGCACTCCGCTATGGCAGTGATTTTCAACCACTGTGCCGCGGCACACTAGTGTGCCGTGAGAGATCGTCAGGTGTGCCGTGGGAAATTATCCAACTTCACTTAATTAGTAACACTTTTGGTTGGTGGTGTGACTCAGGATTTTTTTAATGTAAAAAATGTGCCATGGCTCAAAAAAGGTTGAAAAACACTGCGCTATGGTATCCCGAACAGTTCTAAAGCCGACGCAAACTAGACACCGTATATCCAGTAGCTCTGCGCTACCCAGTTTTTAAGCGAAATATATCCAGTTAACAAGACACCACCAATCCAGTCATCCTGCGCCACCCAGTGGACATCTCCACATATCGCGTGGGATGTCGAACTGGGTCGCGCGGTATGCCCGGCTGCGTAGCACAAGGGGCGTGTTCGGCTAGAGCCGATTTACGTCATATCTGCGTCGGCCTGCATCGGAAACTGTCCGAGATGGCCGAAAAGTCGGTGCTGCGTGAACTAAGGCGGAAATGACAACATAAGGTTAAGCAGGCGCCTTAGCAGCGGTGCAGTTGCTCTCGGGCGCCTTCAACAACATCGCCGCGCCTTCAAACTAACCAACGACAGAATTGGTTAGAGAGCGAGGAGAGAGTGGTGTTTCCTCACGACAAACGCGGATAATTTCACAATATCACCATCTATCTCGCCGTATTGATTCTACTCTCAAAAAAAAATCTAAATTAAATGTACCCCTCCCTAATAGTGTTCAAACACAAGTAGGCTATAAGGGTTATTTAGTCAATCTTACAATGTAACAGCAGTAGTCTATTTCCCCCCTCTTTCTGGTCTCTTATCTAATTTCACAATTCATATTTATTTTGTTGTTTTTCTTATTGCTCTTATTTAAAAAAATATATTATTTAATACAATCCTTTTTTTGTACTTCAATTAATGTGATTTTGTTTCATAATGTGAGGTTCTAGTATAAGCCCAACCTATCGAACACATTTCTGTACATTACTTTTGTGTACTTGCATTTATTCTTTATTCATACAAATAATACATAAATAAATAAATATGCGTTTTGGGAGTTTGGGATTGTAGCACATACGGTCACTACTGTGGTTATTATATACTGTACCTTACATGTACTTTCTTGAGATAAACCAATATGGATGTGAAAAGTACAATATTGGTAATGTTACACTAACAAATGCCAATTCTCATTCTTGAC
Organism: Ilyophis sp. 1 JC-2022; assembly: GCA_022702515.1. Classification (NCBI taxonomy): domain Eukaryota; kingdom Metazoa; phylum Chordata; class Actinopteri; order Anguilliformes; family Synaphobranchidae; genus Ilyophis; species Ilyophis sp. 1 JC-2022. The sequence goes on from CM040396.1 coordinate 49,884,196, forward strand.
TGCTTCTGTAATCCAACTGTAGGCCTACCTCTAACTTTATAAAATATGTTGTCTGAACCTAGAAGTGTCAAGAAATAACCCAAAAAAAGGCCTGGCCAAATATAGGTAACTTAATGTTTTGTTCAATAATGTAACTATATTGGATAAACATATTTTATATAAAATTAAAGATGCAACTTTGTAATGAGTGTTTTGTATTTTGCATTTTGTATTTGTATAACAGCTGGTTTAAGAGTAAAATCCTAATTGGACTGTTGTCCAAAAAATTGTCCTCTTCAAAACATTTGGTGTGAGCATATAGAACATTAAGGTAGGACCACCAAATGATAACACATTAATTTATGTCAAAGTATTTGGGAAGTTACCTAATTTATATTTCTCTTCACCATCCTTGTTATCAGTAAGACAACTCATTCGCTGATGTTCTTCTGTTGAGAAGTGGAGTTTTCCCTATCTCCAGATGGGACAGTGTATAGGCAGACCTCTGCCTGTCACATTCCAGCAGAGGGGACCACATACAAATAAACCAATTCCATAATAACATGAAGGGAAGGACGAATTAAACAATATTATGTAACACATCCTGGCACTACTGTGCTGTACATCCACTTTGCAAATTGTTGAAAAATTAATGATTGAGATCTAACACTGTTATTATGGCTATGGGTTCATTAGATGTGGGTGTTCTGGTCTCCAAAACAAAACCGATAAATTATACGAGCAATTAAGACCACATTTTCAGAATATTTATTTCACACACAATGGTGACATTCACATAAGGCAAATATACTGTAGGACTGTTCCCCTCCACCACCATTCAAACCACAATGACTCAGAGTTCTTTATGTCATTTTGGATGTTTATTGTGAAATCTGAAATATATGAACAGTAATTGGTGACAGGTAAAAAAAAGATTATACATTGATACAGGAAAACATGTTCTGCAAATACAATTCTATTTATCCATATATTACCATAACTGGCTAGGGACATCGTTCTTCACAGCGGTCCCTCAAAACAACTAATAACTCCCAGGATCCCAGTGTCCCCATATGTACTATATACAGTGAGCACCATAATTCATTGGACAGTGACACTTTTCTGTTATTTTGGTTCTGTACTCTAGCACTTTGCGTTTGAAAGGATACAGTGACTGCAAGGTTGATGTGCAGACTGTCAGCTTTAATATTAGGGTATTTTCAAATTAAAGCTGACAGCCAGCACTTCAACCTCATTGTCACAGTATCCTTTCAAACTCAAAGTGCTACAGTACAAACTGAATTCATATTGTTAAACACATGGATGGCATTCAATTTACCAAGTTTATTGTCAGGGTCCAAAGTATTGATGTATTGTACTATAAATAAGAGTAAGTAAGTCATGTATGCTATTTACTGTTTTTGTGTGGAAAATAAATCTGAAAAGACTGGTTAAATAAAGGATATGCAACCAAATATTATTTCATACCAGTATGATTAATCGTTAGGATTAATACACTTTCCCTTCATATCACAAGAAATATCTTCTATCCATTAACTGCACAACTCTAAAGAAGCCCAATGAAAGAGCAATTCTTTGGCTTTCTCTTAATATCATTACTTGCATCAAATTGCCTGCAGAAATACATGCATTGCCTGCAGAAGTATGGCCTGATGATCATGATTTTGACCAAAATCTTTTCAGCTCATAGCATGGACAGTAAATATGTGAAGGAGAGGATCATGGTGTGTGCAGTCATTCTTGCACCACTACTGCTAGGAATTTCCAAGAACCAGTGTTTACTGTGTTTGCTGATAGTGGCACACATACGACTGTTCCCCTCTGCTTGTTCATAGAATATTGGGTATCACTTTAAATTAAGTTGCACCTATACCTGTGCAGTTCAATTGTAACTAATTTGGTAACAACATATTATTACTGAGTAACTCCAACGTATGTAACATGGAACAGCAGTAAGTGGTATTCGTCATTACAAAAGTGAATATTTAGAAAATATTTTATTTAGACTCATAGGCGAAATGTTCATGATAGACAACAAATAAACCTTGCCTGTTAATTTCACAATGTGTCTTTATAATTTGCAATGATTTCATTTCAGCAGGAGAGATGCAATAGGGCTAGTATTCTTAATTGCACAATCACATGTGTAATTAAGAATACCACTTACTGCTGTTCCATGTTACATACGTTGGAGTTACTCAGTAATAACCTCTCTTACCAAATTAGTTACAATTGAACTACACAGGCATAGGTGCAACTTACTGTAAAATGTTACCCAATATTTTGAACTGGTATAAACTTGTGCAGGTCAGAAAAGTCACATTTTTGCAGCTTAGGAGTGAGGATTCTTTCATATTAACCACGGTTTTAACAATGAGGAGGGAGCACTTCAAGATTGCATCACCAGCTTCGTCCAACTCCGCTAACGATAATTCCAAATGATCCAGACTCAGGTGCGTGGCATCATATATACATAAACTCCTCAAAAAAAGTTCGGAAACGTTATTTCGGTCGATTATTCCTCCCCTTTAATAATACCAATTGGTATTGTATTTTATATCGTTGGAAAGCCTGATTAGTCACCTTTACAACGAGGTACAACTTGTAAGGATCGTGCATTCGTGGAATGAGCAACACAGCTAACCGTGTGGGTAGCGGCCCAAAAAAATGTGCCAAAATCCCCTGCAATATTCTTCTGTTGGTATTCACTCTCGTTTTGAGTTGCTTGGTGGACTGGATGATTGCACTCTCCCACAGTAATAAGGAAAAAACAACACATATTGGCCATTTTTACACTTTATTCATTTTACACTGTCAGGGACCTCAGTAGCGTGTGGAAGATCCATACGCAGCCACAACAGCTTGGCACCTCCTCCTCATGCTGGTCACCAGCCTGGTCACACACTGCTGTGGGATGGCATCCCATTCCATCCCACTGGCATACACCTGCCAGCACTTGAAGCTCAAAACGAGAGTGAATACCAACAGAAGAATATTGCAGGGGATTTTGGCACATTTTTTTGGGCCGCTACCCACACGGTTAGCTGTGTTGCTCATTCCACGAATGCATGATCCTTACAAGTTGTACCTCGTTGTAAAGGTGACTAATCAGGCTTTCCAACGATATAAAATACAATACCAATTGGTATTATTAAAGGGGAGGAATAATCGACCGAAATAACGTTTCCAAACTTTTTTTGAGGAGTTTATATAAAGAGAAAAAGAGCAAGACTGACAGACAGAGCAATGGAATCTGGGAGAGAAATGGCGAGATGTGACAGTGAGAAATACGAAGTGGTCCTAAGCAAGGGGTCAAGGTCCTTTCAACTGAAAGTGACAAAGGATGTTTTGGACCAAATTCAGTCAAGTAAGTTTTTTATAGTTCATATAAACTAAGATTACAGAAGACTTGAATTGAATATTGCCAGTCAAATAATGAACAGATATATTCAAACTTAAAATGTATTACTCATGGCCACTTGTTGTATTCACCTTTAGACCAACAGATGGCAGATCAAATGTTTGAAGACATCTTAAAGGCTGCTCAGATGCCTCAACAAGGTAGGTCCCCATTCATGTTTTTCGGACTAATTTGTTTTTCTTTAGCTTTAATGCTGTAACAATTGTAATCTACTGGCCAGTAGTGTCTGCAAACTGTCTTCTGCTGCTTTGCTACGGCTAATTACTACTCAATGTAATTCCAGAGCCGTAGGCCTAGTGTGTGGCCATGAAATTCCATTATGAGTAGCGTACTGCTACTTTCAATGGTAGCAGTACGCTACCAACCCAAAGACCACCAACTGAATTATGCAAATTAACTAACCCTGTAACGGTTGCCAATCATTCTTTGCTCTTTGAATTCCCTCATCCAGCTCAAACAACCCTGCCTAGCCACCCCAGTGAAGAACATGGCCAACAGCTACCACCAGTCTACCACCATACACCTCCACCAGCCCACCACTACGCACCTCCACCACCAGCCCACCACCATGCACCTCCACCAGCCCACCACGGCCAACAGCTACCGCCAGCCCACCACCACCAGCCCACCACCATGCACCTCCACCAGCCCACCACGGCCAACAGCTACCGCCAGCCCACCACCATGCACCTCCACCACCACCAGCCCACCACCATGCGCCTCCACCAGCCCACCACCATAGACCTCCACCACCACCAGCCCACCACCATGCACCTCCACCACCACCAGCCCACCACCATGCACCTCCACCACCACCAGCCCACCACCATGCACCTCCACCAGCCCACCACGGCCAACAGCTACCGCCAGCCCACCACCATGCACCTCCACCAGCCCACCACCATAGACCTCCACCACCACCAGCCCACCACCATGCACCTCCACCACCACCAGCCCACCACCATGCACCTCCACCACCACCAGCCCACCACCATGCACCTCCACCACCACCAGCCCACCACCATTGACCTCCACCACCACCAGCGAGTAGTTCACCTGGTCCATCTCAACCTGGTCCATCACAAGGTAATGAAATACCTTCCTCAGTTTAAGTTCACCAGTAACATTTTGAATGACCCTTTCAGCCTACAAGTGAAATGCCCTGTTACTGATATGTATGGTTTTTTTTCCCTCCAGAATTTGACAAAAAAACCAGTGCAACAAGACACTTTTTTACAATAAAATCACGAGAACTTTCCACGAGAGAGGCTACAACTTCTCTGTGGAAAAAATCTGAAAAAACTGGGCAACTTACAAACTACCTACAGGCGGACGAAAGATCGTGCCCGGGAGAGTGGTGAAGGGAGGGTCACCTGGGATTTTTTTGAGGCATGCGCTTCAGTTCAGTTCACTTCTAAAACCGAGTAAATGCAGTTAATTGTAATGACTGCATAATGCTCATGAATGTGATCAGCTGCTTTCTTGGTTGTAAATTTTTCAATTTCTGTTACAGGCAATGGACACCGTATTTGACAGCACAATTGGAGCACCACCACCAGCTGGCACAATTATCACCACACCCCTCCCCCCAATCCCAACAGCACGCAGCACATTTTCCACCCCTGTCACCTCTGCACCCACCACTGTCACCACTACCATCCCCATCCCTGTGAGCACCCCACAAACACACAGCACCATCACCACTGCTCCCTCACAAATGACACCACAGCTCAGACGTCAAACCTCGAGCACTTGCACTACCCCTGCCAGCCAGTTGATTTTAAAACAGTTTGAAGCCCATGCTGAACGGCGGACCGCAGCCATGGAGGCCATTTTTAGCCGGGGTGTGGAGAGGAGGCGGCGTCAGGAGGAGCGGAGGCGGGAGCAGAGGGAGACCGCCATTCTGAAGGAACTAAAAGAAATCAATAATAACTTAAAGGAGATGGTCCAAAAACAGGAGGAGATGGTGCAAAAACAGGACCAGCTCCTTAAGCTTTTGGGGAAAAAAAAAAGGTTCATGTAAATTACATTGGCTTGTGTACTTCATTCAGCGTAATTATTATACAACATGGACTATGGAAATCCAGGTCTTCATTGTGTATGCTCTCAGCTGGCTGCCTGTTCTAAACAGAAACTGTTCATTTAATTCAGGGTTCAGTTGCATGGTCCAAATTAAGGACCTCTTTTTCATGCAACATTGTGTATGCACCCAGAGATGGCAAAGGGTGCAAAAGCTAATTAGTACCATCTTAAGAATGGTAAGACATGATGGGTGTTAATATACCTTTCACAGACTATGGATTCGCTCCAATTCCGAGAGGATACCACTGTTCAAAAAAGAAAACCCCAATTTCAAAAGTTGGAACAGTTATAAAAAATGCACATAAAAGCAGCTGTTTTTACAGTGATTTGTAAATTATTTGACATATTTAATTGAAAACAAAAAATGTAATGTTTACCTTATGAAATATATTTTTGTAAATGTATGCTATTTCCCAATTTGATGCCTGCAACACGTTCCAAAAAGGTTGAGAGGGCCAAAAGACTAAAGGCTGTGACACATCGGGGATGTAACGAATAAGCGAGGCGAAAATGCGAAAAATTCTTCGGCGAATATTTCGCGTAAAAACCTGACACACCTGCAACAATGCGAAAAAACGAAAAAACTTGCGTTCTTTTTCGCGTTTGAAAATCCGTGCGAATAAAAATGGATTACTCTTCGTCAAGCGAACCAGAACGTTAAAAACAGAGCATGATTAAATTACATTGGCAAAATATTGAACCGGGCTTATTATGTGTCCGTTTTTACTTATGTAGTTTGTTTTGTCTACAACATGCTCTCCTTCTCTTCCCTCCTTTTACGGACATACGTGTTCCACTGCCTCTTGATCTCTTCCACTAATATAAAGGGTTAACCACAACATAACAATACATTACGTAATTTCAGCAAACATCTTTAAAATAAATTTGTCGTAGTCTATACAGTGTAGCAACTCATGAAGTCTGAAGAGTTTTCTCCAAAACGATCGCTACAGGCAGACCTCGTCTGTTTTCCTCGTTATTTATATAACTTGGCTATCAGGAATCAGGAAATCCACACAGGAGTCGGAATAAGATTTTTCTGGAACTTTATAGACTTTATTTGCCACGCACACAGACAACAGTGTGACAGCAAAAACATTTCATATAGGCTACTCTACCCTACCCTTCTCCTCCTCCCCCTTTCTCTCCTGGCCAGACCCGGTAGCTAGACTACGTGTCGTCTTTCTCCTTCGGTTAGCATATAGCCCACAATTACTAAACAATATCACATATAGCGGTTCGCTAGCTTTCATCCTTTGTTTTCACCAAGGCAAACAACCCAGGCGGTGACAGCGTAGCCTACATGAACTCGCCTAAAGTAAAAAAATAAATAGCTATGTTTGTGTGTAATCGCCACTGGCTTGTTATCTTCTTTACATGAACTGCTATTAACGTTAGATCTAAAGGTTAGCTAACGTTAGCTGGCTAAAATAGCTGGAGACGACTTTTAAGCCAATGCTAATAACCTATGGGAGCTGATCAGATAGCAAGTTGTGCGTATTGCAACCATTTAGCTATAAACCCACCATCTTCATAGCCTATTTGCTCGTCTATGGTTTTCCACAAATTGTCCTTCAAATCGTTGTCTTTGTAACTATTATGTATCTTATCAAAGAGGACGCTATACTGTGACACATATAAAATCAGTTGGTCCGCCATATTGGATGTTGGAGTTTGTTGTGGCAGTGCGGTGACGTCAGTCATGGAAACTTGTTATGATTGGATAGATAAATAGTTTCGCAAACGAAAACTCGCAAAAAACTAACTTGTTGCGAATAAATGAAATGCCGCTTTTTCGCAAAGGACATTTCGCGTTTGATGTGCAAGATTTTATGAACAATACATGAGTTTGTTTTTATTTTTCAACGTGCGATTTATTCGTGCGAGTAAATCGCGGCCAGTGTGTCACGGCCTTAAGGGTTGTTTCTCCTGACTTATTTTTCCATACAGTTTAATAGGAAAATGAGTCTGGAGAAACGACCCTTAAAGTGATCCTTTATCTTTCTTTACTCACACTGGCCTCTGAGGCCACCACTTGCAGTTCCAGTGTCCTGGTATTCTACCCGTGAATGTCCTTCTATCACATGCCTCAAGACATCCAAATGTTAGACTAATACAAGTCAGTGGTAATATGCAATGATAATGATTAGTCAGTGACTAATGGTTACCATAATTTCAAGAAGTGGTATATGTGAATTAAGACCAAGCCTGCGGCTGCATTCTGGACTATTTGCAAATGCTTGTTGGCACAGGACAAGTCAGCCAGCAAGGCATTGCACTAGCCCAGGCATGAATTTATTAGGGCCTGGCCCAGCAGCTGTATGATTTCTTGAGGAAGGAAGCGGTGAATTGTCCTGGTAGAGGGAGAATCTGTACATCCAGATGATCACTGCAACATGGCCCAAGAAGTTCATCTGGTCATCCAGGCCATACAGTGGAGGAGAGCAAGGAGACCTGATGTACAACAGAGAAGAACAATGAGCTGAAGAAGAGATGCAACCACAAATCTTGACAGGCGTGGGAAAAGATATAGGTGGAGGAGAGGGCAGCAAGAGTGGCTGTATTCTCTGGTGGGATCAACATCTGGGTTAGGATTAGAAAGCAAAGGGAGAGCAATAAGGCCTGGGTTAAGATTTCAACTTCTATTAAAGTTCAAAAGTGCTCAACTCTGATTAACTAATACAGTATTAGTGGATGCTGGTGGAAGGCTTGACTGCCAAAATGTGTATGTGCTAATCAAAAAAAATCCAAAGACCTGACAGAGAAATGCTGTCCTCATAGAAATGTACATTAAGATAAACTGTGCCTTCTGAACCACTGACTGACAAATTCAGGGGCCAAAAAGTGAGTCCAGACCAGATGCACATGCATGACCTGAACAAGGAATAGTGTGCTCAGAGTAATCTTCATCATTGCACTTGAACAAAGGGGAATGAATGTATGAAATGGTGAACAAATACTTCAAAAATAGAAGGGCAAGAATGTATAAATGAAGCATAAAAAATAAATATAAAAACATAATAAAATTTATCAAATATATAATTACATGAATACAATAAAAAGCAATACAATTTAATCTGGTGTATGTTGTATGTTGTTCTGTGTTATGAAGGGAAAATAATAGAAAATGTGAACAAAAAGGAAATAATGCAAAATACAATTATAAAGTGGCACATATGTCATCTCGCTTCTGATTCCCTGTGTTACGAGCATTGTGCTCCGGGTATTCATCATCTTCCTCACTGCCATCCCTGTCTTGTGTAAACTCATCATCAGGATCCATGCAGATGTTATGCAGCATGCAGTTATAGCAGTGCTGGTGTTACGGATGCTTCTCATGTGCAACTGCTGTAACCTGCGGAACTTCCCCTTCAGAAGGCCAAATGCCCTCTCAATGGCCATCCTCGCGGACGATAGCTGGCGATTATAACGCCTCTGCTGGACCGTGAGGTGGCCATTATCACGGTACGGAGTCATCAGCACGTCTGAGAGGGGGTATGCAGCATCCCCAATGATGTGCATACCCTGGGGCAGTAGCAGTTGGGGGTTATCCCTCAATGTCCGAGCCACCTCTGTCATCCGGTAGACTCGGGCATCATGCCAACTGCCAGGGTGCCCTGCATTGACATGCACAAAACAAGCTGTGTGATCACAGAAGGCAGTGAGGTTGATCGAGTAGTACCGCTTTCTATTAATGTAGATTTCCGGTTCGGGAACATTTTCTGGCCTGGGGATTTGGATGTGGCTGCCATCTACAGCACACACAGTGTTGGGAAAACCAGCTGCACGGAAGGCCATCTCAATTTCCCGCAATCTGTGGTGGTCTGGCCATGATATTTTGTGACTGAGGTGGGTGGTGACAAGGGACGTGAATTCGTGCAAGTGGGATGATATGATGGATTTTGATGTGTTGAACCGGCTTGCAACCCCTCTGTAGGATTCCTGGTTGCTTAGGGTCCACAGGCTGGCCAGGACAAAGTCCTGTAGGGACCATTTCCTGCCCCGCAGGTCATTATAATAAGGACCCAAATCCCTGATCAGGTCCTATATCAGAAAAAAGTTAAAGAACATACATATTAAATAAAAATATTCCTGCAGGAAGGTTAGGATTTGAAAATGAGTGGTTTAGAGTCATTTACCTCAACCTGACCCCGAGTTAATCGGGAAATTGGCCTTGAAGTCAGTCAGACTGTACATTGAGACAACCTCAGCTACGTAAGATGTGATTTTAGGCACAATCCTTAAAATGGGAGTGAAAGTTGACAAAATTACACTTCTGTTAGAATTTCTCATTGGTAAAGATATTGTGCAATAGGTTACAATATGCTTTAGAACCATCACTCGTCTATGAAAACATGCATGTAGGATACTTAATATACCTACTTAAATAGATTGTCACATTACAATGTCTGGCAACGATGTCTTGTGGATTTACATGAACTAAGCTTACATGTGTAACATGTTTGCTTGTTTAAACAGAAGTGACAAGTGTGGTTTAGACTCTCATAAATTGACAGATAAAAAAACAACTGAATATTAGCGGATTAACAGCATGATGTTTACAGGTATGTTACCATAGCAGAAGACAGCTAGCTTAGCTAAATAATTGTCTTATTGACAATAAAACAGCAGCCACCGCTTTAAATCCAATGGCAATTATGTGTATTTATTTAAGAACTTTTATGAGCTTGCAGTTTCACTGTGGCACAACTCAGTGCTTACTCGAAGTCGTGTAACTTAGTTTCGCAAAAGATAAATAGTGACTACCCTAACAAGTCATAAAATAATGCAAATTAGTATTAAAACAACCTTCTCTCGTTCTCCTCCATTTCTTCAATATTCCGTAGCAAAAAGGGCATCTCTACCGCTTCCAACTCCTCCGCAATCAGAAATTGTACCGCCAACTCGTCCATGTTGTTTTCTTCCGTATTTATTTTTTTCACAAAAGTTGGAAACTGTCTTAGTTGGATCTGCTCAGGCGTTTGTCATTTCCGCCTGAGGCAGGCAAGCCAGCTGCTCTCCGATGTCTACTCGAACACGCCCACTCTCTCTCTTGCCGGCTGCGCCTAAAACCACGCCCCCCTACCACACAGTGATAAAATACCTGTTATAGAGGCTATGGCCATCCTCAACGACCAAAGGATTAAGGAACACTGCTCAAGAAGCTGGTGTCTGCCCTGTGGCAGAACCTGAATGAACTTCATAAACTCACCCCAGGACCTCAAGACTTCTTGATAAAAGTTAGGCACTAATATCATCTAATATCATCCTCTTCCTCAGAACCATAAACAGCACCTCCTTGCCCATTCCCAGTCCCCCACACTTATTTAGATAGTAAGTCATCATAGCATGCCATATGGTATTGACTCCACCACATAAATACCTCTTTACCTCCATTTCACTCGTAAGGCCTTTTTCATTAGATCTACATCCATTAGCTTTAGGCCCCCCTTGGCTACATCCCCAACGAGCGTAGCATGGGCTACCCGTGCTGGTTTCCCTCTCCACACAAACTTCACCATACTTTTTATCTCCTTCTCCACCCAAGCTGGTATAGCAGTGACACTCAGAGCATACCAGAGTTTAGACAGGGACAGACTACTCAAAATCAGTACTCTGCCCTTAAGAGTGAGAGCCCGAGTTGCCCAAAATCTCAGCCTCTGTGCCATTTTATTTACAATACCTGTCCAGAGGAGGCAATCCGCCTCCTCTGAATCTCTACCCACATATACCCCCAAAATCTTAACAGGCCCTTGGACCACAGCAACAGGCAACTGCTCTCCACGCCCGCCGCCTTCACTCCCCATCCATAATACTTTAGATTTTTCAATATTTACCCAAGCACCTGTTGCTGCACAGTACAGATCCATCACCTTCATTATGTTATGCATGCACTGCACCTCCCTAATTGTGAAGGTAGTATCATCAGCATACTGATATATCAGGGATGGTGTTTCGCACCCTGGCACCGTTACTCCACATATGCTTGGATGAGCTTTAACTGCTAGTCCCAAAGGCTCAGCCACAATGGAATATAGCATACCAGACAGTGGGCATCCTTGCCTTACTGACCTGGACACCGGGAAAAAGCCAGTGAGATGGCCATTACACTTTACACAGCTATAATAATTTCACTATAAAATATCTTAATCCATGAAATGAATTAAGTGTCAGCAATAGCCCTGCCTGGCACACAATATGTCTGTGTAGGTTCAATAATCGAAGTAAAAACCTGCTTTAGACGTGTTGAAACAATGTGAGTCAGTAATTTATAATCTGTGTTTAGAAGGCTTAATGGGCAAAAATTCTTCAGCAGCGATTTGTCTCCCTGTTTTTTGTATATCAGGGCAATGATTCCTCTGGCCATTGTGGGGCTAAGCCCTCCTAGATATTTTATATCTTCAAAGAGACCAAGCAGTATCGGTCCAAATTCCTCCTTAAAGATCTTATAGAACTCAACTGGCAATCCATCCAATCCAGGGCTTTTGTTAGACATCATAGCGCTTATCGCTTCCTCCACCTCAGCGAGCGTGATATTTTCATCACAAAACCCTTTGTCTTCCTGTGACAATTCTTTATCCACAAAGCTAATAAGAGAGGACATAGCTTGTGAATGAACACCTACTGACTGAAATAGCGCTGCGTAAAAATGTCTACTTGTCTCAAAATATCTTTTTCATCTGTCACCCTTGTCTCATCCTCAGTCTGAACTTGAAGAGTCTGAGCCTTTTGCCACGCTGCCTCTAAACTGAAAAATTTATTTGTGCAACGCTCTCCCTCCACCACATAGGCTGCTTTGCTCCTAACTGCGGCCCCCATACATCTCTCCAATTCAAACTCTCCTAAAGCCTCCTGCAGCTCGAGAACCCTTTCCACATTTCCTTTAAGCCCCTCTGCTGCCTTCCTCAACTCCCCTCTCAGCTCCTCCCTCACGCACCTCTCCTCCCAGTCTCTCCACCTTGCCCTCTCAACCCCATACCTAATTGAAAACTGCTTAATACTGTATTTAAGATTGTCCCATCACACCCTTTTATCTACCTTATACAAAGGACACTCCATTTCCTGCAAAATTAATTCCCTGACCCCTGCATAATATGCGGTCTCAGTTAAAAATTGTGAGTTGAGACACCAGACCCCTGGCCCTCTACCTACTCATCCCAAATAAATACTAAAATAAAAAATTGCATGATCACTAAATGAGGTATATTCATACCTAGAATGTGGCGTGAGAAATCCCTCTCATCTTGATGTAAGTACCGCCAGAACTAATCACTTTGACCCATGTAGCTGCACAAAAAATCTGGGCAATCTCTTAAAACATGACGACATATTTTCTGCTGCTTGTCGTGAATAACACGAAAATATTTTACTCCTTCAGCCGTGATAAACTTTGTGCTATACGGCAAAGAGGACATGGAAGATGGAAACTTAACCCGTAAAAAACGCGTTCCATCTGCCACCATTGTGCCTGAATAAGTGCGTCTGCTAATCTTAGTTACTGGCTTCACGCCCCAAACATTTTTTCATCTGAGATGTACGCCGGCAAATGTAGAAAGGAAACAACCGTCAGATCATTAACAATTAGAAGTAAAAAGTCACAAAACAAAGCACGATGAATAACTTGTTACTCAGTGCAAAGCATGCAGAAACCTAAATAACAAATAAAGCTTCAAACACTCAACACGTGAATAGACGAGTTTGGGCGTTTTCAGCACCGATGGCCATAGGTGCACCGAGCTAACCCGGATTAAATTGTTTTTAAAATACATCCGCCTTTTCCGTTTAAATTTGGTTATCAACGCGCTCAAATGAGCACAATTACGAGAGTGCAAATTGTCGACTGCATAATTAGGACATGACAACGTTTAATTATCTTCACTGTGAATACAGTTAGGCTACAGTTTCCACTGTAAAACCTCCCGCAGGTAGACCAATGAGGGAATAGCTCGGAGCGAAGGTTTAAGCGTGATGTAAGAAAAGGTAAATGTTATTGTGTGAAATATCACTAATTTATTTACTAATTTATCTGACTCCATTTAAAACTAGAATTTAGTGGTTACACTCGACTCATCCTTGGGTACCACCATTACTCAATATATGCTTGCCGGAATTAGCATTATTGCTGAATCTCAGTTCGTTGGAGAACACAGAGGTTGGGGCTCTAGCCAACACAATACATGCATTATTTTTTACATAGATAGTTGCATGACCAGGTCAGAGTGCATTCAGAGGGCTCCTTAAGGCGAATTTGACAAGAACCGATGTAGAACGTCCAAGGGTTCTCTTCACATCCAATCACCAGAACCATGCACCACCAACCCCGTTTTGCAGGCAGAACTTGGCTGCCTTTCCCAACCTGAGGACGCCACTAAAGACTTGCTGTACCAGGCCACTGATCAGTTGGTCCTTGGTCAGAATTGTCACCCTGAGTATTCAGCCGTAATTTAGGCTGAAAAGGGTATAGGATGGATTAGAGTCATGGAGACCACGCAAGTTAAAAATAAAAATAATTTTATAACAGGCAGGTAAGGTCATTAGGTTAAATTTAGCAGTCAATTACACAATACATAGATTTAAGAAAATAAATACAGAGTAAATATCTTACCCAGTTACTGGTTAAGACTGTGCGAGCAAATATGAACACATTCAATATCTATAGCTAAACACAGGATAACATGCTGCTAAGCCAAAGAAACATGAACAGGTTCACTAACAAAGCATATAACTAAATGATTCCGTATGGTGTGACTATGGTACCAGGAGAACTGTTAAGCAGATTCTCCTTCAATGTCCCTTTGGACTTCCCTTAAAAGCAGTCCTGAGCAGGCCTTCCACATTCCACAATTCCCTTTGTTTGTCCAAATAAGGTCTGGCAGGAAGAGATGTAACTCCTCACCACTCGGAGACCCCCCTCCAGGAAGATAAACTGCATAGTCTACTCCCTCGATAGTAATAAGATTTTTTTAACGACGGCGCGTGATCTCATGATCTTCCCTATCATTTATCTAGATATCAGGTGAGGTTCTGGTGATAGCCACTCTATGTTCCAGATACTTACAATCAAGCCGGAAAGTCTGCACACCTCTTTCACCTTCTCCACATTTTATTATGTTACAGACTTATACTACAATAGATTGAGTTCATTTTTTGCCTCAAACATCTACACACAATAGCCAATAATGACGAAGTGAAAACAGGTTTTTAGAAAATATGAAATTTTTTTTACTGACAAAAATAGGTTATTTAGGGGCTACATATCTATACACACCCTTAGCCTAATACTTGGTTGCTGCACCTTTGGCAGCGATTACAGCTTCAAGACGTCTTGGGAAAGAAGCTACGAGCTTGGCACACTTGTTTCTGGACATTTTTGCCCATTCCTCTTGGCATATCCTTGCAAGCTCCGTCAGGTTGGATGGGGAGCGTCAGTACACAGCCATTTTCAGCTTTTTTCACAGATGTTCAATTGGATTCAGGTCTGGGCTCTGGCTGGGCCACTCAAGGACATGCAAAGACTTTCTCCGAAGACACTCCTTTGTTCTCTTGGCTGTGTGCTTCGGGTCGTTGTCATGTTGGAAGGTAAACCTTCACCCCAGTCTGAGGTCCAGAGCGCTCTGGAGCAGGTTTTCTTCAATGATCTCGGTGTACTTAGCTGCATTCATCTTTCCCTCTATCAGGACTAGTCACCCCGTTCCCGCTGCTGAAAAACATCCCCACATCATAATGCTGCCACCGCCATGCTTCACTGTAGGGATGGTATTAGCCAGGTGATGAGCGGTGCCTGGGTTCCTCTAGACGTGACGCTTGGTATTCTGTCCAAAAAGTTCAATTTTGGTTTCATCAGAACAGAGAATCTTGATTCTCATGGTTTGAGAGTCCTCTAGGTGCCTTTTGGCAAACTCCAAGCGGGCTGTGATGTGCCTTTTACTAAGGAGGGGCTTCCGTCTGGCCACTCTACCATAAATGCCTGATTGGTGGAGTGCTGCCTGGATGGTTGATCTTCTGAAAGGTTCTCCCATCTCCACAAGGATACGCTGGAGCTCTGTCAGAGTGACCCTCGAGTTCTTGCTCACCTCCCTTCCCCGATTGCTCAGTTTAGCCGGGCGGCCAGGTCTAGGAAGATTCTTAGTGGTTGCAAACTTCTTCCATTTACGAATGATAGTGGCCACTGTGCTCTTTGGGACCTGTAAAGCTGCAGAAATTTTTCCGTACCCTTCTCCAGATCTATGCCTTGACACAATCCTGTTTCTGAGGTCTGCAGATAATTCCTTTGACCCCATGGCTTGGAGTTTGCTCTGACGTGCACTGTCAACTGTGGGACCTTATATAGACAGGTGTTGGAAATCCCCAATCATGTCCAATCAATTGAATTTTTCACAGGTGGACTCCAATTAAGTTGTAGAAACATCTCAAGCAGTATCAGTGGAAACAAAATGCACCTCAGCTCACCCTTGGGTGTACATATGATATTTTACATTTAGATTTTTAATAAAAGAGCACAAATGTCTAAAAACCTGTTTTCACTTTGTCATTATGGGCTATTTTGTGTAGAATTCTGAGACAAAAAATTTACTAAATCTATTGTAGAATATGTCTGTAACATAATACAACATGGAGAAGGTGAAAGGGGTGTGCAGACTTTCCGGCTTGACTGTATATAGACAAGCGCATCCCTGATCACCTATACAATCCTTCTTTCTTTCACATACCCCACACTTCAATTGGTATTAATCCCGGTTCACCACATTTATCATATTATCCACAATTATTTACATGCACATACAGTGGTGTTCAAATAAATAGCAGTGCGTTAAAAATATTTTTTAATAGCTTTTAGTTCCATATTTCAAATGTAGTGGAAACATTACACATTCAATTCCAAATCAAAACATTAACAAAATTCATCAAGACTGCGTTATTCTTTGACCCCTCATTTCGCTCTCCATCTGCCAAATCAATTTGATCCAAAGACTTGCCGTTGTACATTTGTGGTCCCATTTCTATTGCCAGCAGTAATTTGCTAACTTTGGCAAGCTGCAAGGTATTCTCTGAAAGCCGGTAATACTCGCGGTGGACACGGATATCGTGGCCCATGAACCTTGCGACTTTGTCCATTTCATGGTCAGTAAGGTTCATCATTTGACATAGCGTTGCGATCTGTTTTCTAAGTTTGGTAGACGTGAGGCGATCTGGATGCTTTGCTCCACAGGCTAAGGCAAAGTGTTTTAGGCAGTCCGATCCTCTCACACTTGTGTTGGCTGACAGCCGGGCAAAGACATAAGGGTTTTTTTTTAGGAATTCCCACTTGGCTCCGATGTTCAATAAGGAGGTCAATTGATGATACCATGTGGCCTGTAAGGAGTATAGGGACTTTGTTGTCTCGTTTGCCTCTCATTTCTAAATGGGTGAAGCTCTCACTTAGGGATCGCTCTAGTTTCGAAAAGCTGGCTTGGACATCTGGATTTGCAGGCGCTCTGTTGCGTGAAATGTATGTTTCAATTAGTAGCTTGGAAGCTTCTCCTTCCATCCTCCTATTGAAGAGAATAACTTCAGTGAGCAGGCTCTCACACATAATTTTCCACGCTTTGGAATTGGGCTGTTTGGAGAGCTGTTGCATAGCATCGTCTTGCTGAGCACTCAGATGATTTAGAAGTTTTTTAACATCTTCAGTGAGGGGGATTAAGTCATATTTGTTCCACTTTGCTTTTTTTTTAGTGCAGCTCTTGATATATACGTGTTCCAATTGGTTTCCAGCAACTCAAGGAAGTGTTTAGCATTGGTCTCTGTGTGTTTCTCCCCTTTCATGATGCTCTCACTCGCAAGTATCCCAGCAGCAGTTTTCAAGGAATATCCAGTTTTGCATGCCAGGGATGGTTTTTTATATTCATTTTTATCTGGTTTGTGCCCACCCACTTTCCTGGCTGCCATCACTGCCAACTTGAACTTGAAACAGACAGCCTGCAAAGTCTGCACAGCTGGATCTGTCTCTGTGACAGCGAGCATAAACCTGCCATCTTCTGGCTCATATACACGTGCTGGAATTTGTTGTGGCCATGTTTTTCAAACAACATGTCCCCAAACTTGCATATCAGGGGGTCGTTTTTGCACTGGAGGGCTATTCTGTCTTGTTGCATGTTGTGCATTATGCTCTTGCAGCCTTCGGAGGCACTGGGTTGGATAGGAATCAATTTCGATGCACTAGATTGTACTTGCTTTGATGTTAGCATGAACCTCTTTTCTCACTCTGCAAGATGCCTCATGTTTCCATAAGTCACTTTTCACAAATAAACTAAAACAGTGGGGGAATGGCAAATAGTCTCTGGGGTTTGCATCAGCCTCTGGCTGACGCCAAGTGACAAGCTCACCCTCTCCCTGTTCAAAAACGAGCAGATTATGCTGGTAATCCCCTTTGTTGCGTAATGCCTCTAGTAAGGCTGACCTGTGTTTGGTTGCTTTCTGGAAGCTTAGGGCATGGGCAACATCAAGTTCGTTCATGTGTTTTCGTTCTCGGTGGCGTGAAATTTTGCTGTTAGGTTTTCCACAATACACACAGTAATGTCTTTTATCCCACACCCTTTTTCCATCTGCAGAGTTGCTTTGTTTAACAACAATGTGAGAGCAGCCGCTCTCACCATCAGTATCTGTTTGGGAAGGAACCCAGGAGGTCACCCCGTAAGGACCAGTCTTGCTCGATGAACTCCTGGGTTCCTTCCCAGTCTTGCTGGATAAGCTCTGGGGCTTTGTTGGGGTGATATCAGCTGAACTCTCTGATGAGTTGCTTGGTTGGTACTCAGACCCATAGACTGCTGAGTTGTCAGTGTTGCCGCCCTTGTACACCTGCAATGGTTCAACTTAATATTTTAGACCAATGAGGTGATAATATGAGTGGGAACTAGGCAGTGCGATGCGTCAGAAATAGAACCAAGGCGAACAACATCGCTGCAGTCAGCGTTGTCGCACGCACAATTTTGCGTCACGCATGAATGGTGAGGATGGTCAGATTGATAACAATGGGAGCGATTACTTTTTCTATGTCGCTTGCTCGCAATACGCGTATGGTTAGAACACGGTGTCAGTAGGGCTGCCCTGAATGCTATTTCAAAGCTTCGTTGGGACATTTTCAGCAAAGCTCCGAAGCTTTTGGCTCAGCCCTAGGTGTAAGTTACGTCACAATGCACTATAATAAGCTCATGATATCTGTCTGGTGTACGAGGCTACCATACCATGGCAACATATTTGGTGCTTCTGGTTGCATTCTCTCTCATGCTCTGGAAAAGAAAATAGAAACAAATGCTTATCCAGGACAATTAGGCCTTTTGTATCTTCAGCAACTGTATCCAGATTCAAGTCACACACAACATTTTAATTGTAGTCTCTCCATACCAGTCCTCTGAGCTTCCTGAACTGATGTTAAATTGTTAAATATTTAGTAGACTGTAATATTTCAATATCAAGTCATAATTGCACTGGTTTTCTATGAATGCAATATAAGACGTCAATATTACAGGAAGAGGCTGTGCTCTCCGTGTACCACAGATTGTGCCCTATCATCAGTCAGTAGATTGCAAGCTTTCACTGGACCTGTGACCTTCAATCAAATGTGTTAACCTCAACTGATGAGATAGGAATAAACATTTTTAATAAAAACTGTTTTGTCATACCCGAACTCTGATACCGCAAGCTCAATAAGTACATTTTTATTTTTGACGAAATACACAGTAGATGCTCATATCTGCATCATATCACCACACATACAGTGGGAGCAATAATTATTTGATCCCTTACTGATTTTGGAGGTTTGCCCACTTACAAAGAATGGAACTGTGTAGAATTTTAATCATAGGTACATTTTAACATTGAGAAACAGAATATCACAAATTAATCCACAATAACAACATCATATACATTTTATAAATTTATTATCGTATTTTCGCATGAAATAAGTATTTGATCCCCTACCAATCAGCAATAATTCTGGTTCCCACAGACCAGTTAGTTTTCCATGAAGAAGCACTCCTAATCTCAACTCATTACCCAAAACACCTGTGTCAACTCGTTACATCATTATGTAGCTGTATAAAAGACACCTGTCCACACAATCAATCAGATTCCAACGTTTCCACCATGGGCAAGACAAAGGAGCTGTCTAAGGACATCAGGGACAAAATTGTAGACCTGCACAAGGCTGGGATGGGCTACAAGAAAATAAGCAAGCAGCTTCGTGAGAAGTTAACAACTGTTGGAGCAATTATTAGAAAATGGAAGAAACACAAAGTCACCGCCAATCTCCCTCGGTCTGGGGCTCCACGCAAGATCTCGCCTCGTGGGATATCAATGATCATGAGAAAGGTCAGGGATCAGCCCAGTATACACAGGAGGAGCTTGTTAATGACCTGAAGGCAGTTGGGACCACAGTCACGAAGAGAACCACCAGTAACACACTACACCGTGAAGGATTAAAAT
Source organism: Ilyophis sp. 1 JC-2022 (assembly GCA_022702515.1). Classification (NCBI taxonomy): domain Eukaryota; kingdom Metazoa; phylum Chordata; class Actinopteri; order Anguilliformes; family Synaphobranchidae; genus Ilyophis; species Ilyophis sp. 1 JC-2022. The sequence goes on from CM040396.1 coordinate 49,904,162, forward strand.
CCTGCTGCGCGCGCAAGGTTCCTCTGCTGAAGAAGGCACATGTACAGGCCCGTCTGAAGTTTGCCAAAGAACACCTGGATGATCCAGAGGAGGCTTGGGAGAAGGTGATGTGGTCAGATGAGACCAAAATAGAGCTATTTGGCATCAACTCGACTCATCGTGTTTGGAGGAAGAGAAATGCTGAGTACAACCCAAAGAACACCATCCCCACTGGGAAGCATGGAGGTGGAAACCTTATGCTTTGGGGGTGTTTCTCAGCTAAGGGGACTGGACGACTTCACCGTATCGAGGGGAGGATGAATGGGGCCATGTACCGAGAAATTTTGGGCGACAACCTCCTTCCGTCAGTGAGAGCACTGAAAATGGGTCGTGGATGGGTCTTCCAACATGACAATGACCCAAAACATACAGCCAAGGCAACAAAGCAGTGGCTCAAAAAGAAGCATATTAAGGTCCTGGAGTGGCCTAGCCAGTCTCCAGACCTAAATCCCATCGAAAATCTGTGGAGGGAGCTGAAGCTTCGAGTTGCCAAGCGACAGCCTCGGAACCTTAAGGATTTGGAGAGGATCTTCAAAGAGGAGTGGACCAAAATCCCTCCCAAGATCTGTGCAAACCTGGTGAAAAACTACAACAAACGTCTGACCTCTGTGCTTGCCAACAAAGGTTTCTCCACCAAGTATTAAGTCCTATTGTTCTATGGATCAAATACTTATTTCATGCGGAAATACGATAATAAATTTAGAAAATTTATATGATGTTGTTATTGTGGATTATTTTGCTGTATATTACACTGGTACAGTATGGAACACATGGTTGGCTAAATGGCTTTAAGTTATCAAGGGTCTGAGCTATCAAACGAGCCCCAAACCATCACTCTGTTGCCAGATATGGAGTAGATGTGGATGGATCACTTTCAGGGTTGTTTCTCCTGACTTTTTCCCCCATAGAGTTCTATAGGAAAACAAGTTTTATTTTATAGGATCATAAAATACCATAAGAAAATAAAAAGAAGCCCACCCCTCAGGTATACAAATAGCGCATTTTTCAGGACAACAGAGGGGAGTTTCAGGTGAAGGCTAATCGAACAATTAAAAATGGAAAAAACGTACTAGGTACTCTTCTCTGTTTCCAATAGGAACTGGGTGGGTCATCTGCGGCCTCACCTCGCTTGACAGTGAATCCTTATACTGACGTTCATTTCATCTAGCTGTTTTGATTTAGGAGGCCCCTTTGAAAACCAGCCAAGCAAGCCGCTTGTCTCAGGTCGCCTGGTATTCGTCCAACTGCCAGGAGGAGGGGGGCAGGCTGTAGCAGCCAGAATAAGCACACGTGTGGTTCCTGATCCACCACTAGGGCCGTGTCTCTGTGCAGAAGGCAATACAACAGGTCAGTTGCTGCTTCATTGTGTATTATCTATGTATGCCCATATGCATTAAAAAAATTTGTTTCAGTTTCGTTTTGAACAAAATGATCAATTTTGATTATGGTAGACAACTACAAAATGCAGCTACAGGCAATTGAAGGCACACACCATTACATCCAATCTTAATGAGAGATAGAGAAACGTAAGGAGTGCAACACATTTTTTTGCAAGAACGGACGTACATAGTGTCAGAAGAAAAATTATCAGGATGCACAACTGATAAATTTAAAACTGTGGCAACTCACAAAGTGGGTCAATTTGGAACAGGTTCAAGCAGATTTTACAGAAGTAAGGTGGACATTGGTATTGTGACAACTGTGGACAGCAGAAACACTTAGCTTACTGTTGGACCGACTGTGTGACAACCCAGACAGCGTAGCAAGTGTATCAAATAGCATGATACTTAGAACAAGGGCCAGAGATTCCTAAATTGATTAGCAGACAAGCCAAGTGAAACGCATAGTTCATGGGGAGCTATGGATCGAAATGGGAAGCAACGCACGGGCAAGGGAGAAAAGCATACGAAGGAAGACACAAACTGGACCCAAATTGACGAGTTGGACAAGGCCATGCAGTCCGTTGAAGTGAGACAAAGGCGAAGGCAGCAGGAAATAGATAAAGAACAGGAACGCATGCACGGCTTGTCGTGGCGAGCGATGAGAAGTGGGAACACACACCAGAAAATACCAGATGTCCCAGCCCCACAGAGCGAACAGGAGGTTCAGATCCAATGGGAGCTGCCACAGGACGCGCGACAGGACCAGGAAAAAGGCCTGAGCGATGGAGCATGTGCAGTGGGTATGGCCCCCTTAATCCTGAAAGGGGGCCAGGCCGAATACGCACCATGGCAGTACATGGACATGGTGGGGCTAGCAGGATGACTGCCATCCCTCATAGATGGAGCTGGAAAATGGATCACTGCCCTAGAGGAAGGAACGGGAGGAGTCAGATTAGTTATAGGAGACATCAAGGCCCTACTGATGCACCTTGTTGGGAAACACACAAGTGAAGACATCTTTACGGTGGCAAACATATCCAAAGCAGGTAAGACGCATTCCTCTGACCACATTCCGTTCGGCGGGTACAGGAACGTCCTGTGGAAGGAGCTTCGACAGCGCTACCCGGATAGCTGAGATCCATCAAAACTGGACAGGGAAAAACTGAAGGATGGAGACAGTGTGTAGACATACCTGGCTGACTACCAACACAAATGGAGAAAGGAAACTGGAATGACACTGTCACAACACAAACCCTGTTCAAACTGATGGTAAAGAAGGGCCTGCCTCAGCAGGTACAGAAGCTACTGGATGGAGTAGTGGGACTGATGAAGCTAGAATGGCCTATGTTTGCAGAACATATAGTCCACAATGGCAATTGGCAATCTACCAAAAAGAAAAACAAGAAACTGAGGTGCAGACTAAGCAGCTAGCTGACAAGCTTGCCCAATTACAGGTGGGAGGACTCAACAAGGTAAAAAAGGATTGCAACAAGACTCAAGCCCAGCTAGTGTTGACAGAACAGGCTATGGCCATCCCCGCAGTGGTAGCCCCGGTGATAACATCAACACCACAAGAGCAGAACCCACAAGGACCAGGAGCGATGGCAGTGGCAGCCCCAAATGTTACCCCTGTACCACAACTCCCGCTCATAAATGTGTATGTTAACAACCCAAGAGGATTCCCACCCAAAAGGGGGAGAGGCCAATACAGAGGAAGAGATCAGAGGGGTGGAGCATATCAGAACAGAGGAAGGGACCCAACAAAACGACGACAATGCTCCAATCAAGGCCCACCACCGCAAACTCTAGACAACGAGAAATAATGCCGGCCGGACTGGACATCGCAGAAGGGAATGTCCCTCCAACTCGTGGAGGAACAAAACAACCCAACAGACGGATAGGCTAATGCCTATCGATGAAGAGTGGGGGCCAGCAGTAAATTGGCGCAACTAGGGGTGCCCAGAAAAACCAGAGGGCAAGAAAAAAGGGAAAAGCTTTCAGTTCAGCATAACGTGTGTAGAAAGTAAGTGTAGACAGTCTAATGCCAAAACGCCAACCTGGGTAGATAAGGACAAAATAAAGCAATGGTACCGGCCAGTAAGAATAACTAGACTAACAACCAGCCAAATAGTACAAGACGGAAAGCAACGGACTGTAATGATTGGAATAACAATAACGGAAGCAGAACTAGACCAGATAATACCTAAAGATAGAATAAAAAATGAGAAAATGGTAAAAAAGCAGGGAATAAGCATACTAAGTACAGATGGGACAATGCGAAAGGTGACGTGTGGTACAAATGGGCCAACTTTTCGGTGACTCAAATGAAGAAAAAAAAAAGATACTTATGTGCGGCAGCGCAGCCCATAGTAAAAATAGCACCCACGCCATACACCAGAACCACATGTAACACATGGAATGACGATCAGGAACATGATTGCCAAATTATGTGTGAGTACCAGATCCTGCCTTGTACCCCAGATAATTGCAGGGATAATTGCAGGCAGAACAGACAGGTGTTAGGCTGGATATTGGATGAAAAGGGAGGGGTCTACGTGATGTTTGGAAAACAATGTTGCACATTCAACCAAACAACACCTCTCCATGACAAAACTGCGAAAACTGAGAACGGTGGTCAAGGACAGTGCAGGTTTCGGAAGCAATATGTGGGAGTTTCACAATCAGGAGCTATGTCCTCCCTCATTAATGGCTGATAGATAGAACACACACACAGACGCACTATACGCTCTGCCAAAAAGGCCGGTGGATGTGTGATGTGCTAGTAACCTCCCCTCTGTCCACTGGTCCAACGCCGAGGCTACTTGGACTAAAGAAGAAGA
>CM040396.1:49908922-49931070 GCA_022702515.1 Ilyophis sp. 1 JC-2022
GCCTCCTGTCCCTTCCCGGGCCCCGCCTCCTGTCCCGTCCCGGGCCCCGCCTTCTGTCCCATCCTGTTTTTTGACGTTCCATTGGATTTCGATTTTGTACCCTGAGAGTAAAACTTCGTTTTTTTCTTTTCTGTCCTCCTGCCTGCTACTGGGTCCCTTATTACACCGGTCATAACAGTGTGGTGCTTTACAATAAGCATTTCATGACTGCAGGCTTAAAACAGGTAAAAGATTTTAAATACGAAGTTATTCCAGGTTTTCTTCCAAAACAAGCAATAATAGACACTGTACATGAATATGATGACTGTATTAGTAAAACAACAATATATATGAAAAAATTAAGAGCAGTTTTCCAACTGAATGAGTAAAATTGATTAATAGTGATTGTCTTTGTCTTATTCGTAGTAAAGAAAGAAAAAAATACTGTACTATCAAAATTTACTACAAGGGACTTCTACAGAATGATTGCAAAAAAGGAAATAAAAATACCTGCTTCTGAAAATGTATGGGTAAAAGTGTTTCCTCAGATAGATGTCAAAAGTACAGGTGCAGCTCAAAAAATTCGAATATCGTGAAAAAGTTCAATATTTTTTGTCACTCATATATTATATAGATTCATTACACATAGAGTGAAATATTTCAAGCCTTTATTTCTTGTAATTTTGATGATTATGGCTTACAGCTAATGAAACCCAAAATTCAGTGTCTTAGAAAATTAGAATATTTTGCTTTAACATATTTTTAAAGTATCATATTTAATATTTGGTCGCATATCCTTTGCATGCTGTTACTTCCTGAAGTCTGTGACCAATCAACATCAAAAGACTCAATATCTTATTTTCAGGTACTGTTACAAGCGATACTATAACCTCTCTGCATTTGAACTGATCTCTATGGGAATTGGGGGGTGAGACTAGATTCAGCTGTAAATTACACTGGTACAGTATGGAACACATAGCTGGCTAAATGGCTGTAAGTCATCAAGGGTCTGAGCTATCGAACGAGCCCCAAACCATCACTCTGTTGCCAGATATGGAGTAGATGTGGATGGATCACTGCAAGGGTTATTTCTCCTGACTCATTTTCCTATAGAACTCTATGGGGGAAAAAAGTCAAGAGAAACAACCCTTAAAGGGATCCATCCACATCTACTCCATATATGGCCGCAGAGTGATGGTTTGGGGCTTGTTTGATACCTTAGACCAGGGGTCACCAACCTTTTTGCAACTGAGAGCTACTTCAAGGGTACTGAGTAGTACGGAGGGCTACTTGTTGGATTGTAATTGTTGACGAGGGGGGGGGTGCTATCGAAATATTTCGCGGACCTCGATTGAAATTGTTGACGGGGGGGGGGTGCTATCAAAAGATTTTGCGGACCTCGATTGAAAATACTGTTTATTAAATTGTTCATTTAGCGTATTTACCGCGAGTGTTCGTTTGCGTGCCTAAGTTAACAGTAAATCGCCGATAACGAGCCACGTAGATACACGCGTTATATTGCTATTTTTAGAACATGCCTCGCGGGCGACTGAGAAGGAGCCAACGGGCGACCGGGTGCCCGCGGGCATAGGGTTGGTGACCCCTGCCTTAGACCTTTGATGATGTACAGCCATCTGTACAGCCATCATATTAATTTGCTTCATTTTGTACTAAGTCATGCAAGATATGCTGTTGTATCCAGAAGAAATATGGCACATTTTGAAAAGAAGACAGTATAAATTTGGACTATTTTTGAGTCTATAGTAAAAAAGTATGTGTTTATATAATTTATAAGTATGGGAAACATGATTTTGAAAAGGTTTTTGTGGACAAGTGTACTTTAATTTATAATTTTTAAAGGTTCAAATGTGTGTGTGTATATATGTATGTATATGTGTGTGTGTGTGTGTGTGTATATATAAATACATAAATATATAGGTCGACTTCATGCATTGAGATAAATTGGGGATTGGATGACTACATTTGTTTATTTGAATTAAGATGATGAATGATAATTGTTTATATGTTTATGTATGCATCTTGTAATTTGTGTAAATATTGAAAATGTATTTTGTTTTTAATCATTAAAAAAATAATAAAATTATTATTGTTTCTTTGTATGCTATTTCAATTTACGGGATTGGATTCGGACCTACACTGCGTGTTATGTTTACATATGTATGTCGGTGTATATAGCCAACATATGCACATATGTATCTATTTATTTCAGTTATTTTTATTATTATTTTTTATTATTACTTTTCTGTATAAATGACCACCTATGTGAAGTTAAATTTAAAAATTTATCACAAACAAAAAATAAACAATATTTTGTGTTATTGTATCTATCCATACAGTAGCCGACAACAAGCAACTCATATGCCTTCCCCAGTGTCATAGAATGAATCACCTTAATAAAAAAGCAACAGTAAAAACATTCCCATTTCTAGGCCAGTTATTAGGCCAAACTGTCCTACCTATCCTATTTGTACAGCAATCATCATTAGGCAATGTGCTTAAAATAGGTGTTCATAGTGCAGGTATTGTTATCAAAACCTAGTTTTGCACCAACAGCCATCATCATTAGGTGTGGCTATACATGTGTTAATTGCTGCTATATTGTTATCAAAATCTATTTTTAAACCCATTATTTAACTTCTCTAAAAATTAGACCCCCTGTTACACCCAGACTATCACCAGTGGTTTAGAAAAAAACCTTCTGAAGTTTCGCAGACTTTTTGGTGTTAGCTACATCTGTGTAAGAGATATTAATAACTTGTGTTCGTCTGTGATTAAAAACCTTCCATGGCAGGTTTTACAAGTTTACTATAGCTCCTTGTTTGTTTTTTTTGGACCTGAAAAATTACGATATTTTGTAAGTAATGTAGCCCATTTTGTACCGAAAAATGACTGTATAAATCCGTATCTGAGAAGCGCGAAAACGAGTGGCACGCATTTCCGGTATGTTCTCAATGCCGCGAGCATTCGCTTCTAGCGCGCGTGATTCCGCGAGACAGCCTGTGTGTTTCGGGCGTTATTCACAGTGAAGATAATTAAATGTCGTTGTGTCCTAATTATGCAGTCGACAATATGCAATCTTGTAATTCTGCTCCTTTGACCGCTTTGATAACCAAAATTAAACGGGAACGGCGGCTGTACTTTAGAAACAATTGTTGTGGTTTTTTCAGGTACAGTATTTTCTTGGAGACTGGAGCTTGTAGTTTTGAAGAGACTTTATTACAGAGTAACGAAGTCGAGTTGGTTCGCGAAGCAACTGCTAGCCCCCAACTCGGTTCACGTCTTTTATACAATTATGATGTTTTCGCAACATACGTGGTTATAGGCCTCTGCAAGAGTTACACTATCAATTCCTTTGGTCCACAGTCCTACTTACATATCTGTTTACTACTTACATATCTGTTTACTTGGTGTGTTTCACAATATACTGATAGAAATGTACCTATATAATATTTCACCCAACTTGGGTCAGAGGTAGTAGAGGACCTGTTCTCTCATAGCCAAGTGTCAAAAGTTTGAGACGTTCTAAAATTGGCAAGAAATTCTTATTCAAAACTTCACCTTTTTCAATAGATTACATTGCATTACATATAAAATTTGGAGCGGGATTATTTGAAAATGCCTATACAATTAAACCCAGGTTAGCTCTGGGGCCCTTCGCTCACAGCCATACCACATTGAAAACACCCGCAGTCGACAATATGCACTCTTGTACTTGTGCTCCTTTGACCGCGTTGATAACCAAAATTAAACAAAAAATGCGGCTTTATTTTAGAAACAATTTAATCCGGGTTAGCTCGGGGGCCCTTCGCTCACGGCCATACCACGTTGAAGATAAAGTGACTATGATGCAATTATTGTGTGGGATTAAGGAAGTTTGCGGCAAAGTTACGGGCTGTAGATTTAAGTTTACCGGGAAGTATGAGGTAACGATGAGTCACAAAAAAGGTAAACAGAGGCTGGTGGACGGTTTTAAAATGAAGAACAGCAGAATAATGGCTAAAGATTTGTGCAATGATGAACTGGTAGTTTCTTTTATGAATCTTCCTGTGTACATCACGGATGAGGAAATATTATTGAAGTTGATAGGTTGGAGCGTAAGAGCTATCTCGCCAATTAAAAGAAGGATGTGGAGTGGTACAAATATTGCTGATGGAATGAGATTTTGTAAAATTAAGTTCACTGAGCAGGTACAGTCACTTCCGTATTCAACTAAGTTTGTCACAATAGAGGGCTCTGAATATTTCAGTTATGCATGACAAACAAATGAAGGTGTGTAGGATGTGTATACAGCCAGGACACATATTGCGCAAGTGCCCTGAATTTCACTGTCATAAGTGCGGTGTGCAAGGGCATTTCGCGAGGGAGTGTGTTATTCAAGTTCTGCGATTAGACTCCATAGTGAGAGAGGAGCTGGAGCTCGACCCCAGACAAGGAAATGGAGGGCAAAGAAGGAAGTATGGAAGACGAGGAAGAGAGTGATATAGAAGAGCCTGAAGGAGTGGCTGAATTAGAGGAGGAAGACATTACGGACAGGTAGAGAGTGAAAGTGCTCCAAAAAAAGAGGGGGGAGAAACCTCTCAAACTCCTCAGCCAGCTGAAGAAGAGAAGACCCAGGCTACAGTACCTGAGACCAGGAGAGTGAGTCAGGAGGGGCCGGATGCGGTGGCTGGGTCGGAAAACACACATGCAGTCTCGTGCGCTAGAAGCGAATGCTCGCGGCATTGAGAACATACTGGAAGCAGGACTGTACAGTGCCACATATATGTCACACGTGCTACGGAAAAATCGATCTGCGATAAATTAATTTACTGCAGTAGCACCCTTGCGATAGCCTGCGTGTGAGGAAAAAAACTTTTTTTTTCTTTTGCGTGTGAAGTGAGGGTTTTTGTGAAGTGAATCAATGCGCCTCGCTATTCTACATGGAAGTTGCAGTCTATCGTGCGATTAAAAACTATCTGTGTATATACATCCAACACCAAATCCCACAATTCCTAGCGAACAATAGTTAGCGTAGCGTAGTGGCCCGTGGTGGCCTGCTTTGTGAGAATTCATACCATTCACAATGAAATTGAGTATTTTAGCGCTGTTCTGTTTCGTCGCTCAGTCGTGCGTTATATTTGATGCCTCGATTTGCCGTGAAGCTAGAACATTTCCAGTGTTTTCCCGATATTATTTTATTGTATTGTAATCTTTTTGTGCATAATGTACTCTATGGGTATTAGTATCTCTCTGGGTGATGCTTTTCACTTAGGAAATGGCAAATATTTATTCAAATTTACTGTGTCCAGATGAGTGCAAGATGAATGTAAAAAAAAAAAAGCAACAGTTGTGAAACACACTAAAGAGTCATGTCATCCTAGAGCATGCAACAAAAGATAACATAATGTAGCATACAGAAGAACGTGTTTACTGAAGTACAAGAGTGAATGATTTCATATTTAGCTGTGTGTACCAGTGTTATAATGCTTTTGTATTATGCAATTTGTTCCTATTCAATTGTTCCTATAACATTTACTATATTTTTGCAGGGATGAAGATGCTTGATCCTCCACCTCTGCCACTCCAGCAGTGCCCTCTACTGCTCCTTCCTCTCCTGCCACTTGCCCCCGCAGGGCTGCCTCTGCTGGTCCTGTCTCCTCTCCCCTGGTCACTCGTGCCCGCAGGGCTGCCTCTGCTGCTGCTGTGTACTCTCCCTCGGCCACTTGTGCCTGCAGGTCTACCTCTGCTGCTGCTGTGTCCTCTCCCCCGGCCACTCGTGCCTGCAAGGCTGCCTCTGCTGCTCCTGCTGCTGTGTCTGCTGCACATCCCCATAGAAGTTCAGTGGCTGCTGCTGCCATTCCGACTCCTGCTTGTCCCAGCAGGACTTCAACAGGAACAAGTGGAGCCAAAATTAGAGCCACTGAGCTTCAGGATGAATGGCATGACAAAAGTGTTGGGGATGTGGAGCCTCATCAGTTCCCCTTCTGCCCACAGAGGACCCCTGGAGTTCAGCTTGATGTCACAGAGGAATACAGCCCCTTGGAACTGTTCCAGCTGTTCTTTAGCAAGGAGGCCATTGCAGTTCTTTGTGACAATACAAACAAGAACGGACAGCGCAAGAAGCTTCAGGGGACGGAAACCCAGAAGCAGGGGATGGATGTGGATGCAAAGGACATGCTGCATTACTTGTCCGTTGTGATTTACCAGGGTCTGATAAGGCCCCATTCCACTCGGGACCTGTGAAGGACGGACCGGCTTCACAGCCATCCCTTTCCAGTGAGTGTGATGCTGGGCTACAGATATGAAGCCATCAAAGCCTGCCTTCACATGAGCGATCCAGCAGCAGACATCCTCAACGACCAGCTGAGGGGCCAAGCTGGTTATGATGGATTGTTCAGAGTGAAGCCACTGCAGGACCAGATCCTTACAGCATGCAGGGCTTTTTACCATCCGCATCAGAACCTTGCCATTGATGAGCACATGGTGGCTATGAAGGCGCAGCACAGGATGAAGCAGTATATGAAGGATAAACCAACAAAGTGGGGCTTCAAGCTGTTCATCCTGGCTGACAGCAAGACTGGCTACACATGTGACTTCAACATCTACCAGGGATGCTCACCCCTAGTGGAAATGGTCTGAGCTATGACGCTGTCATGAACCTGATTCGGGTGCCGTACCTTAGAACGGGTTACCACATCTACGTAGATAATTACTACACCAGCGCGGCGCTCTTCAGGCAGCTCTACCAGATCCACTACGGTGCCTGCGGCACCATCAGGGAGAACAGGATTGGTTTTCCCAGGACCGAGGTGAACGCTCTTCCCAGGACAGCTGTGCGAGGGCACATGCCCTGGATCAGGGATGGTGCCCTACTGTATGTGAAGTGGAGGGACACTAGGGATGTCACTATGTGCTCCTCCATTCACAAAGCATACAGTGGGAGGACAACACAGCGGTGTCTGAAGAACCCTGATGGCACTTGGTCGCGGCAGGCTATTTCAGTCCCGGAGCCAGTCCTCGAATACAACCGATACATGGGGGGTGTTGACCTGTCAGACGCCCTCATAAAATATTACAGCATCACACAGAAGGCCTCATGATGGTACCGGAAGCTGTTCCTCCACTTTGTGGACATCGCAGTGGTGAACAGCTTCGTCATTCAGAAGAAACTGGCCAAGGAGAAACAGCACAATCCCCTGACCCAGAAAAAGTTCAGGGAGGCCCTTTGCATGCAGCTGGCTGATGTGGGCAAGGTTGGCAGCACAGAGCGGGAGGAAGATGAGGAGGTGGCGACAGTGGCTTCCCAGCCACAGGGCTGTTTCCCTGTAGCGGTCACGGACATGAGCTCCTCTGATGCCCGTCACAAGGCCACAAAGGGAAGGAGGCTTTCTGTGCTCTGCCTCAGCAGGAAGGTGCAAAATCACACTATCTACAAGTGCCGATCTGTATATCACCCTGCGATTTTGAATGCTTGTGGACAAGGAGTTTATGATCCAGGAAATGTGTAGTTTTACCTGTTTTACATTTGTACATCTCTGTATTTCATTGCTAACTAAATTTAAAAAATTTGAATAAACTAATCCAAGTTATTATTTTAAATGGTACAACTGTCCTTCTTCATTTAAGCCATTTACCAAGTTTATGTGATGCTCACACCTGGAGTTATAAAGCCTTAAACAGAGCACCCCCTAAATTGATGAGAATTTACCAAATTTGCCATCTGCGCGAAGGGGTTAAATAAAAGTAAAGAAGGAGAAGAAGTGCTAAACCAAACCCCCAAACAAGCCTGCGAGGAACCACTGCCAAATGAAAAAGGCGAAACAAGAGAGAAGATTTACAGATACAATCCAGAGTGGGAAAAGGATTTCCCTTGGCTAATTTATGACGAGGAAAAGCAGCTCTTGTTCTGTTGCTGGTGTAGGGAGGCTCCAGAAGAGAATCCATATGTAGTGGGTAACAACATCCTAAAAATGGATAACATAAAAAAACATAGCCCATCGTCACATTCTTGCCAGGGATGCCTTCATCGCGAAACAACATCCTGAGCGGGCTGGCACGCTCCTGCACTCGCTGAGGACCCAGGCGACCAAAGCGGATGACGCTGCTCTCCGTGAAGTGAAGATGAAAATGAATGTGGCCTATTGCATCGCCAAAGAAGAACTTCATGAAGTTTAAGCCGCTAACTTTGCTCTGCAAAAAGAACGGAGCGGATATCAGTCCATCTTATGACAACCACGTCCGATGTGGAGAGATGATAGAGACCATAGTCGATGAAATGAAGTCGGACCAGGCGGAGGAAATTGGAGGAAGCCGCTACCTTTCAGTGATGATTGACGGGGACACGGACGCTTCTAACAAAGAATGTGAAATTGTCTACATTCAAATCATGATAAATGGAAAGCTAACGAACAAGCTGGTCGGGCAACAGAAACTAGAGCATGCATTAGGTGAGTAGCCCACTATTAGGATGTTTTTCAATTCTTAAATTTCCCTCCGGGGATCAATAAAGTATCTATCTAGCTAATAACGAGACAATATGCAAATAAGGTATGCAGAGTTCCTTGTAGTTCTGATTAATGCAAAAAAAAAAATGCAATTAATGCAATGCTGTGTTTGTGTCTGTGTCTGTGTGTGGCGTGTGTGTATGTGTATGTGATGATCTCAAGGAGTTCTACAAGCCACCAAGACGGCTTTTGAGCAGCTGGGACAGGAGACCAGATGAATGAACAAGCTAGTTGGCTTCGGAGCAGATGAATATGGGACATTGTGGAGGTGTCATTGCCCTGCTCAAAGAAGAGGACAGAGAGCATGTAATTCCGTGGCACTGCATGCCTCACAGGTAAATTTGATTACTACTGTGTTTAGAAATACACTGAATGTGATCTAATATACATAAAATCAAGAATTGGTATAATTTCATGATTGAAATTCTTAAGTCAAGTCATCCTCATCAGAACAGTAATAGTTTTTTTCCCTACTTATGGTAAATTGTATTATAGAAACATTCAGACTTTGAAGCTCCACACCACATTTTTTTAAATCAAACCTACTTTTACACAGTGTCGTTCATTTAGATTGGAATTGGCCGTGCTGATAGTCCAAAAAAAAGAGCCAATGGTAGCTAAACTTTATGACCTCCTCCACCTGCTGTGGAAAACGTACCACTTTAGCCCAAAATCTCAGAGGGAGCTGCAGGCAGTGGGCAACATGCTGGGAGTCAACATCAGTAACCCTTCCAGCGTTAAAGGCACATGCTGGATTCCTCATGTTGAGTGTGCATTGCATGCACTTCTCAAACCAGCTGGACAGGATGAACAGGACAGCGGCTAATATGCTGCAACCCTGCAGCACATGAGCCACCGGTCTGCATCCTCTCCCTCTGCTGATGTGAAAGGAAGTATATTTCAAAAGAAATGCTTGCTTCGGGTTGCTCAATCTTTTCTTAACCATGTAGGTTCTAGAAATAATGTAATTTGCTGAAATCTCTGAAATTATTTTTTAGATCAAGTGTGAGATGGAACATGCAGAATTATGCGCCTTCAGCCACTTTATGGCAGATGTTTTTGCAGAACTAGGGAGCCTTAGCCGGATCCTTCAGGCAAATGACTTGATCCTACCCAAGGCTTCTGCTGAGCTACAGAGAACAGTGTCTGAACTGGAAGGGATGAAGTTGAGGCATAAGCCAGGAGGTATGTTAGAGAAGTTTCTGAGCAAGTCAGCCTGAGGGCGAGACTGTTACCTTTCAGGTGTTATACAATAGCAAATAAGAGAAAATATTTAGAAAATAAATTTTTCAGTTCAGTTATTGGTATTTCAATTTTGGTGTTAACATGCTTTTCAGGGCATGGAGCTGAAAGGGCAAGTTCCCTTGACTGATGGTGTTTTCAGTAATCTGCATGTGGCAGCAGCTGTTGACATTGCAGTAGAAGAGATGAGATCACGCTTCAGCTGCTTGATGAGTCAGTCAGGGGAAGGTGTAGTCGACTGCCTCAGAGTCAAGGTGCACTACTGGACTATGGCAGGGCAGAGGTTCAATCTCTTCTCCAACATTTTGAAGAACTTCTCAGAAAGTAAGCAGATAGGGCAATATTGCAAATTCTAATTTTAGTATGGATTTAAGTATAGAGGTATGACCAAGATTTCACACATTTCTTATGTCTAAATGTTCCCATACCTTATTCCCTCCCCTAATCTCTTTCCCTGTATCTCTATTGACAAAGTGGTGGATGCCAGTCGGAGCAGGTCCTTCAGGAATGGCAGCAGCTGAAGACCCTCATCAGGACCACTTTCGCAGTCATACCTAGGGCTGTGGCAGACACTTCTCACCAAGGAGCCATATCGTTCCGACTCTGAGGTATGTGGGGAATATTTAACATTCTTCAGAATTTACAAAGTCATGTGTACTCTATAGAATAAATAAATTGAGTTTTAATCATAGTTACTTTTATTTCAGAACTTCCTGCACTTGGCTGAAATACTGCTTGTGATGCCGATCTCCTCTGCTCAGTGTGAGCGGGCATTTTCAGCACAAAATCGCATTAAGAACACTACCCGCAGCAGCCTCCATGTCTCCACTGCTGAAGACTTGATCCGGATCAGCACAGAAGGCTGCCCATTGGAGCAATTCAACCCTAGCCATGTAGCAGCGAAATGGTTGTCGTCTTCTAAGAGGGCCAGGAGGCCAAATATGAAAAAGTGGCCAGCAGACATGCTAGATCTGTGACACATGCACGCGTGCGCGTACATAAACACACACACAATCACACCGTTTGTTGTTTTTGTTCTCTTATTAGTGATTTACACACTTTCTCAATTTAAAATAAAAAAATATTGTATGATGATATGAATTTACACTGAGATGTGCACTGTTAATTTGAAGTTTAACATATTGATGTCTTGTATACAGTTGTTATGTCCCTGCAATTTACCATTATGGGCAAATAAAGAAAAAATGTTTGTCTGAAAGCATTTCTTGTTAAGGATTTTATGTGCCCTGTATGCAACATTCATGTCCTTTGCCAGTCACATACCTGTTTAAGTGATGAACTGCACTACTTGTGGTTGATTTTAGAGACGTTTTATAGTCGTGCTACAAGTTTTTGGCCTGTGCTACAAAACTATCAACCTCTGTAGCACCAGTGCTATGTGCAAAAAAAGTTAACGTAAAGCCGTGGTAAGTGTGCGCCACTCGCTTCCGCGCTTCTCAGATACAGATTTATACAGTCATTTTTCGGTACAAAATGGGCTACATTGCTTACATATCGTAATTTTTCAGGTACAAAAAAAAAACGAGAAGCTATAGCAAACTTGTAAAACCCACCATGGAAGGTTTTTAATCACAGACATACAACGAACATAAGTTATTAATGTAGCTTACACAGATGTGGCTTACATAAAAAAAAGTCTGCGAAACTTCAGAAGCATTTTTTCGAAACCGCTGGTGATAGCAAAGAAAAGAACACCTTCGGGCAGCCGAAAAGATGTAAAACTTACAAGAAACAAACAAAGAAAACTGTCTCAGAGTGAAAAGCAAAGAATAAAATAAATAGCACAGAATTCTAAGAGGAGGAATAATACCTATACCTGAACTAAAAGCTAATAGCAAGTCCCCCATGAACATAAACAGCGTTTAATATCATAAGGTCGCTAGTACCTGGCTATACCTGGCTCAATGCAATGTCGAATGACAAAGAAGCACCGGGGAAACGGAAGTGAGGAACTTAAATAACCCGCAGGTAGATGCACAGGTGAAAACGATGATGAGGGAAAGCAAACCCTGTAATGGAACGTGAAAAAAATCCGATAGATTCACAATCGGGAAATAAGGACGAGAACCGCAACAGAAAAGAAAAGAAAAACCCACAAACCTGTAATGGGTTTATAATGGTTCGGAGATTCAAACGCGAAGGTGAGGGAATCAGAACAAGTCAGCTCACAACCGTGAGGACCAATAATAGAGAGAGAACATAATTTAAGAAAAGAAAAAACAGGAACTTAATTCCTTAAGGCTAACAGCCAAAAAAACGAAAATCAACCCACTAAAACGGGCGAACTAGTAAACTAGTGAAATACCAACTAAATTTACTTAATGAGCTAGAACGGGAAATCTAGCAAACAAAAGAACCCCTTCGGCTACATTAGCTCAGAGCCGGAAGACTAAAACCAAAAACAAAAGTCCAAAGAAAAACTCTCCTCGAGAACAGTAATGGACAGAATAAATAGCGCAGAACACTAACAGGTGGAAACAATCCTATACCTGACTAAACGCTAATAGCAAGTCCGCTAATAACAACCTAAATACCCTGCCGGTAGAAGCACAGGTGAAAAAAATAATGAGGACGGCAAACTCCAAAACGGAACATGGAAAAAATCCGATAGATTCACAATCGTGAAAGCAGAACGAGAAACGCAAAAAAAAAATAAACAGCCACGAACCACTACAGAACCATGACAGGACCCCCCCCTCTAAGAGACGGCCGCAGACGATCCCTCAGACCGACTACTGCGGAAATCCTTTATTAGATTAGGATCCAAAATATCTCTGGTGGTCCTTTGTGTGTTCTCTACGGCGTAAATGGTCCCAATGTAAGATACCAATGCATCTAAAGAATCGGACTGCTCATGAATGGATAGGGCATCCTGAACAGACTCATCTAATGCCTCAGAGAATAACGTCATCATGGGAGCTTCTGAACAAGCTGTCTCGCCTGCCAGCACTCGAAATTTTAAGGCGAATTCGGCCACAGTCTCGCTATCCTGGCGAAGGTGATGAAGCCGTCTAGCCAACTCCTGACTCCCGAAATGTTATGGTCGAAAACCGGCTCCATTTCGTCCATCAGTTTTTTTTTTTTACTTTTTAAAAACTTTTTATTATTATTTCTTGACATAGGACCCCTATAAAGATAAATTAATAATAATAATGAATAAAAATCCAATAAAATTAAAAAAAACATTTATAGAAGGGGTGGCATTTGCAGCTAAAGGGAGTCAGTTACAGAGGAACCTACAGTACCAATGGCATTTTCGATGGCATTCCATTATAATAACACATTTTTATAACGTAACACAAGTCCACCTTTGTATAAAAATATCCATTTTCAGTTGCACTTGCAGTCATTCGTTCCATTGTGTAAACCTGTTTCAGTCTCTGCAACCACTGAGGTATGGTTGGTGGTTTTGTATCCTTCCAGTTCAGTTATCATCTTCTTGGCGGTCAATACAAGTATCCCTAGTATATACCACTTATCTGCGCTATATATCTCTTTAGGTATAACTCCTAACAAAAATAACAATAGATCTGGGGGGACATCCACCTCTGAAAATGTGGACAATTTCTTTAACACTTTTCCAGAACCTTTGAATTCTTGGACAATCCCAAAAGAGGTGTGTGTGGTCTCCTATTTTTCCACATTTTCTCCAACATAATGCCACAGAAGGCCCTTTCACATATGAAGAAATAATGAGATGTGTATTAAAATACCTGACTTTTGATTTCCAGTCAAATTCATTCCACAGTTGACTATTGATTCCTTTATGACAACGTGCACATGTCTTCCCATACATTATCTTCAATTATAATATTTAATTCAAATTCACATTTTTATATATATATTAGAGACATGTTTTTTAGTTGGAAAGTTTTTTTCTGCTATACTAATAAAGTAGTCTTCTATTTTATTTGGGTTTTTCTGACCATCTCCCTTTCTTTATGACTCATGATATAGTGTCTTATTTGGAGGTACCTATACAAATCGTTTGATGGAAGCGTAAATTGTTCTTGTAGTTGGGGAAAAAATTTAAATTCTGTTCCGTTAAATAATTGATTAATTGTGCAAAGACCTTTATCGGACCATCTTCTAAACCCACTATCCCATGTGGAAGTGAGGAATTCTATATTGCCCACTATTGGCATTGCTCTTGAAATTGACCCTGGTTCCCCCATCACTTTTTTGACTGTTGTCCAAACCTTCAAAGTGTGTTTTATCCATTTGTTTTCAATTTTTATTTTATTGACGGACTTTATGCTAATAAAAGGCAGGACTGATAGAGATATATCCTTCGCTGTACTCTGCTCTATCTGGGTCCATCCTGTCTCTTGGTAATTTCTAATCCATGCCACTATTGCATTCAACTGTGCAGCCCAATAATAAAGTTTGAAATTCGGCAGGCCCAGGCCTCCCTTATCTTTTGGCAAGATAAGGGTTTTAAGTCTGATTCTATGTCTCTTTTTCTGTCAGATAAATTTAGAAATTAGTTTATTTAACATATCAAAGGTGGATATGGGTGCTCTTATCGGTAGGGATTTAAATAGAAAAAGAAGTCTAGGTAGCAGGTTCATTTGCCGTCTTGACTCTACCAAGTATAGAGAGAGGAAGGACCTACCATCGTGTCATTTCTGTTTTTATTTGTTTAATTAACTTATTGTAATCAGCATCAAATAATTGTGTTGGGCTGGGTGTGAAAATAATTCCCAGGTACCTGAATCCTTGTCTGGACCATCAGAAGGATACATCTTTGTTTAATTGTGTAGGGCAAATGTAAGGACGGGTGGAAAGACGGACCCAGTAGCAGGCAGGGAGTACAAAAACCAAAGTTTAATGATGGAGGCAACGGTACAAAAAACCAAAAGAGTCCAAAGAGTGGTTACAAAACAGGCAGAGGTCGGAACCGGGAAGGCACAGCAGAAGTACAAAAATCAGGGTCGTGAGAACACAGGTCGAAACTAGGGAGGCGTAATGGGAAACAAGAGAAAACAAAAAGACAGCAACAAACAGAAACAGAATAACAGCAGGCTAGCACCTTGCATGGTGGCTGCTGCCATTGGTGTGAATGTGTGTGTGAACGGGTGAGTGAGAGGCCATTGTAAAGCGGTTTGGATGAAGGTGCTATATAAGTGCAGTCCATTTACCATTTAACTGACAACTCGGAATGATACTAACAGATAACTCGGAATGATACTAACAGATAACTCGGAAGATCTATCACAAAAGCTGGAGTAACAAATGGTGAGGAACTCAAAGCACAAAGTATAAATACACTGAGGGAGACCAGAAACAATGAGGATCAGGTGTGAGGAACCGGAAAGGGCAAATGACAGACAGGTGCACGTAATAAAACAATGAGGAGAGCAGATAATAAAATAACGAGGGAACACGTAATATGTGGACCGGATTCACACATAACACAGACTTGAACATGAACTGGGTAGTAGGCAAGTGCATACAATTAGAGAATGGAAAGCGGAAACGAGAGTCAGCTATAGTAATAGAGGAACCAAAGAAAGAATTAGTGATAGATCAGGCAGAAAGAGAGACAGCTGCAGTGGGGAAAGAAGATGACGTTAGTAAATTAGTAGATTAGTAGAAAACCCTGATTCTATGGCGTGAGTAGATTAGTATTATATACAAGTTAGTCATTAGTAGACCCTAATTCTAAGATGTTAGTGGTTGTTAGTTAATTAGTATTATTTACAATGAAATGTAATTAGTAATGAAGGAAGCGCATGACAGAGGAAATGCAGAGAAAACCGAAACCCCACAGACTCCAGAAAAGTAAAAATTGGAGTTGACCCTCCTTCATCCACTATTCCTTGAATATGTATGTTTTGGCGTATAGCTTCCGCTAGAGGTTCAATACTAAGTGCGAAGAGGACGGGTGACAATGAGTCTCCATGCCTCACGCCCCTCTCCACCTTAAAAAAATCAGAACAGTTAGCATTAACTTTGACCTTTGACTTAGCATTTAAGCTGAGAAGCATTGAGTGTTGTTTGTCGCTTGCCGCTATTGACTGTAAATTTAAAGCTCTCCTCACGTTATTTGTTCCTTGACGGCCCAAAATAAATCCTGTTTGATCTGGTTTAATGCATTTCTTTATATACTTTTGAATTCTATTAGCGAGGATAAAGGTTACGATTTTATAATCTACACACAAAAGGCTTATTGGGCGATAGCTAGTGCATTACAAGGGATCCTTTCCTTCCTTATGTAGAACTGTGATGATGGCTTCCTTCCATGATTTTGGGGGGTCTCCTTATTTTAGTATATAACTATATACTTTGAGAATGACCTCACCCCTATATTATACAAACGTTTATAATATTCTCCAGTAAACCCATCTGTTCCCAGTGATTTATTGTTTTTTATTTTGGCAATGGATTCTCTAATTTCATTTTCTGTGATGGGTTCTACTAATTTGATTGCTTCTTCATTTGACATTTTGAGGGGTCGCAAGAACTCATTAATTTTTTCTTTCTTAGATTATTGTTCTTTATATAACTGTTTGTAGTATTTTGCAAAAGCATCTAATATTTGCTTAGGGTGGGTCTCAACAAAATTGGTTTCAGGGTGTCTGATTTTAGGGATTGTACGGCTGGATTGGGCTTTCCGAAATTGAAACGCCAGCAATCTGCTAGCTTTATTTCCCATTTCATAGTATTTTCTATTAATATACCTGAGAGCTCCCTCTGCCTTATATATTAACACCTCATCCAATTGCCGCCTAACTTCCTTTAGCTTCTTAAGTGTATCTTCCTTTCTATATTGTTTATGTTCCCTCTCTAAACTTTTTATTTAATTTTACAATTTTTGTTTTTCATAAGCCTTTGTTTTTTTTATTTGAGATCCTATGGAAATAATCTTTCCCCTCATCGTGGCCTTACCGGCATCCCATAGCACTGAAGGAGAGACATTACCATTATCATTTATGGCAAAATACTCAGATAGGGCTCTTTGTATTTCTTGTTTAATATGAGTGTTTGTTAATTGTGAGACATTGAGCCTTCAATACCTGAAATGATTGTCTAACCCTAAATACATTTTCATAGTAACTGGGCCGTGGTCCAAAATCATGATTTTTTTAAATTGTGCTTTCTTTTATTCGATGTAGGTCTTTTTTTGACATGCAAAAGAAGTCTATTCTTGAGTAGCTCCCATGTACTTGGGACCTGAATGTGAAGTCTCTCTCATTGGGGTGAAGATGTCGCAAGACATATACTAAACCCAGTTCCTTCATCATCCCTGATAAATCTCTAGACCTTTTTTGATTGAGGTCTTATTGTTCCAGGTAGTCTGTCTAATTTGGTATTAAGTATACAGTTAAAATCTCCCCCTATAAGTATAATCCCTTCACCTTTATCTGCCACAAGTGCTGCAAAACGTTTTTAAAAAATGTTGACAATCTTTTTTTGGGGCGTACACATTTAAGATGGTTATCTTTATGCTTCCAATTGTTCCAAGCACCATTACGTATCGACCTTCATCATCCTGAAAGGTTCTCATTATTGTAATACAGATTTAGTAAAAAGAATGGTGTGGTAGGGGGGCGTGGTTTTAGGCGCAGCTAGCAAGAGAGAGAGTGAACACGGGTGGTTTAGGGAGCCGGCACAGCTGTCGGCAATCGGGCAATTGGGGACTATTTGATTATAGGATTGTGATCAATTAACCAATTGCCTTGATTGTTCAACAGTGAGCCTGAGAGCCTTGATAAGGTGCCGCGGGGAATGGAGAAGGGGGAGGACTGGATACTGAGATGTGTCCATGTACGAGCGATATACGAAATAAACACAGTAAACTGCATCTACCTGACTGCCGTGTCTTCTTCCCCGAGCTACAAGAGCTAACTTCGCCACAGTGGTGGCCCGTACGGGGGGAGTGAAAGAAAAGCAAAGGGAAGAAAAACGGAGAATGGAGACGGATCCAAGCGGGCAGGAGTCTTCAATGACAACGTTGAGCAGAGTGCTGGAGGGGCTGGCGGCCATGCAGGAGCGACAGGCTGCGGCTCATATGGAGCAGATGCAAGCCCTGCGGGAGCAGTCGAGCCTACAGACACAGGCACTGCTCCAATTTACGGGCACCGGGGAGGCCACAGGAAGGCAGAGCGTCCCCTCCCCGAAATTTAACATACCCAAAATGACGGCAGAGGATGACGCTCAGGCTTTCCTGGAAGCATTTGAGCTGGCGGCAGAAGCCTCCCGGTGGCCGATAGAGGAGTGGGCTGTGCGGCTCCTGCCCCTCCTGACGGGGGAGGCGCAACGAGCGGCGCATGGCCTGCCGACAGCCGCTAGGGCGGTGTACAGGAACATCAAGAAGGCGATCCTCGACCGGACGGGGGGTACCCCGGAGGAGCACCGACGACGGTTCCGGGAGTGCGACCTGACAGAAGAGGACCGGCCTTTTGCCTACGCCCAGCGGCTGGCGGACGCGGCGAGGCGCTGGCTCCAGCCGGAAATAAGATCAGCTGCTGGAGTCATGGAGCAGGTGGTCCTAGAAAGATTTGTCGGGGGGTTGCCGGCGGAGACCGCAAGGTGGGTCCAGTGCCATAGACCCACCAACCTGGATACCGCCGTCACCCTGACAGAGGACCACCTGGCGCAACACCCCTTCACCCAGCAGCAGAAGCCGGAGCCGGCGCCCAGGAAGAAATTCCCCCCTCGTTCCGCCCCCTTTCCTGTTTCCCGTCCCCAGAACCCCTCCTTTGCTGCTGTGAACCCCCGTAACGCTCTGCCCTCTTTTCCCCCCTCAGGCTCAGTGGCGGTGCAGTCCGACCCACAGGGAGTGCCTCAAACGCCTGGACCGGAGTGTTGGCGGTGTGGACGGCTGGGCCACCTGCGCCGCAATTGTCCGCTTATGGAGGTGGGGCAGGTGGTCCGGGTGGTCGGACCGCCCACCTCCGCTCCCGATTCAGACGGGGCGTACTGCATTCCGGTAAGGGTGCAAGGGAGTGAACACCGGGCACTGTTGGATTCAGGGGCTATGCAGACCATGATTCACCAGAGCCTGGTTCGAACCGAGGCTTTGAGATCGGCACGTTGGGTGGTAATTAGGTGTGTGCATGGGGATCGACACACATACCCAATAGTACCAGTGGAAATTTGGATAAAAGAGAAAAAGCATATCATAGAGGCTGCGGTTAGCTCCCACCTCTCGCACCCTCTGATTTTGGGTACAGATTGGGCGGGGTTTAAAATAATAGCGGAAAAACTGATGGGGGTACGATCACGACTGGTAGGGAAGTGTGAGGTGTGTGCAGCGGAAAGTGGTGACGCGGGGTCGTCCGACACTGACGGGGGGGGGGGGCGGCTCCGGGAGAGCCTCCAGTGGAGACTCCCCAGGTGCCGGTGTTCCAACCCATGGAGGATTTTCCACTCGCCCAGTCTCGAGACGATACCCTACGCTTTGCCTTCGACCAGGTGATATGTGTTGATAGTCAGCTGGTGCGCCCTGACGCTGCACGCTCTCACCCGTATTTTTGCATTATTAAGGATAGGTTATATCGAGTGAGTCGTGACACGCAGACAGGTGAGGAGACGACCCAGTTGTTGGTACCGAAAAGCCGCCGGGAAATGATTTTCCAGGCGGCTCATTTCAACCCCATGGCTGGGCACTTAGGGTATGAAAAAACACTAAACCGGATAATGGCCCGATTTTATTGGCCGGGCATCTGGGCGGACGTACGGAGGTGGTGTGCATCCTGTCCAGATTGTCAGCTGGTAAATTCCCCAGCCATCCCAAAAGCCCCATTGCGGCCCCTACCATTAATTGAGGTCCCGTTTGATAGAGTGGGCATGGACCTCATCGGGCCATTTGAACGGAGCACTCAGGGATACCGATTTGTATTAGTTCTAGTGGATTATGCAACCCGGTATCCCGAAGCAGTGCCATTGCGCAATATCTCGGCTAAAAGTGTTGCGCAGGCATTGTTCCAAATAATCTCCCGAGTTGGAATCCCGAAAGAGATTCTGACTGATCAAGGCACTTCATTCATGTCACGCACACTACGCGAACTGTATGAACTTTTGGGTGTTCAGTCTATTAAAACTAGCGTGTACCATCCACAAACGGATGGGCTCGTGGAACGTTTTAATAGGACTTTGAAATCCATGATTCGGAAGTTTGTGCACAATGACAGCCGAAATTGGGATAAGTGGCTAGTTCCTCTATTGTTTGCAGTGCGAGAGGTTCCCCAGGCCTCCACGGGATTTTCTCCTTTTGAATTGCTGTTCGGTAGAAAACCACGGGGTATTTTGGACCTGGTTAAAGAAAGCTGGGAGGAGGGTCCAAGCCCCAGTAAAAACGAAATTCAATACGTTATGGACCTGCGAGCAAAACTCCATACACTGGGGAGATTATCACGAGAGAATTTGCTCGAGGCTCAGGAACGTCAGCAAAAGCACTACAATAGAGGAACAAAACTACGGCAATTTTCACCGGGAGAGAAAGTCTTGGTATTACTACCGACTTCCAGCACAAAATTACTCGCCAAGTGGCAAGGACCCTTTGTGGTCACACGACGAGTGGGGGAAGTCGATTATGAGGTGGAGCGGTCTGATAGAGAGGGGGCGAAACAGATTTATCACCTCAATCTATTAAAACTGTGGAAAGAGGTGATACCGGTCTCCTTGATATCGGTAGATCAGGAGAGAGATGAGCTGGGACCGGAGGTGCCAAATTCAAACGATCAAACCTCACCCCTTTTTGATAGCCATCTCTTACCGAATCAGAGAACGGATCTTGCCAAGTTGCAAAAGCAGTTCGCTGATGTGTTTTCCCCCCTACCAGGCCACACCAATCTGATCAATCACCATATTGAGACAACCCCGGGGGTGACGGTGCGTTCGCGCCCCTACCGACTGCCTGAACATAAAAAGAAAGTGGTTCAGGCAGAAATAAAGACAATGTTGGAGTTGGGCGTAATAGAAGAGTCTAACAGTGCGTGGAATAGCCCCATCGTGCTGGTGAGTAAGCTGGATGGATCTGTTCGCTTCTGTGTAGACTATCGAAAAGTAAACGAAGTGTCACGATTCGATGCCTATCCCATGCCTCGGGTCGATGACCTATTGGATCGGCTGGGCACAGCTCGTTTTTTTTCGACATTGGATTTGACCAAGGGCTACTGGCAGATTCCCTTGTCTCCAGAGTCCAAGGAAAAAACGGCTTTCTCCGCTCCGGGCGGATTGTACCAATTCCGGACACTTCCGTTTGGGTTATTCGGAGCCCCGGCCACTTTTCAACGTCTCATGGACAGGGTACTGCGTCCACATGCGGCTTTCGCTGCAGCCTATCTGGACGATATAATAATACATAGTGACAACTGGGCTCAGCATGTGCGGCATGTGGGGGCGGTACTGGAGTCCCTGAGACAGGCGGGACTCACGGCTAACCCAAAGAAGTGTGCGATTGGCAGAGCGGAGGTACGGTATTTGGGGTACCACTTGGGAAGTGGACAGGTGCGACCTCTGGTGGACAAAACGGCGGCGATCGCGACCTGTCCACGACCCAAGACAAAAAAAGAGGTGAGGAGGTTTTTGGGACTGGCCGGTTACTACAGACGGTTCATCCCGGCTTTCTCGGACCTGGCCAGTCCCCTGACCGACTTGACTCGAAAAGGTGCCCCAGATCCGGTTCAGTGGACGGAGCTGTGTCGGCAGGCGTTTGAGAGGGTAAAGGAAGCTTTGTGTGGGAAACCGCTCTTGTTCACCCCTAATTTCTCTCTCCCCTTTAATTTGCAGACTGACGCATCGAACAGAGGGCTGGGGGCCGTTTTGACTCAGCAGGTGGAGGGGGTCGACCGACCAGTGCTGTACATTAGCCGAAAGCTATCACAGCGGGAAGCGAAGTACAGCACGGTCGAGAAGGAGTGCCTGGCCATCAGATGGGCGGTCGGGTCCCTCCGTTATTATCTGCTGGGTCGCTCATTCACCCTCTGCTCGGACCATGCGCCCCTCCAATGGCTCCACCGCATGAAGGATACCAACGCCCGAATCACTCGGTGGTATCTGGCTTTACAGCCTTTTAATTTCAGGGTGATTCATAGGCCGGGAGCGCAGATGGTGGTGGCTGATTTTCTCTCCCGTCCGGGGGAGGAGGAGGAGGGGGGGGGGAGTTGAGCATTGGCCGGATGGCTTCCCGGCCTAAGTCGGGCGGTGGGGGTATGTGGTAGGGGGGCGTGGTTTTAGGCGCAGCTAGCAAGAGAGAGAGTGAACACGGGTGGTTTAGGGAGCCGGCACAGCTGTCGGCAATCGGGCAATTGGGGACTATTTGATTATAGGATTGTGATCAATTAACCAATTGCCTTGATTGTTCAACAGTGAGCCTGAGAGCCTTGATAAGGTGCCGCGGGGAATGGAGAAGGGGGAGGACTGGATACTGAGATGTGTCCATGTACGAGCGAT
>CM040396.1:49931570-49971622 GCA_022702515.1 Ilyophis sp. 1 JC-2022
AGCGTGTGGACCTCGAACTGGCCAGCGTGTTGTATGAAGTCAATAGAGACTTCTGGGAAATCGAGGGGTCCATGAATGAAGACTTATGGTTCGAGCGCTCTGAAGGCGCTCAGAACACACAAAATATTTTTGAATAAATGTTGCCATATATATATTTGTAATGTAACCTGAAATCTTTAAAAAAAAAAAAAAAAAAAAATTTAAAAATACTTGGATGGATGTTGATAAGCACCTGAAAGATGTTTATTATTATCCAGAAAATCCAGGGGCTTACGGTGGCAAAAAGCGCTTACAAAGGGGTGTTTGTGAAACAAAAGGTTTGAGCGTCTCAGACAAGAAAGTTGCTGATTGGTTATCGGGTGAAGACGCTTACACTTTACACAAACCCATCAGAGTCAATTTCAAAAGAAACAGGGTTTTTGTGAGTAACATTGATTCACAATGGCAGGTCGATTTAGTTGACATGTCAAATGTATCTGAACATAATGACAATATGAAGTTTATGCTAACATGTATAGATATATTTTCAAAATATGCGTGGGTATGTGTTCTTAAAAACAAGATAGGTGCCGAAGTACTCAGGGCTTTTCAAGGCATTCTCGCAAAAAATACAATACAAACCGATAAAGGTAAAGAGTTTTTCAATAAAATAATACACTGCCACAGACAACGAAGATGTGAAAGCATCGGTGGTTGAACGTTTCAATAGAACGTTGAAAACAAGAATGTGGCGTTATTTTACAGCACACAATACAAGACGTTATATAGATGTTGTACAGGCTTTGGTCCAGGGGTACAATAACAGCTATTACAGAACGATTAAAATGAAACCCGTTGAAGTAAACAAAGATAATGTTTTTAAAGTTTTTAAAAATATGTGTGGCCTCTTTCCAAAAAGATCTAAAAATCCAAAGTTTAAGTTTGAGGAGGGTGACACAGTCAGAGTCTCCAAAGTATGCGGGAAGTTTGCAAAAGGATACGAGCAAACATATACAGATGAATATTTCACGGTTGCTGAAAGGGTGCACAGAATACCTCCTGTATACAGATTGAAGGATTATGAACGTACGAACATTGACGGGACATTTTATGAGGCTGAATTACAAAAAGTTATAGTGGGAAAAGACAAAACTTATAAGGTCGAAAAAATTGTTGCTGAGAAAAAGCACAATAGACATAAGTTCGTTTTAGTAAAATGGGTAGGCTGGCCTGAAAAATTCAACAGCTGGATACCAGCAAGTCATGTTGTCAATCTCTAAAAGAGTTGATAAGTTTACAGAACCGACCAAATCATCCGGGGGCACCGTGGAAGACGCAGGTTTTTATGTCACTCTCCCAAGCAATGCGTGTCTAGATATTTACCCTGGGAATAAAATTTCAAGCTACACAACAAAGTTTGCGAGACCCCTCGAATTTCAAGGACAATGGGAGGTTGCTTTAGCAGAGATTCAGTACCCCTATACTTGGCGCTTGCTAAACGCTGATGAAAACTTTTATCGTGGGCGATAAGAAAAAAGGCACAAGCTATGTTGTCCTAGTAAGCTGGGGGTATTACAAGAACCTGAAAGCGCTTGTGGATGAAATAAAAAAAAATGGCTATCGAGGTGTGTCATGCCGTAATGAAAAACCGAATTTATATTAGTACAGACGAAAATCTAACCCTGATGGCTAGCGGAAAACTCGCCAGAATGCTGTTCCATTAACGACCACAAAGCCTGTGGCGCCCCATCCAGCTGATATTCGTGCGGGGTTCTACACAATGTACGTATACACCGACATTATTGACTACCAGAGAGTCGGAGATAGTTTTGTGCCATTGCGGCGCTGTGTACGTATAACAGGGTCTAGCAACGACGTAATCACAATCTCTTACGAGAAGCCACAGACAAGGTTGGGATTATTAATTACCCCATAGCGACCATTTTTTCACAGGTGGATGTTTCACTGAGTGACAGGCTGGTGAGCCAGTCTAGCAATATGTATCCCTACAGAGCAATTATGGAATGTCTACTTAATTATTCTGAAGCCACAATGTATAGTCAATTTACGAGTGGCTTATTCTATAAGGATACCGGCGGTCATATGGACGAGACAGGCGGGTCCCAACAATGGTTTGAAAAACGGAGCCCTATATACCGCGGCGAGCAACACTTTTGAATTGCTCGGACCCATCCACGCAGACATGTTTTTTCAGGAGACTACTTATAAACGGAGTCCATATTAAAATCAAGATGGTGCGTTGTAAGGATGATTTCTGCCTAATGAGCGATGATGCACAGCAACAGTACAAGCTTAAAATAGTCTCTGAAACACTGTTTGTAAAAAAAATCGGGGTATCGCCACCTGTTAAGCTCGGACATGCACAGGCGCTACTAACATCGAATGTTAAATATCCTATTGACCGTGTTAGTCTTAAAACTTTCAGCTTGGCGGCTGGTCTTAGAGTTTGCAATCAAGAAAATTAGTTTTTGGGTCGATTTTTACAGAAATGTGTCATTATAGGTTTAGTAGATAACGACGCCTTTACAGGTGTTTACAATAAGAACCCTTTCAATTTCGAACATATATCACTCAATATGGAAGGCATTCAGATTCCAACAAAGGCCTTCACCCCAGATTACGGTACCGGTTCTGTGGTTCGTGAATTTTATGGTTTAACGCTTGCAACTGGACGACATCTGAAAGATTCACCATTGTGTATAAATCGTCAATAATACATAAACAGTTACACCATTTATGCTTTCAATCTGACCCCCGATGAAGGATGCAGCCAACATCTATCCCTGATCAGCTATCAAACTGGTTAGAAAAGGTATTGCAACACTCAGTAGAGGCAGAAGGAAACCACCCCTTTGATATAACTTTTTTCTTTTACAGTTTAATACCGGCCTTTTGTTTTATTTTTTTCAGTTGTGTATTCGTTAGGGGAATATTGCCTCGTAAAACATTGAGAGCAAGTTCACAAATTGTGTTTATGAGTTAATCAGAAGCAGACTGTAATATCACCCGTCTTTGCCTGGCATTACCTTCAAATAGAGCTTTTAGAAGACTCCAGTTCTGTTTAATACGAGTCGACATATTACTTTTTCTTTAGCACATAAACAACCGGCCACTCTGGAGCATACAAACCAGTTCTGATGCGGTATTCCTCAGGCGTCTGTGCTTTTAAGTCCACTAATAGGTATCCATAAGGTTTTCTGGTAGCATCATCAAAACATTCGAGGAAAAACTTTGAATTTCTTGGGTACATTTGTCGGGCCAAAACATTAACTTGCATTTTATCTCTTGGATTTTTGAACAGTTTGCATGAAGATTTATTGTACGGCTGTTTCGACCCTGGAAGAAAAGATTCTGCACAAGATATATGATGCTTAGGTTTCTATGGTGTGTATACTTTGTAAAAGCTCTCTCAATTTCAGAGCTCTGACTGGCCGCTTGCATAAGATCATCAACAATGACAATATTGGTTTTGTGCAAAGGTAGCAAAACTTCATCGGTCAAAGATTCAGGAAGACCTTCTACAAAATGTACATTCTTTATTTTATGAAGCACTTCATCATACATGGGTTGCCAGCACGAATAAAACCATACAATGTTCTACGGTACTTTTGACAATACATGTTGTGCGTTTTCGAACAGTGTTTTCACAAAAACACTTTTACCACTGTTTGAGGGGCCTGAGATTATGCATGAAAAAGGATGTTGAAAACGATTGTCAAACCCTTCACACCCAAGCACTTGTCTAGAATCCATATAGTAAGGTTTTGAAATCCAGGAGCAGTACCCTTTTGTTGTAAACCACTCTGAATATTTTAGAAACTGTGCGTGTGTTGAGAGAGAAACCTCTCTTATCTCTAACACTTTGTTGTGTGTTGGTTATAATTTCACGAGCTGGGACCTCTGGATTCTGTACATAGTGCTGTACCAATTCTGTGAGGGATGAAAGATTGACAACTTGTGTGTTAGTATGATGTAGGGTTATACCTTTCACTTTCATGCAAGTTTTACCGAGCAGTGTTTTATAGCCGTACGTCTTGGGTCCTCCTGAAACAAATTCAACAATGTGATCACCCGGGTCTAGCTCGCTAGTCAATTCGCCCAAAAAATCACAGAGAAGGGATCCAGTCACCCGGACGGCTCACAAAGATTACAGAATCTGTGTCGTGGTACAGAACCCTGTCAGGCATTTTATCCATGACCTCATAAAGTTCGAGCCGGGCATAAGCGGTGGTGAAGGCCGCTATGAACACATTGCTGTATCTGGGTGGTTTTGGGAAACCCTTTGTAAATCTCCACTGGACCAGAGCTACTGTCTCGGTAAGAAATTTAAAGTGTGAGATGTCATACTCGTCTGAAAACATGAATTGCAGAAACTGTTCGGGATCACGGATCAAGGTTGTGTTTGTTTGATTGCTTCTCTGACCAAATTTGCCCCAAAGACAGTTTTGAAATTTGTCTCTTGGCTTTGTTTACGAAAATATTGTTTGGGTCTAATCGGACGCCCTCCTTCTCCCAGTAACTCATATGCAGCCTTGTCAGAATCATCAGAAACCCAAGAGTGGTAGCCTGATGATTCTTGTTTGCCCTTTAAATGTGTCTTAATTTAGTCACTGAAAAGAGACTCGGACCTATCTTGGAAATGCCAGATTTCAAAAATTTTGTCGATGATGTCACCTTTTTCAATAGCTCTAATCAATTCAACGGTACACCATACACCTGTGAGAGAACGCATATAATCAGAATGTTGACAGCAACCTTGATGCTCAGATTCCACGCAGTGGAAAGGGGAAACGTTAATTTACCAGAGACTTAAAAGTTAAAAGTCACGGAAGATGATGATGGGGTGATTTGTCTGGTAAACTTTTGTTTTGTTCACAAACGGGTATAGACTGGTGAAATCAAAATAGTGTATTTGCTCACCTTCTTCAACTTTGTAGTAAAGGTGCAACGCGTTAGTTCGACTACCAAACAGAGCATCCCGAGGCTCCAGACGTTCCGGATAGTCATGATTTCTCAGGAACTCCTGAACCTCGGGATTCTCACGTTTAAGTCTTACCCATTTGTGCTCCCACATCACGACAACATTCAGGTTGTATACGCTGTGCAAAGTCTAAATTTTCTCTTGAAATTTGTGATACATTGAACCAAAGTCTGTTTTTGTGAGAGGGTTAATCGTGTTTGATTGATAACATTGGGGGCAAGCATGAAAAAAATATCCAGCAAATTCATAAGCCGTACGTACACCGTCCGACTCTGAATACCCGTCTAGATGATAGTTACCCATCTTAACCTCACCCCGGTTCAAGGCATGTTGAATGAAAAACCTTTCCCGATGGCTCACATATTCTAACCATTGAATGGATGCTGTGGAAAATGCTTTCTGCTGTCGCGCATAATTATCAGGCGATGTGACTGCAATGGTGTTTTTGGACAAAAAGCTTGTGCAGTATTGTTTCATACACACAGAGGCTATTGTAACGCATTGGCATGGGTCTAAACCGGTGTTCCCAAGCACCTCTGTCCTAAACCGTAAACAAGCTTCCCGCAAAATAACAACATCATTTTGGCAGTACTCTGACATTTCTTTACGAAAGTCAAACACACCCCCAGACACATTATCATACCATGCGCTAAATTCAACCTTATCCTTCTTCATCATTGTGTCAAACCCATAGTACAAGGGTGGCGGGTACGGTCCGATGTAATTCTGGTTCTCAATTTTATTCCAGAAATGGGGGAAATGCCCCTTTTTTACATTGTCAAAACCTAGAGCGCCGGGCATGTCACTAAGCTTCATAGTCAGGAAACAGAGTGAATCAACATACCTCTGTCCAAAAGCATCGTCTGTAACACATAGGAGTTTGCTGCCTTGTGCTATGATGTTTGGTGTCACACCTTGCTTAACCAAATACTGCATCAGCAGGTACCCGTCATACCCCTTCGAATTATGTGCAATGAATGTATAGCCCTTGTACTTTGGTGCTCGATACCTCTTTAAAAAATCCTGTACACAACTATCGCCCTCTGCCGTCCAACGCTCGCCATTAAAATCAATGCAACATATGAAATTTGCAATGTGTTCACCATGGTCCTGCCGACACTCAAAATCATAAAACACATAACGTACGCTTGGGTGTTCAGTTTTCACAGGTTGTATGTAGCACACATGTTCAACATCAGGGGTCAGTGCAGGCTGTGCAGGTCTTTAGACTACATGTGTGTGGTTTAGAATGTTTACTGACAACATATGTTAGTGTACATTTGTCACAGAACTTGTGTGTACCACAGAAACTGAGCATCTTACCGCTAGACTTCTGTCGTTTCAAAACTTTACGTTCTGTATAGCAAAAAATCGACCGACAGATTCGCATACAGTCCTTACATCTTATTTTTGTTGACTGATGTTTAAAGCAATCTGCGTGTAAACAGATGTTGCAATGATGTAAGCATTTTTGGTTATGTTTCGATGTGAACGGTTTGTAACAAAAGGTACAAACATATTAATAATAATAATAATAATAATAATACCTTTATTTATATAGCACTTATCAAGCAATACAGCACAAAGTGCTTCACAACACAAGAGAAGTAAAATAAACAAAAAGGTGCATAGTTTAAAAAATGGATGACACAATAAAATAAAAAAAAGGTTTTGTTTTTAAAAACACATCAGAACATATACATCTCAAAGACAACAATTCACTACTCTAAACATGATTCAAAACCCAACAAACTAATAATAAAATAATAAATAATAATGAAATAAAAATAAAAATTAAAACAGATGAAAAGCAATTTTATAAAAATGTGTCTTAAGTAATTTCTTAAAAGAGGACATTGACACAGGTGATCTAATTTCAGAAGGCAAGCTGTTCCAGAGCCTAGGAGCCTTGACCGAGAAGGCACGATCCCCTCTCGTTTTCAACCTAGACTCTGGAACAGCCAACAATCCCCTGTCAGAAGACCTCAGTGTGCGGTTTGTCTTATAAGGTGATAAAAGCTCACATATGTATGCAGGTGCTAAGCCATGCATAGCTTTATAAGAAATGAAAGCTATTTTAAAATCAACCCTAAAAGCAATTGGTAGCCAGTGCAAGGATGCCAAAATTGGGGTAATGTGTGTTCTCCTATCTGTCCTAGTTAGTAGCCTAGCAGCGGAGTTCTGCACCACCTGGAGTCGAGCTATAGCATGATGGCTCAGGCATGAATACAAAGAATGGCAGTAGTCTAGGCATGATGACACGAAGGCATGTATGATTTGCTCTGTGTCTTTGAATGATAACATTTTTCTGACTCTAGATATATTTCTTAATTGGTAAAAGCATGTCTGGACTGATTTATTTATATGTTGCTCAAAATAGAGATGTTGATCAAAGATCACACCAAGATTTCTAGATTCAGTTTTTACATTTTGGGCAAGAGAGCCAAGATTAGACTGAATAAAATCTGAGACATACTTTGGGCCAATAATCAAAACTTCCGTTTTCTCCATGTTGAGTTGGTTTTGAGAAAGCCAGCTCTGGACATCATTAAAACAGTTCTGCAAAAGTGTCAATTTGTTAAAATCATTCGGTCTAACTGACAGATATAGCTGCGTATCATCGGCATAGAAATGAAAGGAAATATTATGGTTCTTAATAATTTGGCCAAGAGGTAGCATATAAATGGAAAACAAGATTGGGCCAAGGATCGAGCCCTGGGGAATGCCACATTTTAAAATTGCTGAAGAGGACTGAAAATCACCCACTAAAACTGAAAAAGTTCTGCTTGCCAGGTAAAGCCCGGTACACACATAAAGATAATTTGGCCGATTTTGGCCCGATTTTCCCCCTTCCGACCAAGGACAGCAAACGCCCGATTATCTGATGCCTCTAAAGATTATCCTACAAGATTATCCTGTGGTGTGAGGTGTGTTAAGAGTC
This sequence comes from Ilyophis sp. 1 JC-2022, assembly GCA_022702515.1. Taxonomy (NCBI): domain Eukaryota; kingdom Metazoa; phylum Chordata; class Actinopteri; order Anguilliformes; family Synaphobranchidae; genus Ilyophis; species Ilyophis sp. 1 JC-2022. The sequence continues at coordinate 49,939,493 of CM040396.1, forward strand.
AATTCCTCCCGACAATCTGCTCGAAAAATGGTCATGGCCGACGATCGTAAATATTAAACCTGTTCAATATTTACGATCAAAAGTCCTCTTGTGTGTGGGGAAAGCCGACAGCTCCCGAGTCACTGACTCTGTGGATCGTGACGTGAATGGAATGTAGCCAATCAAGAAGCGAGCTGACTGAAGAACACGGAAGCATAAAAAGGGAGAAGACGACATAATCTGTCGCACATGGCTGCTTCCTAGTCTCTCGCTGGTGTTTTGAGCCCTCACCGTTGACTTCAAGGCAGCGACTTAGCAGTAAAGTAGCTTGGTTAAAATAACGTTAGCTAGTTATGTTATTCTATGTTCTCAGGTCCAAGTAACGTACCAGACAACTAAGCTAGCTGCCTTACCCATACGCTAGCTAACGTCAGCTAACGTTAATTGGACCTGAGAACATAGAATAACATAACTAGCTAACGTTATTTTAACCAAGCTACTTTACTGCAAAGTCGCTGCCTTGAAGTTTAACGTACCAGACAACTAAGCTAGCTGCCTTACCCATACGCTAGCTAACGTCAGCTAACGTTAATTGGACCTGAGAACATAGAATAACATAACTAGCTAACGTTATTTTAACCAAGCTACTTTACTGCTAAGTCGCTGCCTTGAAGTCAACGGTGAGGGCTCAAAACACCAAAGACCTTCCTAGTCAGGGTACTACGTTAGATCACGTTTGATCACGCGAGATTTCTGGCTTGGGGGACGAGACTCTAGACCATAGGTGTCAAACTCAAGGCCCGCGGGCCAGATGTGGCCCGCCATGTCATTTTATGTGGCCCGCGAGAACTTAATTATCTGACGCGTAAAAAAAAAAAAAAAAAAAAAAAAAAAAAATTATCTGACGCGTGTATCTACGTGGCGGGTTAACCGGGATTTACTTTTACGATATAACAGACAAACGCAGACGCGGACGCACACCCGCGGTACATACGTTAAATAAACCGTTAAATAAAGTTTGTATTAAAAAAATGGTGATTGCACCCCCCCCCCCCCCAACAATTACAATCGAGGTCCGCGAAAAATCTTGATTGCACCCCCCCCCTCAACAATTACAATCGAGGTCCGCGAAAATCAACCGGCCCTTTGAGGGCAACTATAATGCTGATGTGGCCCGGGGTGAAAATGAGTTTGACACCCCTGCTCTAGACTGTCGTAGGACAAATCTTTATGTATGTGGTGTGCTGTATTGGGAATATCGGAGCACACCACACACAATACGATCAAAACTGTTCAATCCATGATTTTTTATCTTCATGTGTGGGGTCTCTCACAGATAAAAAATCTGTTAAGATTTAGAAAATCTTTATGTGTGTACCGGGCTTATGAGGCAAACCAGTTCAGAGCAATACCAGAAATACCAATCCAATTTTCAAGTCTATTTAATAGAATTGAGTGGTCAATGGTATTAAATGCTGCACTGAGGTCCAACAGGACAAGGATGGAGCTATCGCCAGAATCCGCATTTAGCAGCAGATCATTTACCACTCTTAGGAGGGCTGTTTCAGTGCTGTGATGTGCCCGAAAACCGGATTGGAATTTTTCAGAGATTGTTATTGTTCATTACAGAATTTAGCTGTTTTGAAACCACTTCCTCTAGTACTTTGGAAAGAAAAGGCAGCTGTGAAATGGGTCTAAAATTGTTTAAAACAGAAGTATCTAAATTTGCTTTCTTAAGAAGAGGCTTGACTGTTGCACATTTAAAATAAGAGGGTACACACCCATTAGCCAATGAACTATTAACAATAGCGGCTATGTCCGTGCTAATAGCTCCTAGAACCTCCTTCAGGAGTCTAGTGGGCATAACGTCCATGGGACTGGACGAGGACTTTAAGTGAGAAATAATAAAAGTTAGATCCTCAATTGAAATGGGTTTAAAGGAGCTTAAAGTAGCGGTGGTATGATAACAATCGTTAACAGAATGTGCAGTGGGGGTGATGTTAGTTCTAATGTTGTCAATCTTATCTACAAAAAATCGTAAGAACCTTTCGCAGTACTCAGAATAAGATTCAGAGAAAACATTTGGAGAAGGATTTAAAATATGGTCTATTTTGACCATTTTCGGTTATCAGGTCAGAAAGATACTTCGTTCTGGCTTTTTTAACTGCCTGGTTATATTTTAAGAACAGGTCTTTCATATGGAGATAGCTAACTGGTAAATTAGATATCTTCCATTTTCGTTCCGCTCGCCTTCGTTCTCTCTTTAAATTGTGTAACTTCGTATCATTAAGCCAGGGGAGATTTTTTTCGGTCGACTTTGACCTGCATTTAAAAGGGGCGATATCATCGAGTGTGGACAAGCATGCACAATTGAAATTTTATACTAATTCATCTGTGTTAAAATTAGGGTTACAGTCTACTTTGCTGTTTTCAAAGGCTGACGAGAATTTTTCAGCTGTTTGGGAGTTGATGAAGCGAGAGCGAAAAGAACGTTTGTCGTTCTTACAGTTCATCGGAAGCTGAGCATCAAAAATAAGACTAAGATGATCAGAAACACATATGTCCTTCATCTCAAGACTATTTAACGGCAAACCAAGAGTAAAAACCAAGTCTAGTGTGTGTCCCTTGTTGTGAGTTGGACTTGAGACATGTTGCACTAAATTAAAAGAGTCAGTGAGATTTAAAAACTCAGTGACAGCAGGATCCGAGACGTCGTCCACATGAAAATTAAAATCCCCAGCAATAATAAATTTTTCGTGCTTTAATAATATTGACTGTATAAGAAGCCTTTCAACAACTTGATGCCATAATAGTGAATGCCATCGAGGTATAGGAATAGAGTTTATATATATATAAAGCCTCTTTAAAAGTACCCTTTAAACAAATGTAAAAAAACATCTTACTCTGTCTAATGGCGATGTCTTTGTAAAATAAAATCTGGAAAATAAACCCTAACAATGTTCAATATTCCAAAACAGCTGTTTACCAAGGTATTTTAAAGTTTCCGACTCTGAATATATATATATATATATATATATATACGTAGTGAGAATCCTTGTATATACACAATTGTCGGACATGTGTAGAGAGCATGTATTTAATACAATTAAACAATCACCAATACATATATATATATATATATATAACCTCTTTAAAAGTAAATTTTAAACAAATGTATAATACAGCTTACCCGTTCTAATGTCTATGTCTTTGTTTAATTCGGTTTCATCGGGTAACGCCTCGATAAAATCTTTTAGGCCTTCCACGTGGTCGAAAGACACTTCGTTCGCGTCCTCACAGATATTCAATAATTCGGCCAAGTTTGTAATACATTTACATTAACAAAAGCCAAGTTAAGAAATAGAACATTCGACATGTTTAATTAATAACTGGCAAACCTCATACTTATAGGAACACATAGCTACCTTGTGTTGAAAAATCTGCGGACATGCCTTTCTCTCTCGATGTTTGTTTTCCCCATGCCGTCGTCAAAGATATTTTGAGAAATTTCCGTAGCCTTTAAAACCAAGCTTTATAGTTTGAACACGTTGGTTATTGGCGCCTTCATCTTTGATTGGTTGTTCCCTGCTTTTACAAAAACACTCATACCATCTCAACCCCGCCCACATAACTGTTTGACCAAATGGCTTGAGTAAACCCCAATCAATTAGATACACTTTTAAATACAATTATGTTTACACATTATATGCGACATATAATAGAACAACCCCTGTTTAAATTGAATAGCCCGTCTTTTTACAAGCCATTCGATACCAAACAATTATAAATTAATTATAAAATGCCTCAGTGTAATTATTTTGAATAGGCCTTGTACGTTTCGCTACTTTGTTTTGGAAAAAAGAACGTTGCCGTTTTTCTTTCAACGCTATTTTGTGTTGTTTGTATACTGTAGGCTAGTTTCTAGGCTTTAAAAAAAATAAATGTCTTAAACTACTTGCGGCTTTCAAAATGGCTTCGACCCCCACCCCCTGCTGTTATGTACCAGTTGTTGTCGCCACTCAGACATCAACACCCACAATCTCTTTGATGATGATCCCCGGTAGCCTGACACCTTTTTACACGTCCATCTCCTGTAATTGTACGCATGCGTGGTTTTTCGACAATTGAAGACAAGCTTTTAATAGCCACTACGTTTACACATTATATGCAACATATCACAGAGCAACTCTGTTTAAATTGAATACCCCCATCTTTTTACAAGCCATTCGATACCAAACATGTCTATTGGAACTACTGAAAAAATAATTTTATGTTATAAAAATAAAATCATTATAAAATGCCTCGGTGTAATTAGTTTTAATAGGACTTGTACGTTTAGCTACTTTTGTCTTGGAAAAAAGCACTTTTTTGTGGTGTTTGTATACTGTACACTTATGTTCTAGGTTTTTTAAAAACGTCTTAAACTATTTGCTTGCTTTCAAAATGGCTTCAACCCCCCTGCGTTTATGTCCCAGTTGTTTGGCTTCACTCAGACTTCAAACCCAAACCAGTTCCGACTCACAGCTGTTAAAAGCACTCAAGCGATTCATGACACAAACTTTACAAGCTATCATTGGACCGTGTAAACGCCCGTCAATTCCGCGTAACCGGATGTGCTTATGTTGGGGGCGTATACCTGTTTGATACATACAAACCTTGCTCTGAAGCATATGGTCATACACATTATGAACCGCCGACGTGCTGAGTACTTATCTCTTCTAGCGTATCCATGGAACCCCGCAACGCCAAAAACTTTTCGTATTTTCGTTTTAATTCTTTAAAAGGTAACATATTTGTTTATTTAAATTCTTTCTTCATAGTCTTTCTTTATCAGCCTATAGGCGTTCTTTTAAGCTCTCTATCTTTCATTTTGGACCTATTCAATTTGGCTATTTTGCACAGTATCGTGAATTCGCGGACCCCGAAAAATCTTCTAAGTCCCCTGTCTATGTTGTCATTCACGGGGTCTCCTTTCAGCTCTTAAGTTTTTTTTCCTTCTGGGGTTCTAACAAGCATTTACAATGTTTCGATATAATGCTTTTTCGATATAGCCCTTGGCTATTTTTCACGTTTTAACAACCTGCTTGAATTATTTCATTCTTTTAACACGCTGCTGCTAACACAGTTTTTTTAAAATAAAACCGAATTGCTGCAGCTACCACCACTACTACTAACAACCTATACATTTATACACCATTACTTTTCTAATAAAAAGTACATTTAATAAATATATTAAAATGTTCCCCTAAATAACAAGGCCCTCCATAAAAATAATTTACAACCGTCACAAAACCATTTACCAACGTTTACAACAACCACCAATAAAATGACATCATCAAACCCTTGAAACAAAACCCCCACAACCCACCCCGAATAATAATACATAATCATAAAAAAATTATTTTCGATATTTTTTCATAACCTCATTAATATTCATAAATTGACCTTTGACACCATCAATCACTTTTTGACAGTAACCGAATCATATTACTACTAAGGAGGCAGGTTGTGGAGGGTGAGCTTAAACAAAGTAGGATAGACATGGGTTGGTGCCATAGAGATCCTATAATAAATATAGGGAAAGCTTCATACAAATATAATTCCTTTAGTGATCATGCTGTTTTTAGTTTTTTGGTCAAATTTGATGAGATCCGAAGGGGCCCAGGGGTGTGGTGCCGTAATGTGCAGATGCTGAAGGAAGCCGACTACTGTGCAGGAGTACGTAATAGTCTTAACAGAAATGGCTTGTCCGCTTTATGTGGCTGATAAGAGGGTGTGGTGGGATCATTTAAAGTTTTTAATAAAAACAGAGAACACTATTGAAATACTGAGATTAGAGAATGAACTCAGAGACACAGAGAAGGAAATATGTACAGGGGCAATGATTAGGAGCAAAGCTCAGCATGTAGTGGCGGAAGAAAGGTGCACAAAATTTTTTCTTGGGTTGGAGAAGACACGCCAAAAGTCTGGTTGTATAGGCGAGATACAAACAAAATGGGGAAATACAGTCAGGGATTCTGAGGGGGTTCTACATGAAGTGTGGGATTTTTACTGAGATCTTTTTTAAAAATGGGGGGTCCAGAATGATGATGGAAAAGGTACTTATGCATATAAAAGACATAGTGTCTGATGAGGAGAGGAAGATGTGTGGTGCAAACATCACACTGGAAGAGATTGAGCAGACTATTAAAGGGCTTCGCTCACAAAAGAGTCCAGGTTCTGATGGTTTGCCAGGCTAATTTTATAAGGTCTTTCAGTCAATTTTAAATCCAATTTAATTTGAACTTTATACAGAAATAAGGGAGAAGGGAGGCTTGAGCCCCACTATGGGAAGGGAAATAATTACACTCCTTTATAAGAAAAAGGGAGACCACACAGACTTGAGAAACTATCGGCCATTAAGCTTACTCAATTGTGATTATAAGATACTCACAATCATTTTCTCAAATAGGCTGAAGGGAGTTTTGCCATCCATTATAGCACCTACACAGGTTTATGGCGTACCTGGGGGATATTGCAGACACTGTTTGCACAATAAGGGATGTGGTTAGATATATGGAGGGAAGGGAGGAGGAAAGATATGTTTTTAGTCTAGATCAGGAAAAAGCGTTCGACAGGGTAGAACATGAATACCTTTTTACTGTGCTACAAAGTTTTGGGTTTGGAGAGTTTTATTAATTGGGTGAAAATATTTTATACCAACATTAACGGTAATTTAACTATATTTTCCAGTGGAAAGGTCAGCGAGCCAGGGATGTCCATTATCTCCTTTACTATATACAATTGCGGCAGAGCCATTAGGCCTAGCAGTGAAGGCAGAGAGGAATATAAATGGAGTGGATATACCAGGCACAAATACACAAGCACTGATTTTCCAATATACAGATGATACAACATTTGTAGTAACAGGAAAAGACAGTATCACACATATTATGAGAGTGGTTGGCACCTACTGTAAAGCAACAGGTGCAAAAGTTAATGTCTCAAAAACAGAGATTTTAAGAGTTGGACGGGTTGCCTGATCTACCATTTACGGTGGCGCCTGCAATAATAAGAATCTTGGGGATATACGTGGGTACCGATGAAGAGAGGGCACGAGATCTCACATGGTGAGCGGCTGTGGCTCAGGAGGTAGAGCAGGTTGTCCGCTGATCGCAGGGTTGCCGGTTCGATCCCCGGCTCTGTCCACATGTCGAAGTGTCCTTGGGCAAGACACTGAACCCCAAATTGCTCCCAATGAGCAGGCTAGCGCCTTGCATGGTGGCTGCCACCATTGGTGTGTGAATGTGTGTGTGAACGGGTGAGTGAGAGGCCATTTTAAAGCACTTTGGATAAAGGCGCTATATAAGTGCAGTCCATTTACCATTTACATGGTCAGCAGTCATAGCCCAAATGGAGAAAATACATTTATTTTGGAAATTAAGAAAATTTAATTTGAAAGGGAAGATTGTGGTTTTAAACTGGCGTATGCTCTCAAAACTATGGTATGTACTGGGAGTGCTAGATTTACCATTGTGGGCTGAAAAGATGATAAAAGGAATGATTATCCATTTTCTGTGGGAAGTTAAACCGGCCACGTTGGTTGGGATGATTACACAAGAAAGGGTACAATTGGCGGACCCTGTTTTAAAGAAAAAAAGTCTAAGAATTAAAACGGTTAAAAAGTTTTAGATAGTGGACTAGTAGCAGTATGGAAAGATTTCATGAGTTTTTATTTAGAGAAATGTGGGGGTTTAAACATGGGGAAGGAGGTGCTGCTGATGTGCCTGAAGCCACACATGATTACGGGCATTCCCCGGTTTTATCAAGAGGTATTGGAGGCATGGGGGAAGTTCACACAACATGTTACAATATGTCCAAAAGGTAGAGAACAGTATTTAGAACAACCAGTATTTTTAAATCCATTAATCCAAATTAATGGGAAAATGCTGCATGATAAGACTTTCCTCTGTGCTGAGGTGACTAAAATAAAAGATGTAATGTACGAGGTGAAACTGGGATTTTTGCCTCTACATGCAATTGTCGAACTCGTCTGATCTCGGAAGTTGGATCTGGTTAGTACTTCGATGGGAGACCGCCTGGGAATACCAGGTGCTGTAAGCTTTTTTAAAAGTTTTGTTTTGCGTTAACGCTCGCGATGGCGCCGTTCACCAAGGTAAAAGGTGGAAACTGTAGCCTAAGTGTATTCACAGTGAAGATAATTAAAAGTTGCCATGTCCTAATTATGCAGTCGACAATATGCACTCTCGTAATTGTGCTCATTTGACCGCGTTGATAACCAAAATGATAAACTGAAAAGGCGGCTGTATTTTAGAAACAATTTAATTTGGGTCAGCTCGGGGCTCCTTCGCTCATGGCCATACCACACTGAACTCCCTGAGTGAAGGACCCGGATTGCCTACAGCGTTATTGTTTGAAAGTGATAGCGAGTGTTTGTTTGTTCAGTTTTATCATCTTTTCGTTAGATTTATCTGTTTTTTTTTTGTTTAATCCCCCAGCAGCTTTGCTGTTTGGGAGATATACTTCCTCATTTTTCGTTGTTTGTTAAAAATGAGTGTAAGTGCAGCATATCAGACTGATGATATGGCAAACGACTAAGGACCGGCACAGACTAAGACACAGAATGCGGGAAATGGCTCATCTGAACACGGCAAGAACGAGGAAGCATTATCGGCAAACCAAAGGATCTACAAAAAATAATTAACAGTTAGTGTGGGGATTGTGGGCGAGGATCGGATTACAATGATGGAGTTGCTGCGACGTACAAAAAAAATGTGGGGAATTGTAACTGGTAGCAGATACAAAATGCCAACTAAATATGAAGTTACGATGCAGACGGAAGGAGAGAAAGGAAGATTCATTGACGGCTTCAAAATTAAGAATACACACATTTTAGCAAAGAAACTACGTAATGATGAACTCATTGTTTAATTTATGAACTGACCGGTTTATATTGATGATGCAGAGATACTTGCGAAACTGAGTATATGGGGGGTTAAACCTGCATCAGCGATTAAGAGGAACTGAGATTGCAGACTGAACGCGGTTCCTAAAATTTACAGAACAAGTGAAATCACTGCCATATTCCACGAAATGTAACACTCTCAAAGGGGTGGAATACTTTGGAGTTCATGACAGGCAGATTCGGGTATGCAGACTGTTCATTCAGCCGGGGCACGTCTTGAGAGAGTGCTCTGAGTTTTTGTGCTGCAAATGCGGGAAGCAGGGACATTATGCCCGCGAATGCCAAGTGGTGTTGGGTCATGACTGCAGGAGGGAAAGGAGGAACTGCATTTATAGCGACGAGGAGGAACAAGGTTGCATGCCTACAGATGATCTGGAGCTAGCACGGGTTGATGAGGAGGCGGAGGAGATGCCCTTGCTGGAAGGGAGTGACGAACAAGAAGCGGAGGAGGAAGAACCCGAGTCCCAGCCTTCTCAATCAGAGATTTCACAGGCGGGGGAGGGCTCGGCCGAGACTCGTCATCCAAGCGATATGGGCAGCACGCTGGACGAGGTCCACCCGGAGGAGCTGCGGAGCCAGACACAGGACGCTCAGAGTGAGAGGAGGGTGGGGGCTGCTCAGGTCTCCACTCCGCTGATCGGGAACAGCGGAGACGGAAGGGAAGAAGTGATGGTGACCGAGCCCTCGGGCGGTGCAGGTGCAGCTGGAAAGGCGGGCCAGGAGAATGCGAGCTATGGCTCACTGTTCTCGTAACCAGCCGGGATAGAGGAAGAAGGAATGGTGGACGGTGATGAAGACGAAGCCAAAGTGCTGCAAGATCTCGCTGGCATGCGGCGCTGCTCTTTAGATGAGAAGAGAAAGAGAGTGATGGAGAGATTACAAAAGGAGGGGGAAAAAAGAAGGAAAGGAAGCCGATTAAAAGGCACTACTGGCCACACGGATGCGCTCCAGGGCAGAGGGGGAAGAGGAAAAGAAAAGCGGATGTAGGTATCAATGAAAGTATTAAATCTCTTTTTGACTATCATGCAAATCATATCCTTCAATGCAAACGGACTGAGAGACTCTGTTAAACGACAGAAAGTACTGTTTGCATTAAAAGGAGACATGTTATGCCTGCAAGAGACTTATTGGACAGATGATATGATGGAGACTACAGAAACACTGGAAAGGACAGGTTTTTGCTAATCATGGGAATTTAAGATCATGTGCTGTAGCTATTTTGGCAAAAAACAAGGTCATTAATATGAACGAAATATATTGGGATAATGATGGGAGGGTGATCGGGATAGAATTTAATCTCGATAATGTGGTGTTTCATTTATTTAATATTTATGCACTGCTATATAGTACAGCAGTTGAACCATTAGCAACACTAGTCAAAGCAGACCAACATATCAAAAGCATCCAGATTCCATTTGGTAGTAGCAGTTTAATACATCAGTATGCTGATGATACAACATTCACAGTAAGAGATACAAGGAGCATTAAAAAAATCCTGGAACTCATCGAGCTGTATGGGAGAGCATCAGGGGCGAAGGTCAACATAGAGAAGTCAGAAATAATGTTTGTAGGTAAAGTCAGTCATCAGCAATGCAACATTCCATTCAAAATGTCCAATGAGAATATTAAAATATTAGGAGTACATATAGGGCCAAAGAGTAGATCAGCCAGGGACACAACATGGACAGGAATTCTAAATAAGTTTAAACAGACATAGAATTTTTGGACACAGAGGGATCTGAAAATGAGAGGGATGATTATAGTGGTTAATGCATTGTTATTGTCTAAATTCATATATACTCTGGGAGTAGTCGATTTACCTGAATGGGTTTTGAATTAAATTAACGAGGCTATTATTAGATTTATATGGAGGGGTAAAGGGCTCAGAATTTCTACAAAAACATTGATAGGTGACTATAAGGAGGGGGGGCTTAAACTAATAGATCTGAAAAGTAAAAAAAAAAAAAAAGCAATGAGGATAAAACTGGTGAGAAAATATTTGTATGATGGGGTTGAATATGGTTGGAAGGTGTAAGACTGAAAAATGGATTATCAGTCATAAACCCTTGGAGTTGGTGGAGACTTCCTTGATGGTGCAATAAAACAATTCACTTTTTCCCCCATAGATTTCTATAGGAAAATGAGTCAGGAGAAATAACCCTTGCAGTGATCCATCCATATCTACTCCATATCTGGCAACAGAGTGATGGTTTGGGGCTCATTCGATAGCTCAGACCCTTGATGACTTACAGCCATTTAGCCAGCCATGTGTTCCATACTGTACCAGTGTAATTTACAGCTGAATCTAGTCTCAGCCCCCAATTCCCATAGAGGTCCATTCAAATGCAGAGAGCTTATAGTATCGCTTGTAACAGTACCTGGAAATAAGATATCGAGAGTTTTTTGATGTTGATGGGTCACAGATTTCAGGAAATAACAGCATGCAAAGGATATGGGACCAAATATTAAATATGATACTTTAAAAATATGTTAATGCAAAGGGTATGAATACTGATTCAGTTTTTGATTTTTAATACATTTGCAAAAATGTCTAAAAACATGTTTTCACTTTGTCATTATGGGCTATTTTGTGTAGAATTTTGAGACAAAAAATGAACTCAATCTATTGTAGAATATGTCTGTAATGTAATAGAACGTGGAGAAGGTAAAAGGTGTTCAGACTTTCCGGCTTGACTGTATACTTTGTTGGTGAACCTGTTCATGTTTCTTTGTCTTAGCAGCATGTTATCCCATGTTTAGCTCTAGGTATTGAATGTGCTCATAATTGCTCTCACAGTCGTAACCACTGATTATTGTCATTAATAAATTACCATGTTTCATCATCTGTGTCTTTCTTTTCAACCCCTTTTCTAGCTCCAATTGCTTATATGATCTGAGCTGCAGTGTTCCGAGCACTGTGGTATGTATGCTTGGGTCTCAGAGTCAGAACCCCTGTGTCTCGCTCAGGGCTGAGTGCAAGTTCCCAGTATGGGAGAATCTGCATAACAGGTCTCCTGGTGCTGTAGTGGTACCATAGTCATTCAAGAGAAGGTCAGCACAGGCTTTGCGGGACATGTAGCATTTCGATCATGATAAACCTGACATGACACAAGTGAGTTTTCTTTCTGCGCTCTGGAGTAATAATTAAATAATCCAACTCCCCAACTTTGTCTTTAATAGTATATGGGCCGCTATAGTGAGCCTGCAACGCGGAACCAAGAACAGGGAGGAACGCCAACACTTGATCGCCAGGAAAAAACACGCAGACTTTTGCGCGTCTGTTAAAGAGACGTTTCATGCGACGTTGTGACACTGCTAGGGTATTCCTTGCCAAGTCACAGGCAGTTCGCAACAGCAGTCTAAAATGGGAAACATAATCAAGAAGATTTTCAGGTTTGTTAGAGCCCAACAATGTATCGTTTAAAAGTTTCAGCGGGCCACACACAGTGTGACCAAACACCAAATCCGAAGGACTAAAACCAAGTGACTCTGGAACAACCTCCCTGACGGCAAAAAGCAACAGCGGAACCCCATCATCCCACTCCCTTTCCTCAGAGAGAGCATGGATTTCAACATTTGGTGAAATCGTTCTAAAGCGCCCTGAGACTCAGGATGATATGCGCTGGAAGGACAGTGTTCAATACTAAGTTGCTGTAAAACTTGGGAAAATGTTCGTAACATAAAATTTGATCCTTAGTCTGTCTGAATTAGTTTTGGAAACCCAAAGATGGAAAAAAAACTTTATCAAGACATTGACGATAACAGGTGCTGTTAAAAGGCACAGCCTCTGCAAACCGAGTAGCAGCACACATGATAGTTAAAATATATTGGTTACCCTTTTTAGTCCGTGGTAAGGGACCGACACAGTCCAAAATGATCCGATGGAATGGCTCAGCAACAACCGGGATTGGATGCAACGGAGCAGGTGGAATTATTTGATTTGGCTTTCCCGCTAATTGGCAGTCATGGCAAGTCTTACAGTGGTTTGCAACATCACGTTCTAACCCCTTGGCGCACATTTGGTCAATTCTCACCTATTTAGGGGGTGCTCTGTTTAAGACTTTATAACTCCAGGTGTGAGCATCACATGAACTTGGTACACTTAGATTTGTTTATTTTCATAATTTAAGTCAAAATAAAGTACCACAAATTCAATGCAAAAAAAAAACAATTGTTTTAGTTTGCAACAAAATACTGAGAGCTACATAAGTGAAACAGGTAAATATATACATTTCCTGGATCATAAACTCCATGTCAACAAGTGTGCAAAATCTGAGGATGATATGCAGAACTACTAAAGGTCTATGATGCAAAATATAGGCAGTGTACCCTGTTTTCCATTAGTGTCTCCAAATCTATCCAACTGGCTAAATTGTGTACTGCTCTACATTAAAAAAAAAGATATATTTAACTACAAATCAACAGTTTTGGCTCATAAAACTCACTTTTGCATCATTTTCAAGTGGGAATGACCATATTTTCATCAGTATAAGGTGGTAGATGTCTATGGGTCCAAACCCCCTATGCAAAACATTAAATTCGTTTTATCCATTATAAAGAATATACATTTGCTTCTTTTGATTAAGATAAAATATTGATATCACAGTGTTGCATACACCTAAATATGTAGCCTAATCATTCACTCTTGTACCTCAATAAAACACCACTTTTTCCTGTACTCTACAGTATGTATACTTTTGCCCCGGGATTGCATTTCTCTGTAGTTTTTTTTAAAATTTCTAGTAATTTTTATTAAGGGAAATCTTTACCTTAATCTACCACATATCAGCACACAGAAAATTGGAATGAGCAGTTGGTATTCCAAGTAGCCTAGTGACAAGTAGCCTATATACACCATAGCCTATATTATGTACGATAACATGAAAATAAAATAGTATTCCACCATCTGCAAAATGCTGCCAAATGTTCTATTTTCAATGGAAATCGGTAAGCTACATCAAAAATACAATTAATGATTGCGACTACAGTATGTGAAATGCCCTCAAAATGCGAAAATAACAATGGCTATATCAATCATATTGGAAAGACAGTGTTTCAGTGGAAAAATTCACTGAACTTATTTTCTGTAGCCAGCGAGACCAATTGCATTTCAGATGCGAAATTTTTTAAATGTTGGCTTGGAGAATTTCCTCTTCCTAGTGTGTTATTATATACATCTTGCATAATATGAGACCTTGAAAATGAAATCTACCGATACGCAGGACTGTAGTAAATTGTATAAATGAAACCAGAATGAACTGTAATGAACGAGACAGGCTTGCAGAGCATGGGGGGTATTACGAGTCGACGTTTCAGATAGTGTAATTGCGGTATAAAGTGCTGTACATTTCTCAAACCGATTGTACCAGACAATAAATGACGACTGAATTTTGAAAGGAACATCTCGATGTGTAAAACCAATGGTAGGATTGTATATTAATTTCATATTTAGTAGCATATATTGGAAGTACAATACATGGTAGAATGAGAGAATACTTTCACATGTTTATTTTGCATTTGAGTTAGCAGGGCTTTTCACGGCTTTTCTGGCATACGATCAGGCGATTGTTTGGTTTATCTTGTTGCTATGACAGAATTTTAATTTTATACGATGAATAAATATATTTATGAACTAAAACATAGACGCTATTGTCCACTATGTCATGCATGGGTAGGTATAGATTGAAAAATAGTGACACTTAGAAACTACGCATTGGCCAGAAATCATCGCAAATCGTCTACCAATAAATTTAAAACACAGTGCTTGTGTTTTCCACTAATAGTTTGGCTGCAGGAGCAACGAATGTCTCAGTTGAGCAAAAAGGTCTCGCCGGCAAGACCATCTGAACAAAGGGGGTTTACACCAGGCCAAATGAAATGCCTTAAAATCCGTAAAGTATTTCATTTTGAAATTTGAAAGGCACAACAATTTGATAGGTAACCTTCCAATCCTCTTGGGAGGAGGCAGTAATAGAACTCCATTTGCGCATTAAAACACCGGTCTGCGTGAAGTAACCTGCTGACAACTCACAAATTTCCTTTTCATCAACAGCCTGATCAAAAAGAGAGGAGAAATCTTTACGTTGCTCTGCAATCAGCTGTTCCCAGGGTAAAAACGCATCAACACAAGATTTAAAATCATTCATATTAAGTGAAGTGGTTTTTAAATGGGACCTGCACAAAAACGTGTCCCTTAAATTGACAATATCCTTGTTGTGGTATTCAAACTTTTTAGTCATGCAAATTGAGCGAGGAATAGGCCTCTCTGGCTTCACCAGTTAAAACACACTGTAAGAAAATGGTCCAAATGTTGGCGGGCCATTTCAATGAAGTGGCAAAACACTCGAAATGGGCAAAATATTTTTCCACCTCCTTCTCAGAAAATGGCGGGACCATTCGTTGATGCCTACTCACATCGAACTCGGCACGAGCTGGGTCTACAGAGCGACTTAAGGAGGTACTTCGGCTCTCAAGCTCCAATTAAAAAAATTAAAATTCTTGAAGTGCTTTTCTTTCCTCAGCTTCAAATAGAATTTTTTTTTCCCTCTCCTGAGCTTCCATTTCTAACTTCTGAAAGTCTAACTGAACTTCACGATCATGTTGTTTATCTCGCAGAGTTCCTGAAGCCTCAATTCGATCTCAGATTCAGTCATTTGTGGAGGATTGGAAATAGGACTACCGGGAGGTGACAAGTCAGGTTTGACAATAAGAATTCCAAGATCACTTAAGGCAGCTTTGAGAATTGTTTTAACATTCTCTTTCAGTCTTTTACTGGGAATTTCGATTTTATAATGCTCAGCAATATTCAACAATTGATCTTTAGTATAGTTATCAAGTAATATTTCAGATGGATCTAAAATAAAGTCTTCCGTTTTAGATGTCATTTTTGACCAGTAAAATGCCTTAGAGCAATCATTTAGAGTTTTAGGGAAAAATAATATAAGGCTACAGCCAGCCAGAAAAATACTGCCATCCCTAGACCATCCACCTAGGCCCACAGAAAGAGAGATCAAGCCCCAACCAGCGCGACATGTTTAGCTCCTCCAGTCAAGAAAAGAGACTCCTTTGCGATACAAAAAATACATTTATTAAACAAGGGGAAAAGGATTAGGGAGCGTATGGATGCGTGAATGTAGGTATCTATATGTGTATGTGCGTCTGTGAATGCCGATATGTGTAGTAAAGGAAACAGGTCAGTGGATGAAGAAAATAGGGAAAAACCACGGTCCAAAAGACACTCGGGTCGTAGGCCGTGAGGGAGAAAAAAACCGTCTCGGATGCAGGAACAAAAGTAAAGGAGCAACTCCCGATTGCTGGGCAAGCCAGTCTTTTAAAGGCGTTGGCCAGGTGACTCCAATTAGTCAATCAGGCCAATTCTCTGGATGGGGAAAACACAAGACAGACAGAGGGAGAGACAGGCACACATAACATAGGTATAATGCAGAAAGTAGGTGAAAGGATATAAAAATTATTACATATCATATCAACTGTTGCCAGTAATAACAAAAACTAAAAATAAATCACATGACAATGGCACATGTGGCACTGCTCTAAAATCCAGCAGGCCACACTTTCTGAGGAAAGCATTTTTTTTTAAAACTGCATGACATCTTTGCAGAAATGAATAAATGGCTCATAGCCTATTTTCATATAAAAACAGAAGTCTTCCATCTGTAGTTACTTTTTGCACCATATTGGTGTTTTCCTTTGCTTTTAATTTGTGTCTTAAGCTATACATCTGTGAAACCATAAAGCTAAAGTGCATTAATATACTTGCTATAGTATCACCGCTAATTGCTCATCTATAAAGATTACAATTTCTGGTGTTCCACCTTTCATCCCAAACGAGGCTTCAGCGATTTGGAAAAATAGCTAGTGCTTTTAGAACTGTTGGGCTCGGCTGTAAAGACGAGAAGCTCTGCCATGTCAAGTCTCTACGGAGACAGGTTTTTATGTTTTTAAGCTCACCTACGCAAACCTTAGAAATATCTTTCAGGGTTAAGCATGAAGAAGGTTGTTATATGGTTTATGCTAGCTCTCCCCAGAGGTGGCCAGTGTAGCCCCTGAGCAACAGCCTGAGAAAACGCGTGGGGGGAGTTTTATGTGAGGTGGATGATACAGGGCAGATATTTTTTTTACCTGATAACAATATCAGGTAAAATTGCGATGGTAAACATGTCTTTTTCTCTCTTGTGAACATGGTAAGGATGAACTGAATTTGATGGAAAATAAAAGTGGTTTTAAATTTCGTCGATTTGCGATTCCACATTTACTGCTGATTAGTTTTAGTTTTCAGTGGCGGGATGGCGTCTCAGTAACGATGGTCAGTAAACAGGCTAGATCAATAACGGTAGACAAACAATGGAAAACACTCAAAAGTGACAGCAGAAAACTAAAGGCAACAATTTCACAAAGACATGACATGAACACTGATCTTATATGCAGGTGTAGACAGGTGCAGACACTTAGCTTGAGAGCAGCAGGAAATGAACAACAGCTTGAGAAAATGAGACACGTAACAAGGCAATTAGTAAATCGTTAGTAGTTATCCTATCCTAGACCTGACATTAGTAAATTAGTAAATGACATGCACGAGAAACGTAAGGTAAACATGAACACATGAGTTAGTATTACCCAATCCTAATCTAATGTTAGTAGATTAGTAAGTAGACATGAGAGAATGAAACAATTAGGGAAGCGTGAGCGACAGCAAGAGAAAGAAACAGCATGAACGCAAGGCTGTGGAAAAACATGGAAATGTGTATGCTAACAATGAACTGCATCGTAACAAACAGAACACAAGCATGACAATAACACAAGCTGTGACAAACACTAAACATGAAACGTGGCATAAACATGACAGAAACGTAGCACCCTCCTTCTTTCTAAACCCAAAATGCTTCCATACCACTGATTTTCTGTTCGATACGTCGCAAATTCTGTCAATTTCTGTCTCTTTTGTCGCACTCGAGCAGCTAGCCATTTCGCTCAGATCTGTCCGTCTCATTGTCGCTTGATTCCCGCCTGTCGCTGCTTTCAACTCACGCTTACATGGGTGTTGGAGCAGAAACATGGATTAAAGCTAGTCAAAACAGTTTTAAAAGTAGTCGTGTCTCAGAAATATATATTTTAAATAATTAAATGAATTAAAAATAAATAAATAAATACATGTGCACATTCATGTACAATGCGATATTAATCGATGCTTATCAATTCTAATCTTACAGATCGATGCAGTTGTATTTACACATTCAGATCGATGCATCGTGATGCATCGGTGCATTGTCCCACCCCTAATAACATCGTATCCGCATCTAGGATGAACAAAGCAGTAGTTGTTTTCTTTAAAGATGAAGAGTTTGTTAACCAATTAGTTGAGAGTGGACTTCACAACGTGAACTCACTCGTTTTGGGAGGTTTGCCAGTGGAGTGAAAATGGTCCCGCTTGGGTGTAAGAACCAAGCACTGAAACACGTCTTATCGTTCAGACGGCATGTGTTTATGTTTTTGAATTCCCCTACTCTTGACATTTCTTTTCGGGTATCTCATGAAGGTAAATCATATATGATCTACGCGAACACAGGGAGTACGAAGTGTTTTGAATGTGGGGATGATTATTATAGTAGGGTTTGAAGAATTAAGTTTAAAAAAAAGATTCCGCTTAAAAAAGATTTTAGCAAAAATTAGGAGGGAAAGCCCCGCTTAAAGGTAAGAAATAAAGATGGATTCACTATCACGTGGTGTGCTCTACTCCTTCTGTTTTTGGGTTCTGTTCTTTCCGACTCTTTTTCTTCATCACTACATGTGTTTGCGAATAGTCTCATTAAACAGTGTTGGTAGAGATGTAGCCAAAAGAGCCATTCTTAAAGAGTTCATTCACAACAAATACCTTAATGTTACCTTTATACAGGAAACCCACAGTGATGGGTCCAATGAAATCGACTGGAGAAAATGGTGGGAAGGAGAATTTTCTCTAAGTCATGGAACCAATGTCACTGCAGGAGTGGCTATTCTTTTCTCTAAATCTTTACAAATTAATATTCTATCTAATTTAGATAGAATATTAGATAGATTGAGATATATTCTATCTAAATTAGAGGTTGAGAAGGGGAGGCTTCTGCTGGTAAAGGCAGAGGTAAGTGGGGTCTTATTTGTATTTTTTTATATTTATGCTGTAAATCTGGAAACAGAAACTGAAATCATGTCGGGTTCACCAAATTGTAAAACTTGGAAACAGCCACTAAAATCACGTCGGGTTCACCAAATTGTAAATCTCCGCGCAGCTAGACCAATGAGGGAATAGCTCGGAGCGAATGTTTAAGTGTGATGTATTCCGCTATTGCTGTGGGAAAAGGGGAAAGTTATGAAAGTTAAGAAAGAAATATTAATGTTCTTGCAATCGGGTGAGACTGCTCTTTAGATTCACGGGATCAGCTAATAAGGGACCACGTATCAAAGGTAATCGTACCACGTTACCTTCCGCCTTATGTCTGGTCTACCCTGACCCCAGTTTATCCAAAAGACAGCCAGTGTGCATTACATTAAATCATCAGTCACCAACGCTGATTCTGTACTCGTTTATCTGAATCCATTTAATATATATTATAATTTAGAATTTAGTATGTACAATTTCCACTTGATTTGTTAAAGGACTCCCATACTTTTAAGACGGTTCTCTGAACTGGATCTGTCTGTTCCACCGCGCATTACATTGGGCCCTTATGTACACGACGCACAGCTAGCTAGATATCTGCGGTTATCTCAGAGGTTGCGGAAGAAGCCACTTCGTGAGGTATACTCTATGGTTCAGACTCAGGGACCGACGAAAGGAATATTTCTCAACATGTATAACCGCCAGGCGGAGGTGATCTACTTTAAGACATAGTTCTACGGGTGCAATACTCCGTGATACATTAAGCTTAAATAGTCAACCTCCCTAGAGGAAATGAATCAACCCATTACCGGTGAACAGAGATAGTACGTCAATTTTCAGAGAAACCACACAAATCAAGTTTCACTAATTTATTACCAGGTAGGTTATTTACTTAAATCATCAATTTACAGATGAAACAGTCAAAATTCAAATATAGTACAGAAGAAAAATACTTTGTCATACCTGGCAATCGCTACACACAATGACCTGAGGTTAGATGTGTGGGAAAGTCTGAATACAGCTTCCCCGAGGACTTTGTTTCTTCTCCTTAAATGCCCAAATTCTGCGCTTGATCTGGCTGCAGACGGTCATAAAACCATAAACTGGCCAGCAATATATCAATTGCACTTTTAGTCCCCCCTTCTAGGGGGTTTCACAGAATGGTTTCCTGAGAGAAATTCCACAACTGCAGTTTACTCCGGTGTTATGAAATATACATTCCATCCATGTTGCACATTTAGGACATGTAGACCATTGCACCACCCACACCGAGACCATCACAACGATATCAAACATGAGTAGGTCTAAGTTTGTGTTGCCATGAGAATCCCCATCTCTACATAGTTTTTCAGATGTGATTGATATTAATGCCACAAAAGTCCCAGAATTCCATACATTACACCCTAGTTGTCCCTGTTAATTCAGGTACGTTACCTGGATGTATTTGCTAATGTAACACTCAAAAACTCAACAATACATGATTATCTCTCTGGAAAAAGAGTGTATAATGTATGTTCCAGTGCCCAGACTAGTTCCAGTGTATACTGTACAATGTAGCAAAAGTATCAATCACATCTGTATGTTTTTAAGCTTTTTGAGGACAAAAGCAATCTATAGCCATGTTGTGTTGTGTGTGAAAATATGTTTAAGGACAGAGATTTGACCTGCCCTGATAACGTCATATAGGGGCACTGTGACACTGTTCGTATGCTTGTCTTTACGACAGTCCAAGCGTTTCTTCCAGAATCATGACATCCTGGGACATTCTTTGACGTCATAAACTTCACGCCAGATGGTCCCAGCAGACTTTACGGCACCGAAGTTCTGGTTTATAGCGTCCTAGAGTCGTTACAGGCTTCCACCCCCGGTGTTGTGTGTCCAGGTGCCCTGGGATCCAGTCAATTCCAGTATTACAATGCTCCTAATAGAGGAACAGAAAGAGTAGAGCTGTTTCAGAAATTAAGGAGCACAGCAACACTTTGATGAAAATGTTTGTGTTGTCATGGGAGGGGATTGGAATTGTACCACAAACTTTATTGTGGATAGGAATGGGGAAGAACCTTACGCTGTGTTCACACAGCGATCGACTGGTCGCTGAGTCGGTCAATTCTACTATGCTGGGGGCGGGGCAAGAGCTTCCCGTTGTGTCATCCAAGTCAGTTCGTGCTGCTACAATTTTTTGATACAGATAAACAACGGCAGTAGCCTACGTATAACAAAGACATATTTGTGATGCATCCTATTCTTTATAGTTATGCCATGACACTGATAATTATGTGTTCTCGCTAGCTAGCGATAGGCTAGCCTATATCTATTTTCGTCGCGAGCTAGTGATCTTTATCTATCTATATAGATACATAGATAGATATATGTATAAAACTCAACATGTAGTTTGGGCTCAATGTGATATTGGTAGAACTGCCACATATATCCTTTAAGGTTATGTTATGACACTGATAATTATACAATGATAATATATAAATTATTTACTGTTACTGCTGCTAACCCTATTTCGCCTAGCTTAGTTTGATAGGCAATATTACGTAGATTACGTTCATGAAATGATATGAAACTTCTAATTAGATTCTTTCCCTCCTTTACTTGAACGTTTTGGAGGGATATTTTTTACTATAAATTGAGTCTTCAGCTTCATGATTACCACTTTGGAAAATGAACCGGGAAAAAAAACTGCTAGCTGTCGCCCTAATTTATTTACGCTGGAGGAAGCGCCGGAGGCTCTGGGTGCATAGCACCATACAACGCCGCCGGCAGCTCGGAGAATTTCACCGGCTGGTGGAGGAACTCCGCCTGGACGGGGACCGCTTCCAGCGTTATTTTCGGCTGGATTGTGAGCAGTTCGACCGGCTGCTGGCAACAGTGGGACCCCTTTTCACGAAATGGTTTCGTATTGGTTGGAGAAATATGAAGCGCGGAACTCTGATTGGCTGTTACGGCCGATGGTCGCTCAAAAGTTAAGTTTTGGGCCACATATATCGGCCGATTTTGGTCGCTCAGTTTTCTAGTCGCTCAGGTCGCTGACCGTCGCTCAGCTTCATAGAGAATGAATGGACTTCCGGCGACTGGGCGACCGAAGTTGCTGGATGTGTGAACGCAGCGTTACCCTCAATCTAGTATGGCACTTTCAAACATTATCAAGCAATTTGAATCAGGCAGTAAAACAGTACACATGGGTCAAAGTAACAGATGAAAGGCTGAGTGGTGCTAGATTGGACAAGATATACTTAAGTAAGTCCAATAACAATAGAGTTTTAAATGCTTCCATCGCGCCAGTTGGTTTTTCAGATCATCATTTGGTGACTATTGATATTAGTCTAAATATCCCAAAATACTACTGGCATTTTAATACAAAGCTTCTCCAAGATAGTTTTTTTTTTGCAAGAAGTTTATAGTTTTCTGGGATAAATGGAGATTGAGAAAATGTAATTTCAAAACTATAAGTCAATGGTGGGAGGTAGGGGAAACGCACATTAAGATTTTTTGTCAGGATTACATAGCTCCACATATAAAGTAAAAGTCACCATAGAAAAACTAGAGAAGGATATTACAGAAATTGAGAAACAGCGAGTTAATAATGAAAACAATAATAATAATAATGATGGGCTCACTGAAAAAAGTGTGTTGAAAACCAAGAAGGATGAACTGAGATCTCTTCTGCATGAGAAGGTTAAAGGAGCTTTGGTAAGGACTCGCATGGTATCACTAAAAGACATGGATGCACCTACCTCATACTTTTTTAATCTTGAGAAGAAAGTGGTGCAGCAGAAGCAAATGCTCCGTCTTCGCCGTCCTGATGGGACCATAACCTCAAACCCACTTGAGATGAGGAGGCTGGCGATAGCTTTTTATGCAGATCTATACAGAACTGGTGACTATGATGCAGATGTGGCAGCCCAACTCTTACTGGGACTACCGAGGTTGGACCCTGGGCAGAGAGAGGTGCTGGACTCTGCTATTACGTTTGATGAAGTCTCAGCCTCTGTTCAGCAGCTGTCTACAGGACGGGCACCAGGAGTGGATGGACTTCCTGCAGAATTTTATAAACAATTTTGGGGACTGATAGGCAGAGATGTCTATGAGATGCTGCAGGACTGTATACAGAGTGGGGTCTTACCTTGCAGCTGTAGGCGTGCTGTACTGTCACTCCTACCCAAAAAAGTGGGGTAAGGTGTGTGGCAGATGGCAACGCATTGGTTGAAGATGTACTATTTGCCGTTGCAGAACAGGTAGGGGGTGGCAATATAGTTTTGGCGTCTCGCATGAATAAGGCAGTTGTAATTTTTTTTTAAAAGGTTAGTTTCTGCTTTCAGCACCAGCAACGAGGGTAACAATTTCAAATGTGCCTCCGTTTATTAAGAATGAAGCCATTGAAAAGGAGCTTTCATGCTTTGGAAATTTCGCTGGTCCCATGAGAATGATCCCTTTGGGGTGTAAAATCGCCGAAATAAAACATGCTCCGGGAGTAGGTGAAGAGATAGATATGATTGAGGAAGATGTAGGGAATAAGACATCAAATGGGATGATGGTGAGTTATCGGATTCCTCGATTATCCCAGATATCATGGCTAGTCAAGCGGGGGATGAGACACGGTATTCCCTCGAGGATATAAATGATTATTTGGATCTAACTAAGGGGAGAGCCATTAATGTTTTAAACTCGTTTCCATACGGGATAAAGTTTGTACGGTCGGCAAAACACTATATGAAGACTGTGGGTTTAGATATCCTTTCGAGCCAAAAGCGGTTTCGGCTTAAAAAGCACTGCA
Source organism: Ilyophis sp. 1 JC-2022 (assembly GCA_022702515.1). Classification (NCBI taxonomy): domain Eukaryota; kingdom Metazoa; phylum Chordata; class Actinopteri; order Anguilliformes; family Synaphobranchidae; genus Ilyophis; species Ilyophis sp. 1 JC-2022. The sequence continues at coordinate 49,963,373 of CM040396.1, forward strand.
CAACTGTCCGTAAAAGTTTAAATAATCCGTAGATTTTAATGGATGAGAAAATGGATAAGAGGTACTTAACATTTGTTTTCAGAGTACCCTTTGTGGTTTTTTCCTTCTTTGTTCTTTACTTTCTCTCAAACATGGTGGTTATATCTCTTAGCTCGCTTAATCTGAATGGTGGCAGAGATGCGGCGAAAAGATTCTTGCTCTCGGACCTATTTAACCGAAAGAAGTTAAATGTAATGTTTCTACAAGAAACGCATACTGATAGCAATAATGAGCTGGAGTGGGGGCGTTTGGTGGAGAGGGGAATCTGTTTTGAATCATGGCACAAATGTGAGCTCTGGGGTAGCAATACTTTTTGCGCAGGGTTTGGAGTTAAATATTCAAACAAAAACCGAAATTGTGCCAGGGCGTTTTCTGATAGTGAATGCGGCTATAAGGAATACATTTTTTGTATTTATTAATATATATGCTCCAAGTGCTGGTGCAGAGAGAGTGATACTGTTTAAAAGACTGGAAAAAGAACTTAGTAAAATTGGTCAGGAGAAAACCATTGTATTAGGGGGGGATTTCAATTGTACAATTAATTTTACACAAGATAGGAATGGGGAGGAACCACACTTAGGTTCTGTTGGAGTCTTGGAAGGCATTTTAAAGAAAAATAATTTGCAGGATGTGTGGAGAGATAAGCACCCAACAACCAGGCAGTGCACATGGGTCAGATCTAGGGGTGGGACGATTCAATCCCATAACGATTCGATTCGGTTACGATTCTTTAGGCAAAGGTTCGATGCATCATAACATCTTACATTTGACCACGATTCGATTCGATACAATTCGGTTTGATTAATTTTGATACTTTAAAAAAATGTAATAGGTATGCTAATGTGATTTGATACCGATACAGTCAGCAGTAATTAATAGGGGTGGGACGATTCAATCCCATAACGATTCGATTCAGTTACGATTCTTTAGGCAAAGGTTCGATGCATCATAACATCTTACATTTGACCACGATTCGATTCGATACAATTCGGTTCGATTAATTTTGATACCTTTAAAAAGTGTAATAGGTATGCTCATGTGATTTGATACCAATACAGTCAGCAGTAATTAAATATTCAATTAGAACCTTACGCCAAGTTCACAGAATTATGTTTATTGTTAAGGCATGCCATACATTTTGCAGCTGTCTGCAGCAAATAATGCAGCAATAAACATGACTAACAGTGTATTTTCTAAAGTTGCCCTATTGAGGTTATTGTTTTTCAAACAGTGTCAGACATGGTACCCTAATACCTTTCCTTTATTCACTAAAATGTTTTCTGTATGGTGTATCTAGGTTCCACGACATTCATTAAGTGACTAAATCCCCCTTCTACCGCACTGTATGGTCTAAGTTCTTGTGTAAATAATGAAATGAATTTTTTTTTGAATACATAAATACATGTGCACATTCATTTACAATGCGATATTAATCGATGCTTATCAATTCTAATCTTACAGATCGATGCAGTTGTATTTACACATTCAGATCGATGCGTCGCGATGCATCGGTGCATTGTCCCACCCCTAGTAATTAAATATTCAATTAGAACCTTACGCCAAGTTCACAGAATTATGTTTATTGTTAAGGCATGCCATACATTTTGCAGCTGTCTGCAGCAAATAATGCAGCAATAAACATGACTAACAGTGTATTTTCTAAAGTTGCCCTATTGAGTGTCAGACATGGTACCCTAATACCTTTCCTTTATTCACTAAAATGTTTTCTGTATGGTGTATCTAGGTTCCACGACATTCATTAAGTGACTAAATCCCTCTTTTTCTACCACACTGTATGGTCTAAGGCAGTGGTTCTTAACCTGGGTTCGATCAAACCCCAGGGGTTCGTTGAGTCAGTCTCAGGGGTTCGGCAGGGATCAAGACACACACAGTATATGGTTCACACTCGCAATGTCGAGCCGTTTTTGTCGGAAGGGTTCGGTGAATGCACTGATGAAGCTTGCAGGGTTCAGTACCTCCAATAAGGTTAAGAACCACTGGTCTAAGGTCTTTGCAGATGAACGCGGCTATAGCAGATGTCACCTCTTTTGCCCGTTTAGAACAGTTTTTTAAATTTTATTTTAGTTTTTGTCTGTGTGATATGTAAGGGAAGGGGGGGGGGGTTTGGAATCGGACAGTTAACGTAGTAATAATTAATTGAACGTAAGACAATGGAAATAGTCTTACTATTTTTGTTTTTTGTCTCTAACGTCTACTTGTATAGAAAATGGTTTAAATGAAAATATCAGAAAGCACTTTACAATTAACTGTCTGGACATGGTATGTGTATAAAAACAAATAAAAACAAATAAAATAACTGTTTGGCCATTTCTCCAGGAAAATCTTGACTCCCGAGTTTAGCTTGCTAACCCGCTTGCTGTCCTTCACGTCAATGGTGTGTCGTCGGCTCAAATGGCTTATCATGTTTGTGGTGTTGCCTGTGTATCTGATTTCAACTTGGCATATCTTGCATATTGCAGCGGTTTTGTCAAGTACACCCTCCTTCTTTCTAAACCCGAAATACTTCCATACCACTGATTTTCTGTTCGGAACATCGCAAATTCTGTCAATTTCTGTCTCTTTTGTCACACTCGAGCAGCTAGCCATTTCGCTCAGATCTGTCTGTCTCATTGTCGCTTGATTCCCGCCTGTCGCTGCTTTCAACTCACGCTTACGTGGGGGTTGGAGCAGAAACATGGATTAAAGTTAGTCAAAACCGTTTTAAACTAGTCGTGTCTCCGAAATATATTTTTTAAATAATGAAATGAATATTTCTTTTGAATAAATAAATACATGTGCACATTCATTTACAATGCGATATTAATCAATGCTTATCAATTCTAATCTTACAGATCGATGCAGTTGTATTTACACATTCAGATCGATGCATCGCGATGCATCGGTGCATTGTCCCACCCCTAGTCAGATCTGTGGGAAATAGGCTGAGCGCAGCACGCCTTGATCGTTTTTATTTGGGAAAAAATGTCTGTAATAGAGTTGTGAAGGCTAGTATTACACCCTGTGGTTTTTCTGATCATCACCTTATTTGTGTTTGCATATGTGTAACGCAAACACAAGCTCAGAAAACCTTTTGGAAATTTTTGCAGGAGCTCAGTGTAGTGGTGCAACAAGTGACATCTGGGCGTGCAGCAGGAGTGGACGGGCTGCCAGCAGAATTTTTTAAGCACTTCTGGGATATTCTTGGGACTGATCTTCTGGAGGTGTTCTTGGAGTGCTTTGGTGATGGAGAGCTACCCACAAGTTGTCGTTGGGCAGTGTTGTCATTGCTGCCTAAGAAAGAGGACTTGTGCTTACTAAAGAACTGGAGACCTGTCGCACTCTTATGTACGGACTATAAGATTCTGTCCAAGTGCTTGGCAAACAGGCTGAAGAACCACCTCGCTTGCCTAATACATGCAGATCAGACATACTGTATCCCTGGGCGTTCAATTAAAGATAATGTGTTTTTAATTCGAGACATGCTAGATCTGTCAAGAGAATGTGGCCTGGAGTTTGGTCTAATTTCCATTGATCAAGAAAAAGTTTTTGACCGAGTTGATCACGAATATTTGTTCAATGTCTTAAATGTTTTTGGGTTTGGGGATGTTTTTATCTCATGGGTAAAACTGCTGTATTCCCAGGTTTCATGTCTGGTAAAAGTTAATGGAGGGCTCAGTAGGCCAGTAGCAGTGCGGAGGGGGATAAGACAGGGCTGCCCGCTGTCGGGTCAGCTCTATTCCATAGCTATTGAGCCACTACTAAATCTGTTACGCATAAGAGTGAAGGGTGTGAAAGTTCCAGGGGCTGAAAATTCCATAACTGTGTCAGCTTATGCTGATGACGTCTCAGTGCTGATTCAGGATCAGGGGGATGTGCAGGCCATGGAAGAATGCTTAGACACTTTTGAGCAGGCCGCATCGGCCAGAGTTAATTGGGGGAAAAGCAAGGCGCTGTTGGGCGGCTTGTGGAGAGGAAGAACCCTCCCTACACTACCTTGGAATATTCAATGGGTCGGCAGGGGATGAAAGTTTTAGGGGTTCATCTTGGCACTGATGAATATGTAAACAAAAACTGGGAAGGCTTTGAGGGAAAGGTCTCTGGTAAACTAGAAAAATGGAACTGTGCCTTGGCTGTCATATAGGGGCAGAACCCTCATAATTAACAATTTGGTGGCGGCCACTGTTACGTGCCTGTGTTTCTATTTTTTTGTGGATTTCCCTGCCTTCGCCTGCCACCACCTTCATTCGCTGTGCTGCCTGTCAATCACCATCAACCAAGTCCCGCTTTCACCTATCCAAGCCCTCCGTGTCATTTCACCATCATCCATTCAGAACCCGCCACCTCTGCTATATAAGCTGGACTGTTTGCCATTAGCAGGTGGTGTTTTTGGGTCAAATGTGTGTGTGTTGGTGTGCTCTATGTCTGCAGTGTCAGTCTACAATAGTTTTGTTTGAACTTGTTCTGTTCTATGTACACTTCCAGGTCTTTGGACAGGTAAGACTGGGGGCTCCTATACATATGCCCATAGATCGTTTATTATGCCCATTATCGTATTTTGTAGTTTAGTGTTGCACTCTGTCGGTATACTTTCTTTATTCATACCACAGTAAAAACTTGTGCACTGAGTTGCTATTTTGTCTCTGTTTTTATATTGTTATTACTGTTCCATCATACTTTTACATCTCCCGGTATATACAACAAGTTACCTACCCCATGCACCCCTAGGCCCGTGGGGATCGTTACAGCCACATTGTGGCATAAGGTGGCAGTGTTAACCCCCCCTCATGAACTGTTAAGAGTGGTGCAGAGGTCCCTGGTAAATTTTTTCTGGTCGGGGCAGCATTGGCTGAAGGCAGGCGTCCTATATCTGCCACTCCAGGAAGGGGGGCAGGGCCTGATCGCATTCCGGCTGCAAGCTGCTCAAAGGTTACTATATCATAAAGATGTCTGCTGGAGGGAACCAGCTTGCAGTCTGTTGAGACGGCTGGAAAAAATGTGGCTGGACCGTCACTGGTTCCTTATGGAGCCGGAGAATCTGTGCACTGACGGCTGTACAGACTTTTATAAGTCTGTTCTGAGGGCTTGGAGGGATCTGCGGATCTCCCGAGAATGGGAAATGGTCCCAAGGCAGTGGGTCCAAGAAGAGCCCCTGTTTTATAATAAACTAATACAGATCCCAGCGGCTTTTTCAAATGCACTACAAAACAGTTTTTGGAGAGCTAGTCTGATTAAGTTGGGTCACCTGTGGGGCCCGTTGGGATGGAAAACTGCACGCTCCGTAGCAGAGCAGATAGGGTCTCATTCGGTGAGAACTATTGAGACAATACTGGATGGGATCAGGGGGGCTCTGCCTGTCGCGGTGCGGGAAGAGTTTGAAAATAGGTTGGCTGCCAAGGAGGGGACTGATCAGCTGGCATTTCCTGGCTTGCAGGTCGCTGCAGAGGTTGGGGAATGGCAGGAGGAGGAGGAGGGCCACCTACTGTCTTTTAAGTCACCAATAATGGGGGTTTTTGAGAGTGTGGAGAAAAAACAGCTATATGCAGTATGTGTAAAGACACGCCACATAAATGAACTTAGAGATGTTAAACAAAGCAAGTGGCATGACCTTCTTGGAGGTGGGGGCCTATCAAGGGAGGCGTGGCGGGTCTTTTATAAACAACCACTACCAAAAAGGTCAGGAGACCTTCAGTGGAGGATAGTCCATGGGGCAGTTTCCTCAAATACCCACCAGGCACATCTGGACCCAGGGAAAAGTAGGGAGTGTCCTTTTTGCTCTCAAATTGAGACAACAGCACATGTGTTTATGCAATGAGCTAGATTAGAGGATTTGTTTTTTGTGTTGGGAGAGGTATGTGTGAGACTGGGCATAAGTTTTTCACCAAAGATCTTTGTGTTTGGCCCAGGTTACTCCTATAGCTAAAGGTGGAAATGTTGCTTAGCAAATTTCCTTCTTGATCAAGCTAAGTTGGCGATATGGCTAACCAGGAGAAATAAAATCCGGTCAAAGGGGCCTGTGTGGGCAAGACTGCTTTTCAAGCAATTTGTTCTGTCGCGCCTAAGGGTGGAGTACGCACATGCAGAAATTGAAAATGACTTTTAAAAAAATAAATCATAATAAAAGAATATGGGCAGTGGGGCGGGCAGTGTGTGTGTGTACAGAAGAGAACAATGAGTGTATTCCATAAAGTCTGCAACCAGTAGCGGTTTGGTTGGATAGACTAGATTTGTTTTTGTTTTTTTTGTGATAATTTATATAAATAGTTTTTTTTAAGTCTTTGTTGGGCTGTTTAGAAAAGTTTTTGGAGTAAGGTAATTTTTTTAGCTTTTTAAAATAATTTATATACATTTCTTTGTTTTCTTTGTGTTTGGGTGGCGTTATAAGAGGGTAGGACATGTTTGGTTTTTTTGATGTCTGTTTTTTCGGGCTGTATTTTTTTGAATGGATGACTAGTTTTAGTCAGACAATATTTGTATGTCTCCTTCAATATTTGTCATAATAAAGGAGAATCAAAAATCTCCCTCTCTCTCTCTCTCCTGATTTCTCCTCACTCTCTCTCCCGTCCCTCTCTCTATCTGTCTTGTTGAATATTTTTGTTTCTTCAAGAAAAGTGAACCTACATTATTCTATGATTTTAGTTTTCAATCACCAAAATCATAAACTGTTCTGTTTTTGTTCAATCAACTAATGTTTTCAAGAATCCAAAGGGGGGTAATAGAGGCCATATATAACTACAGTATGCAATAGGTGTACAGTATTAAAAATTAAAAACCAACTTCCCTGTCTGTCAGTTTTGTGTAGACATTCCATAATTCTGCTTCCCTTAATACTTTGATTAACCTCATAAAACAGATGGGAAGATAGATGATTGCAAAGTGTACCATTGCATGGTTTATGAAGCCTCCACATTTATCATATTTACATGTATTGATGTTTGTATAATACAGCTACTGTGATGCTATTTCCGACACCTCATCTACTCCCTGCGCACCTCAACCCATGCTGCATTGGTTCTAAGCCATCTCCAGTTGCCAAGGCTGCCGGACCTGGGACCATAGACACCAGCATGGGACCAGCGCCAATCTCAATGACCCCTTGGGACTGTGTTTGTTTGTCTCACGGGGCCAACGGGGGAATCTGTAAGACTGAAAAATTGATTATCAGTCATAAACCCTTGGAGCTGGTGGCGACTTCCTTGAGGGTGCAATAAAACAATTCACCAGGTGGCCTAAGAACTTTTTTACTCTGACCTCTCATGGCCTCGTAAACGACAGCTGGAATTGACCTACAACTGGACATTAAAAGGCATTCTGCAGGCAGTTTCGCAAACATAATATGGACTGAAACAAAGCTGTATATGTATCTTGCATCATATGTATGTGCATGTAAATAATTGTGGATAATATGATAAATGTGGTGAACCGGGATTAATACTAATTGAAGTGTGGGGTATGTGAAAGTATAGGAGGGGGAGGAATAAAGAATGTGAAAAAAAGGAGGATTGTATAAGTTAACAGGGAAGCGCTTGTCCATATAAGTATCTGGAACATGATGAGTGGCCATCACCGGGACCTCACCTGATTCGCGCCCCGGTCCTGCCATATCCGAGTGTGGCCAGTGCCCTGTGGAAGCGGCAATTGGCGGCTGCTTCCGGGTGGGGGGAGGGGCTCGGAAAGAATCGCTGCGCACAAAATGGCCCTGGGCGAGTTGGAATCACGGTCAGGAGCTCGAGGAGTCGTGGACGTGGCGCCCTCCTTCCTACTACCGGCTGACAGGGTTGAATAGCGGTGGTTCTCAAGCGGTTGCTACATGGGGGGAATTGAATTAGAATAGGGGTTCAATTGGCTAATTAACTAAGTTGGGAGAAAAAGGGGAAAAAATCTGAAAAACAAATAAATAAATAAAAAATGTGTTATGTTTACATCTGTATTTTGGTGTACAGTTGTGTTAAAAAAAATTGCAGTACAACATCTGTAACCTGATGAACCACTGGTATTAGTAGTAGTGATATTTCTGCATGGCAAATAATTTACTTAGATGTAGTAGTGAAAAACAACAGACCCAACTGTCATGACATGCACGCTGCTTGTTCTGAGTAATTGATTCATTCGTTGAAAGGGGCGTGTTCAAAATAATAGCAGTGTGGAGTTTAATTAGAGAATTAATTCATTCTGTGAAAAAACAGGTGTCATTAACCCTTTCCAGCCTAAGCG
>CM040396.1:49972122-50000860 GCA_022702515.1 Ilyophis sp. 1 JC-2022
AAGATTTCTTCTAAGTTTTTGTCTACAGTGTCTCTGTTCACGGACGATGTTTTGCGAACGCCTTTCACCCCGGAGTTTATTTTTTCTTCCTTCTTGGCATCTAACAAGTCTTTACAATGATTCTGTATAATGTTTTTTCATTATAGTCCACGGCGATTTTTCACGTTTTAACAAAACTGCTTGAATTATTCTAATCTTTTTAACACGCGGCTGTTGCCGCTAACACAAACTGCTTTTTAAAAATAAAACTTAATTGCCACGGCTACTATTGCTACAACTAACAACATATACATTTATACACCATTACTTTTTCACGATGTTTTTGTACAACACAATACATTGCCAATATGTTTCCCTAAGCACCATGGCCCGTCCATAAAAACAATTCGTCACAAAACCACAACGTTTACAACAATTCCCAATAAAATGAAATCGACAAACCCTTGGAACGAAAAACCCACAAACCCCCGCCCCGAATGATGATGCATCATCATAATCATTAAAAAAAAATCATTAAAAAAATAAATAATTTATGCATAATCATAATTTTTCATAAACTCATTAATATTCATAAATTGACCTTTGACACCATCAATCACTTTTTGACGTTTACCGAATCTTATTTCTCTCTCTCCCCTCTGTCAGATCACAGCCAAATTACTGTGTTTCTCAAAAGGACAGAAACTAACACCACCACACACACAAAGCCCAGCGAGCTGTTCAATCTTACCAGATCATACAGATGGGCCCAAAACAGCACAGAAGAGTACCAGAAAGCAATCAGCAGTCAAAACATTCAAACACTATTAGACAACTTTCTGGATACCACATACATTCACAGTAAAGAAGGAGTCAATCTAGCAGTAAAACAAATGAATTACATATTTGGAAAAACTGCAAAAATATCCCAACTGAAACAATAAAAAAGAAAACAAAAACACCAGGAGGATAGCTGGTTTGATTTGCACTGTAAGAATATGAGAACATAACGTTGAAACTTATCAAATCAAAAACATAGAGATCCAAACAATATAGATTTACGCCTTAATTACTGTGAAACTTTAAAACAATACAAACGTATACTCAGAATCAAAAAGGCACAGTATACCTGCAAACAACTGACACTAATCGAAGAGTCCATAAACACAAACCGTTTCTGGGAAAACTGGAAAACCCTCAATAAATCAAAACCAGAAGAATTGGCCATACAAAATGAGGATGTATGGATTAACCATTTTAAAACATTGTATGAAACAATACCATTAGTCATAAATTCAGACCAAAATCATATCCAAGAAAAATTACATAATTTAGAATTGGCTGTAAAAGATAACCAAAATCCAATGGACTCTCCCATTACTGAGCAAGAGCTGAAGGAAAGACTTCAGAATCTCAAACCTAATAAATCAAGCGGGCCTGATAGTATCCTAAATGAGATGCTTAAACATAGCAGCAAAAAATTCCAATTGGCTATTCTCAACTTGTTTAATTTGGTTCTGAGTGTAGGTTACTTCCCTGAAATTTGGAAGCTTGGACTCATAACCCCTATTTTAAAAAATGGAGACAAATTCGACCCCAACAATTAGTTTAAAGATATCTGCCCTGTATCATCCACCTCACGTAAAACTCCCCCCACTGCCCAAATTTCACTGAAACTGGGTATATCATTTACCAGTTCATAATATGCATATTCAACCTTGATGCGTGCAGCCACAAATCCCTTAACATGGCCTGGGGATTTACACCCCCAACTCCCAAAATTTTATTCTTTCTAGTTTTCCAAATTGCTAGTTTTGATTGTGCCGATACATAATTTACCAAATTAACCCATTTTTTAAATTGAACACGATATTTCGGACCGCCAATGAATTCTTCAACAGAAAACTTAATCCCTAACACTTCAATCCATGATTGAACTAATCTAAAAAGGGCACTGAGCCGTGAACACTGCAAAAAGAGATGACTGAGTGTCTCAAATTCATTACAAAATGGACACTCCCCACCCACTGCTGGATTCAGGTGAGCCACGTGTCTGTTCATAGCTATGGCCCCATGAATAACCCTCCACTGGAGATCTGCTGTGCGTTTCTCTATGGGAGGCTTATATAGGGTCCTCCAGCGTCCCCTCAGAAAGGGGTCTGGCCCCACCAACTCTGACCACCCAGCCGCCTCGAGTCCTCTCAGTGAGCCCTGATGGGCTACTTTAACACATGCTGTGTAGAGGGTCTTCTTATCCACGCCCTGGAAATCTCCTAGCTCAGGGGTTTTAAAACTGAGCAGCACCGCATCAGATTCTATGTGATCAGGCTTCACAGCTGCAGAGATGATTATGGGTGGGAGCTCTTCGCCATCTGCTTGGTCTCGTTGATTTTCCTTCTCCAGGAACTTCTTGCAGTTAATGGGCAAAGCGGAGCGCACTTCCTCCACGATTTTCTTCACTAACCGTATTGACTTTACATCAAGCCGTTGCTGTAGAACTTCAGCTTCCATCCACTCCACTCCATCTCTTAGGTGGCACACTTTTGTGAGCCCATTTCTCACCATGCTCCCCTTCAGGCTAGGTGACAACAGGATTTTGGTCTGGATTATTGGGTTGTGGAACAAAGGTTCATCCATCACCCATCCCCCAGGCCGTGAGATGTCCCTTTGCACTTTCAGTGTCTGAGTCCAAACTCTCAACAAGGACACATAAAATGGCGTAAGAGGCTCCAGCCGTACTCCGTCCAGGTTTAAAAAAAAACTATTGGTGGTCGTAGCTCAGGTTCCCCACCTTCCGCAGGAGACACGTAGCGGTCTTAGTCCAAGCCAGCTCTTTGTTAAAAAGTAGCCTTTGCGCTGCTTGTAGCCGAAAAGCACTAATCCTGCTCCTAATGTCTATGAGGCCCTGCTCATAGAAAAAATTCACTAACCGTTGCTGTATTTGTCTTATTAAATCTCCTGGTGGCTCCAGGGCAATAAGTCTGTGCCAGAGCATCGAAGCGACTAGGTTATTGGTGACTAAGACCCTCCCCCTGTAGGACATCTGAGGCAATCGCCAATTCCATTTAGACAATTTAGCTATCACCTTATCCAGCAAGCCCTCCCAGTTGTTTTTTTGAAATTGCTGTGTGCCTAAATAGACCCCCAGTACTTTCATCCCTTCCTTAGCCCACTGTAACCCTCCTGGCAGCTGAGGTGCTCCTTTTTCTGCCCACTGCCCCACCAGAAATGCGTGACTCTTGACCCAATTAACCCTGGCCGAGGAGGCTCTTTCATACAGGGCTAAGTTTCTGTTAAGAGAGGAAACATCCTCTTGCCCTGTGATAAAAACATTCACATCATCAGCATAAGCTGACAAAAAACATTTTGAGCCCTGTAGATCTCCTGGAATGCAGAACCCGCTCAATTCTGCTCTTAGTTTGCAAAGAAGTGGCTCTATGGATAAGCTATACAGCTGCCCTGAGAGTGGACACCCCTGCCTAATACCCTTTAAAACATAAACTGGACAACTCAACCCCCCCCCCCCCCCCCCACCCCACCTTTAGCATTGCTGTTGCCCCAACATAAAGCAGTCTAATCATGGAGATAAAATTTCCCCCAAACCCATACGCCTGCAGAGCACTAAAAGGATAATCGTGTCCCACCTGATCAAATGCTTTTTCTTGATCAATTGATAAGATGCTGAGATCTAGGTTCTGCATTTTTGAGAGGTCTACAAGATCTCTTACAAGAAAAATATTATCAAATATTGTCCGATCTGGTACACAGTATGTCTGGTCATTGTGAACTAAAACCCCAAGATAACCTTTTAGTCTGTTTGACAGACACTTAGAAAATATTTTATAGTCTAAACATAAAAATGAAACGGGGCGCAAGTTTTTTAAGAGACTTAAATCCCCTTTTTTGGGTAGGAGTGACAGTACAGCATGCCTATAGCTGCAAGGTAAGACGCCACTCTGTATACAGTCCTGCAGCATCTCATAGACATCTCTGCCTATCAGTCCCCAAAAATGTTTATAAAATTCTGCAGGAAGTCCATCCCCCCTGGTGCCCATCCTGTAGACAGCTGCTGAACAGAGGCTGAGACTTCATAAAATGTAATAGCAGAGTCCAGCGCCTCTCTCTGCCCAGGGTCCAACCTCGGTAGTCCCAGTAAGAGTTGAGCTGCCACATCTGCATCATTGTCACCAGTTCTGTATAGATCTGCATAAAAAGCTGACCTATGCGTGTTTTTTGACTTCTCTTTGGTTTTGGATTTTGTACCTTAGCTTTTACATTAAACTTTTTTGTTTTTTGTACCCCTGCCTGCTTTTGGGTCCCTATTCTCCACCGATCGTAACATATCCTTCTCTAGTTTTTCTATGGTGACTTTTACTTTATATGTGGAGTGAGCTGTGTAATCCTGACAAAAAATCGAATGTGCGTTTTCCCTACCTCCCATCATTGACTTATAGTTTTGAAATTACAATTTCTCAATCTCCATTCATCCCAGAAAACTATAAACTTCTCACAAAAAAAAAACTATCTTGGAGAAGCTTTGTATTAAAATGCCAGTAGTATTTTGGGGTCACCATCATATTTAGACTAATATCAATAGTCACCAAATGATGATCTGAAAAACCAACAGGCGCAATGGAAGCATTTAAAACTATATTGTTATTGGACTTACTTAAGTATATCCTGTCCAATCTAGCACCACTCAGCCTTTCATCTGTAACTTTGACCCATGTGTACTGTTTTACTGCCTTATTTCTGGCCCTCCACACATCTACTAATTCAAATTGCTTGATGATGTTTGAAAGTGCCATACTAGATTGAGGGTAAGGTTCTTCCCCATTCCTATCCACAATAAAGTTTGTGGTACAATACCAATCCCCTCCCATGACAACACAAACATTTTCATCAAAGTGTTGCAATACGCTCCTTAATTTCCGAAACAGCTCTACTCTTTCTGTTCCTCTATTAGGAGCATAAATATTAACAAAAACAAATAAGACCCCACTTACTTCTGACTTTACCAGCAGAAGCCTCCCCTTCTCAACCTCTAAATTAGATTTGTAAAGATTTAGAGAAAAGAATAGCCACTCCTGCAGTGACATTGGTTCCATGACTTTTTCACCATGACACCATTTTCTCCAGTCTATTTCATTGGACCCATCACTGTGGGTTTCCTGTATAAAGGTAACATTAAGGTTTTTGTTGTGAATGAACTCTTTAAGAATGGCTCTTTTGGCTACATCTGTACCACCATTGATGTTTAATGAGCCTATTCGCAAACACGGTAAGCCAGTCTTCCAGTCTGTGCTAGAAAATTACCCTACTTTCAGCTTTTAAATTAAAGGGGCAAATATGAATGGCATTTCATACATTTTATATCATTAACTGGCTTATTGGCATCAGACAGACACTCCAACACATGTTTTTGTGCTTGGGGAAATTTACACAAAAATACATCCATGACATTTAATAAATATGCCTCAATTAACTTAATGGGCACCCAAGGAGGTATAGGAGGTCAGTCCGGCTTCAGAACCGGACATTCCACAGAAACTGCTCTCCTGGCCGTGACTGAGGCGCTCTCCACTGCCAGAGCCTCATCCCTCTCCTCTGTCCTGACTCTACTTGACCTGTCTGCAGCGTTCAACACGGTCAACCACAAACTCCTGATTTCCACACTTTCTGAGATGGGCATTTCTGGGACTGCCCTCTCCTGGTTTGTATCGTACCTCACTGATAGATCCTACCAAGTCTCTTGGAAGGGTTCTGTGTCTGCACCCCATCCCCTGATTACAGGAGTCCCGCAGGGATCTGTACTGGGTCCTCTGCTGTTCTCCATCTATACAAAATCCCTTGGTTCAGTAATCAATTCACATGGCTTCTCATACCATAGTTATGCTGACGATACTCAACTCTTCCTCTCTTTCCCTCCCTCTACCCAACAGGTGAAGGAGAGGATATCTGCTTGTCTGGCTGACATCTCTGAGTGGATGACTACCCATCACCTGAAGCTCAACCTCGACAAGACAAAGCTCCTCTTCATGCCACACAAAACCTCCCCGCTACTTGACCTCTCCATCACCGTTGACGGGACCGTGGTGGCTGTCTCCCGCTCTGCAAAGAACCTGGGGGTGGTCCTGGACGACCAGCTGAACTTCAAAGACCATATCAGGGCGACGGCACGGTCCTGCAGGTTCCTCCTGTACAACATCAGGAGGATTCGACCGTACCTGACCACCTATTCCACCCAGCTTTTGGTCCAGAGCATGGTCACCTCATGCCTGGACTACTGTAACTCCCTGCTCGCAAGCCTACCAGCCTGCGCCATCCTACCTCTTCAACTGATCTAGAACGCAGCTGCCCGGCTTGTGTTCAACCTCCCAAAATTTTCACGTCACCCCCCTGTTGAGGTCACTCCACTGGCTGCCAGTTGCAGCCAGGATCAGGTTCAAAGTTCTGATCCTGGCCTACACTGCAGCCAATAGGACAGGCCCTGTTTACCTGCAGGACTTGATCCAGAACTATGTTCCTGCTCGACCGCGTCGCTCATCTACTGCAGGGCGACTAGCACTTCCCCCCCTCCGTGTAAATGGCACTCGCTCGTCCCGACTGCAGAGCTTTTCCACCCTAGCTCCCCAGTGGTGGAACAAACTTCCCATTCCCCTACGTTCCATGCCAACCCTGCCTACTTTCCGTCGTGGCCTGAAAACGCACCTTTTCAGACTCCACCTGGACTAATACTTATCTAGGACCTCATGGTATGTGTTCTTGTTGAACTGTGTATTCAAGGTATTCAAGTTAATAATATTTAGAATAGAATTGTATTAGAGCTGATTTACCCAGTTCACTGTGAACTGCATTGTGTTCATTACTAGGGATAGCTGCTACTGTATGGAAAGAATGTGCTTTCTTATCTGTTCTGTAGTTACTTCGATGACCTTTCTGTATGCACTTACTGTACGTCGCTTTGGATAAAAGCGTCTGCTAAGTGAATGTAATGTAATGTAATGTATATTAGTGAATCCCGAAATTTCCTGAATTTTCCCAGGCATGATCTATATAGATTTATCGCCAGTATACTAATGCACTTTAGCTTTATGGTTTCACAGATGTATAGCTTAAGACACAAATTAAAAGCAAAGGAAAACACCAATATGGTGCAAAAAGTAACTCCAGATGGAAGACTTCTGTTTTTATATGAAAATAGGCTATGAGCCATTTATTCATTTCTGCAAAGATGTCATGCAGTTTTTAAAAAAAATATGCGTTTCTCAAAAAGCGTGGCCTGCTGGATTTTAGAGCAGTGCCACATATTCCATTGTCATGTGATTTATTTTTAGTTTTTGTTATTACTGGCAATAGTTGATATGATATGTAATAATTTTTATATCCTTTCACCTACTTTCTGCATTATATCTATGTTACGTGTGCCTGTCTCTCCCTCTGTCTGTCTTGTGTTTTCCCCATCCAGAGAATTGGCCTGATTGACTAATTGGAGTCACCTGGCCCACGCCTTTAAAAGACTGGCTTGCCCAGCAATCAGGAGTTGCTCCTTTACTTTTGTTCCTGCTTCCGAGTGAGACGTTTTTTTTCTCCCTCACGGCCTACGACCCTGAGTGTCTTTTGGACCGTGGTTTTTCCCTATTTTCTTCATCAACTGACCTGTTTCCTTTACTACGCATATCGGCATTCACAGACGCACAAACACATATAGATACCTGCATTCACGCATCCATAAGCTCCCTAATCCTTTTACCCTTGTTGAATAAATTTTTTTTTTGTATCGCAACTCAACGTCTCTGTGCCTTTTATGTTGCGGTCATTCAGGGAGTGGCCGTAACATGAAATTTGGGGCTCGTCCGGGATCTGGACGTTTTTTCGAGTCGTTTTGATGGACTACTGATCCATTTGTTTTGATAGCTATAGCTCTTCATTTTGTAATTGGTAGCAGTGTAATGCTCTTTCGGAAGCATTCTTTTTGAAATCGCTTCCTGGTTGCGTGTGCTGTTTTGTTTGCAGTAACGCCGTGTTCAGGTAAGCATTTATATTCTACTGACGACTTGATGGTTATCTTTGATTGCTGTTTTGCATTGTGTTGTAGTTTTCAGCGTGTGTAAACAGCTGAGTCCGAAGCGCTGCTAGTGCTCTGTGTAGAAGCGTTGTTTTCCCTGATTGGACTTAGCTTTATCGCTTTATTCTCACTAACTACTGTTTTTGCCGGTCCTGGCGTTTGCAAGCTGCTATATTTAATTGGCGTTACGGTCGTGATATTCAACTGTTTGTCTTTGGTACGTTTTGCGTGGTGTTAAACTGCTTTTGCTACTTGGAGTGTTTTGCTAAGTAGTGGAAATATTTTCTGTGGCCTGAGCAGTGCGAGACATTTTCCCTGGTTTTGGTGATAAATAAATTGCATTGCTGCAATTTTTTATTCGGCCTGTTGTCTTTTTGAGCTGTTTGGGAGACCAGCTACTTTAATATTGTGAGCTTTGCTCATATATATTTTTTTGAGACTTGTTTTCTCAAGAGTTTTGTAAGTCTAATTTTTACCCGTCTCTTAGAACCTGTTTCTGGTCTTCCTGGTGCATTCATTCACCTTTCGAAGGAGCTGAAGACGCAGCGTCGAACAGAGTTTGATTGTTCGTTGAGGTCCGATACAGGAATCTACCCTGTGTTCCCTGTGGAGTCTCTTTTCTTGACCGGAGGAGCGTAACATGTAGCGCTGGTTGGGGCTTGATCTCTCTTTCTGTGGGCCTAGGTGGATGGTCTAGGGACGGCAGTATTTTTTCTGTAGCCTTATATTATTTTCCCCTAAAACTCTAAATGATTGCTCCAAGGCATTTTACTGGTCAAAAATGACATCTAAAACGGAAGACTTTATTTTAGATCCATCGGAAATATTACTTGATAACTATACTAAAGATAGTTGAAGCTGATGAAAGAAAAGCACTTCAAGAATTTGAATTTAAAAAATTGGAGCTTGAAAGCCGAAGTACCTCCTTAAGTCGCTCTGTAGACCCAGCTCGTACCGAGTTCGATGTGAGTAGGCAGATACGAATGGTCCCACCATTTTCTGAGAATGAGGTGGAAAAATATTTTGCCCATTTCAAATGTGTTGCCACTTCATTGAAATGGCCCGCCAACATTTGGACCGTTTTATTACAGTGTGTTTTAACTGGTAAAGCCAGAGAGGCCTATTCCTCGCTCAATTTGGATGAGAGCTCTATTTATGAGATTGTGAAAACTGCAATCCTCCGTGTGTATGAACTAGTGCCTGAAGCCTACCGTCTATAGCAGGGCTATTCAATTACAAATTCACTTGGGCCAGATTTTAAAACCAGGAAATGTAGACGGGCCAGACATTTTCAGCAGCCTATTTAAAACCTTTTCTAGCTTTTGGTAAGGACAAATTTTAAACAAACGCAAATTAATGTAGGAAAAAATAACAATATTTTAAAAAATATTTTTGGTCACATATCTGATCCAGGCACATCACAAAGTGCAGAAACAGAATAAAAAAGAGCTATCAATCCACAGAACCGTAACAAGTGGCAATAACAGTAACCAATAACACACACACAGAAATAACACAACGCCTCCTACTGCACACTGAAGGAACATAACAAATACGTTCGTTTTAAATAACCAGGGTAATACGGCTCCGATCGTAAGATGCAATCAAACTGTGCACTTTAGCGTCCCTCTCCTGTGATCCCTCGAGTTTGTCCGGAAAGTTTGGCGTTTCTCAATTTGGTGCCTCCGAATGTTATATTTTTTAACTACCGCAACGCACTCATTGCAAATTAAACACGTTGGTTTGGCATTTGGTCGTTTAATCGACGGTTTTCATTGTCAATTTCACATTTCAGGGTTGACAGAGACATACTTTCAGTAGAGCACTTGCCTACTTGTGACTGTCAATAGCCAGATGTTTTGAAAAGCTACTAAGCGTGGTCGAAATTGCGTCACATGAGAAAACGTTGATTTGTGAGAGATACCCTGATTGGCGGAATGTTTGTCACGCTGGTTTTGCTTCGTGATCGCAGGAAAACAAATCTTCCTGCTTACGGATTTTAGACCACGCTCGCAGTGCTGTAACTATTTAGGCTATGTGATAACATTGCTATTAACAAATAATTTTTATAAAATAATATTACATTTAAAATATTAAAATTGCTATTAAAATTGCCTATTTAATTCAAGCTCGCTGGGCCACTCGGAGGTTGCTTCTGGGCCGGATGTGGCCCACGGGCCGCCAATTGAATAGGCCTGGTCTATAGGCTATAAAAAAACAAACAAACTTATGTGGAATTTGCTAAGGAAAAGGAAACTTTGTTTGACCGGTGGTGTGCATCACAACCAAAGATCAGCTGGGAGATTTAGTAGTCTTGGAAGAATTTAAAAACTGCCTTCCAGACCCTATTGTCACGTACTTGAATCAGCAGAAGGTTACATTTGTTTTAACTCACAAGACTCTTTTCTTGTCAAAACCCTCATCCCGTTTTGAGAGCCAAACACGCTTTGAAAGAAACATTAAAAATGGTGATTCTAATAAGGCTGATAGGCCTGCTTTTGGCCCTGACAGGAAACAATTTTTTTCTAAGGGTGAAAATAAGGAAACACGCACTGTAAATCTGATCAAGAGAACAATTGTGCTTGTAAAGCTTTTTGGTCACCGTATCACTGAATGTCCTAAACTAGCAAGGAAAAACACTAAACCTCACTTGCTAGTTAATATACAATCAAAAACTTTTCCCTGTTCAGGTAATAGTTCATTTCCTCAGGAAAAGGAAACTTTTGGTTATTCACCTTTTCTCCTAACTGGAGTTGTCTCTTTGCCAGGTACACCTGGTGTTACAATTAAAATACTTTGTAATACTGGCGCTGCTCAGTCGTTCATTCTTGCTGACGTATTGCCCCTGTCTGACACTACTTCCCTTGGTACCAGTGTGCTGGTGTGGCGATGAATTATACTGGATTCAGGCTTAGTCACTGGGGATGTTGTGGTTGGTGTGAATCCTAGTCTTCCTGTTGAAGGCGTGTTTTTAATTCTGGGGAACGATTTAGCTGGTGGTAAGGTTTTCCCTAACCCAGAGTTTACCTCCAACCCTGTCAAATCCACGTCCTCTGAAACGCTTGGACAAACCTACCCTGACGTATTTTCCCACATGCGCCGTTACTCGCACGATGACGAAAAAGTTTGAATACCACAATGAGGATATTGTCAATTTAAGTGACACATTTTTGTGCAGGTCCCATTTAAAAACCACTTCACTTAATATGAATGATTTTAAATCTTGTGTTGATGCATTTTTACCCCGGGAATAGCTGATTGCAGAGCAACGTAAAGATTTCCCCTCTCTTTTTGATCAGGCTGTTGATGAAAAGGAAATTTGTGAGCAGATTACTTCACGCAGACCGGTGCTTTAATGCGCAAATGGAGTCCTATTACTGCCTCCTCCCAAGAGGATTGGAAGGTTACCCATCAAATTGTTGTGCCTTTCAAATTTCAAAATGAAATACTGACTTTGGCACACGACAGTCCCTTTGCTGGTCATTTGGGCATTACTAAAACATATGACTGGATTTTAAGGCATTTCATTTGGCCTGGTGTAAATCCCCTTTGTTCAGATGGTCTTGCCAGCGAGACCTTTTTGCTCAACTGAGACATTCGTTGCTCCTGCAGCCAAACTATTAGTGGAAAACACAAGCACTGTGTTGTAAATTTATTGGTAGACGATTTGCGACGATTTCTGGCCAATGTGTAGTTTCACTATTTTTCCGTAGCAAGTCCATTTAACAAGCACCCCCCCAACCAGTCTATACCTACCCATGTATGACATAGTGGACAATAGCGTCTATGTTTTAGTTCATAAATATATTTATTCATCGTATAAAATTTGAATTCCGTCATAGCAACAAGATAAACCAAACAATCGCCTGATCGTATGCCAGAAAAGCCGTGAAAAGCCCTGCTAACTCAAATGCAAAATAAACATGTGAAAGTATTCTCTCATTCTACCATGTATTGTACTACCAATATATGCTACTAAATATGAAATTAATATACAATCCTACCATTGGTTTTACACATCGAGACATTCCTTTCAAAATTCAGTGGTCATTTATTGTCTGGTACAAACCATTAGTGTAATAGCGGTATAAAGTATATTTATCAATCTGAAACGTTGACTCGTAATACCCCCATGCCCTAAAAGCCTGTCTTGTTCGTTACAGTTCATTCTGGTTTCATTGTCGGCTCTTTTATCCAATAGAGGACATTATAACCTTAGCATGGGTATATCCCATGTCTTCTTGAATGCTTTAAACCATTTACAACAGCCCAGCGTAACAGCAGTTTTAGTTTTCACGGTCTCATATTACGCAAGCTCTATAAAAAACGCATTAGTTTCCCTTTACCGATATGTAAAAAAAAAAATTCATCTAAAATGCAGTTGGTCTTGCTGGCTACATATGTACGTTAATTTTTACACTCGAGCACTGTCTTTCCAATATGATTGCCCATTGTTATTTTAGCATTTTGAACGCATTTCACATACTGTAGTGCAATCGTTAATTATATTTTTGATGTAGCCTACCGATTTCCATTGAAGATGGAACATTTGGCAGCATTTTGCAGATGGTGGAATACTATTTTATTTAAATTTTATCGTGCATAATATAGGCTATGGTGGATATACTTGTCACTTATGGAATGGCAAGTGCTCATTCCAATTTTCTGTGCGCTGATATGCGGTAGATTAAGAAATCAAAATGACTAGGAATATTAAAAAACTACAGAAAAATGCAATCTCGGGGTAGAGTACAGGAAAAAGTGATGTCTTATTGGGGTACAAGAGTGAATGATTAGGCTACATATTTAGGTGTATGTAAAACTGTGATATCAATATTTTTTTATCTTAATCCATCACAAGAAGCAAATGTATATTTTTTATAATGGACAAAACAAATTTTATTTGACATGTTTTGCATAGGGGTTTTGGACCCATAGATATCTACCCCCCTATACTGATGAAAATATAGTCATTCCCACTTGAAAATGATGCAAAAGTGAGCCAAAACTGTTGATTTGTAGTTAAATATATCTCTTTTTTTTATTTAGAGCAGTGCACAATTGGATAGATTTGGAGACACTAATGGACAGCAGGGTACACTGCCTATATTTTGCATCATAGACCTTTAGTAGTTCTGCATATCATCCTCAGATTTTGCACACTTGTTGACATGGAGTTTATGATCCAGGAAATGTATACATTTACCTGTTTCACTTATGTAGCTCTCAGTATTTTGTTGCAAACTAAATAATTTTTTTTTGTTGTTGTGGCATTTTGTTGTTTCACTTGCAGTTTTGGCACTTTATTTTGACTTAAATTATGAAAATAAACTAATCTAAGTTAATACTGTAAATGGTACACCTGTCATGTTTTATTTAAGCCATTTACCAAATGTATGTGATGCTCACACCTGGAGTTATAAAGCCTTAAACAGAGCACCCCCTAAATAGATGAGAATTGACCAAATTTGCCATCTGCGCAAAGGGATTATATGGACATTTACATTTTAATCATTTAGCAGATCCATCGAAACAAGCCAAGTGATATCAACTCTAGTCAACAATCTTAGACATTATTTACAGAGTGCTATAGTCAAGTGGGTAAACTTGAGAGCATAGCTGCAGAAAAGTGCAGAAACCTGTCGGGAGAAAGGGGGTTAGTATTTTATTTTTTATAAATTTATAGAAGATGCTGTTTGAATACAAACTGCGACAGAAGATTGAGCAGGTTTCAGCAGGTTTCAGCAGTCCTGACAGCGGTGGAAAGTTCTGAGCCGACTTAGGTAGGTTCGAAGCAATACAAAGTGTGATCGGTCAATCAGGAACAGTGTAATTAAAAAATTAAAAACAAGCAACAACAACAGTTTACAATTGTCACTGTGTCACATTGAGATTGTACTGCACAGTGGGATTTTGGAATACCTCATTGAATAGAAGTGTCATCAGTGCGTCCCAATAGTCTGAAAGGCACAATAACATGAAAGGAAAAACAACGAAGTTAAAGCATAGCTCTTTTTGCGTTAATCTAGAAAATACATACTCTAACACATAAATGACATAACATTATCTATCTAGTAGGCTACTAACCTAGCTAACGTTACCGTATGTAGTCAGCTAACGTTATTCCAAGCAAATATTTAGGCTACCGCAGAACAACTTTGCTAAAATGAAGCGTCTCTCCCAAGAAAATCAGTGAGAGATTGTTCCAGCTATCCCCGTTGTAGCAACTTAACTTGCTTAACACTGCACTTTCTTTTTACTAACGTTATTTGCGTTTCGTGAAGCTAAGCATAGCATTCAATAAATGTCAAACCACTGAAAAGTTATCCGTCCAGCCCTGCTTTTGTAAACTATTGTTGAGACTGCCGTTTCAATTTTCAGTTTCTCCCTCACTCGTTTTATATCGCTTTCCCATGATTAACGTCCATTTCTCACATGCCAGATGTAATTGTTTTGAATATCTGATTCACTTCATATATAAGCGCTTTAGTTTTTTCTTAGGTCCATTTGTTTTGTGTTTTGCGACATACGTAGCTTTCTGGTTAGTTATTGATAACGTAAAATAGATTTTGTGAAGTGAAGGATTAAAAGACAGCTGATGGATTGTTTGAGTATACCAAAAAATAACGTTAAATTAAAAATAAAAACCGTTGAAGCAGGACCAGCGTGTAATGAGGTGTAAGCAGTTGCTTGTAGCGGGGCTCAAATTTATGCATAAGCCCTGTTTAGGCCTAGCCCAGCACAGTGGAAAGGGCCCAGGAACCCTGGAACTAAGTTCAAGCACTAGGTTTGGCCCACAGTGAAAAAGGGGCTATTGAGAGCTAGCTAGCTAACCTAAATCTACATACACTGCTCAAAAAAATTAAGGGAACACTTAACTGTCACAGTATAACACTAAGTCAATTCAACCAAACCGGACATGCTGGATGATGTTGCAGGCAGCATAACATTCACCATGGCGTCTCCAGACTCTTTCACGTCTGTCACATGTGCTCAGTGTGAATCTGCTCTCATCTGTGTAGAGAACGGGGCGCCAATGGTGAACCTGCCAATTCTGGTGTTCTCCGGCAAATGCCAATCGAGCTGCACAGGTCCCACTACAGGACGTTGGACCCTCGTGGAGTCTGTTTCTAACAGTTTGGTCAGAAACATGCACACGAGTAGCCCACCGGAGGTCATTTTGTCGGACTCTGGCAGTGCTCCTCCTGTTCCTCCTCGCACAAAGGAGCAGTTACCGGTCCTGCCGCTGGGTTGTTTCCCTTCTACGGCCCTGTCCAGCTCTCCTCGTGTAATGGCCCGTCTCCCGGTATCTCCTCCACCATCTATCGAGCACGGTAATGCTCGATAGATGAGACGCAGCAAACCTTCTTGCGACGGCACGTATGGATGTGCCATCCTGGAAAGAGCTGGACTACCTGTGCAACCTGAATGGGCTGCAGGTACCGCCTCATGCTACCAGTAGTGACAAGGGCACTAGCAAAATGCAAAACTAGACAAAAATCAGTCAGGAAGGATAAGGAGAGAGAAATAGTCTGTGGCCACCACCTGCAAAACCATTTACTTTTTGGGGGTTGTCTTGCTGTTGCCTCTCCTGTCCATCTGTTGTCACTTTCATTTGCACCAAAGCAGGTGAAATTGATTCACAATCGTTTATGCTTCCTAACTGGACAGATCGATATCCCAGAAGTTTAATTGACTTGGTGTTATACTGTGTTGATTAAGTGTTCCCTTAATTTCTTTGAGCAGTGTATATATCTAGCTCAGCTAGCTAACATGCTGGATAAAGACAGTTAGCTAGCTAACAGTCAGTTTTTAAAAAATTGTTGGTAATTTTAGCTATTTATCATTAGTTTATCTAGCTAGCTAGCGTTTGATAAATGAACGATAAATCCGGTAACGTCAGCTATGACAGTAAGTTTGTTTTCTTGCTAGTTAAGGTTAGTTAACATATCAGGCATGGAGATAATGATACAAACCTCACAATTCGTATGACTACAGCAAGTATACTTATAAACCTATGTAACAATGTATTACAATGAGAATATAAATGGACTGTTACACGTCATCATTGGTGAGACAGTAATCAATCATGCTTAACATTAGAAAGTAGTAGGGTTGCTTACCGTGCTCGATAGATGGTGGAATTAGTGATGTGCAGTTCGCGAACGAATCGTCTCTTTATGCTGACTCAGTTCGAGTGAATCGTGCTAACCAACGGCTCTGGCTCTGGCTCTCGGCTCACGGCTCTGGCTCTGGCTCTTAGCTCTGGCTCTGACTCTGCCTGCTTTCTACTACAGCCGGGAGACACTCCCCCGAGACACTCAGCACTGGTTAATGCGCGGCGCGCAGTTTCTGATTGCTAAGTTAGAACCTACATAAGAATACATTTTAATTTGATCTAACAATATTGCACACACTTTTGTGAAGTTAATAATCGCCCCAGCTCATTCCAAAGTTATTATGACTACTAATGGTTAAAAGAAAGATACGTAGCTACAGTAGCTATACTACCCAACTGATCAGCACGAAATCAACTCGACTCAATTTAAGAGCCATGAGCCGTAGCAATATTCCACGGCTCCAGACAGCCGGAACCAGAGCCGTGACACAAACCGAAGTAATTTTCGAGTTTTAACCACATAACTGTTCTTATAGAGTTCTGTGGTTTTAACAAAGGGCAAAATGAAGTACACCATTAAGCTATTAATCGGGTTTACTACTCAGCGTGATTCAAACGGAAACCCTATTGACAAAGGAATTATGTTAGCCTATATCTAATGATATTCCGAGACGCCGACTGTATATTACGAAATTATTGAACTTTTTGCAAGAATTGCAACCGAATTCCAGTCAACTATGAAACAATTAGGCCAAATATGTGATATTGCGATTGTGTTCAGCTAGATTAGGCTACAAAAAAATGACAGAAAACACTTATTTAAAGTGGTGGCATTTTTATTTTAGAACTCTTGACCAACAACAACAGTGAACAGAATAAATAGCCTACAATTGCGTATGATATAATAAATAAAGTACAGTTAAAATAAACACATTTAAATAGCCCTATGGTGTCCAAATAAATAAACAACACAGGCTCCTGTACATCATATGCACACACTGACACACACAATAAATATCTGGCTTGTTTGTCAAATTTGGCTGGCTATCTCTCTTATACAGTCTTCCATCCACCTCATTTTCAGTAGACCTAGACTACTGGATTCTGGGATCTGATTTTTAAAAAAAGGATTAATATTAGCATAGATTGGGCCGCCGCGTTAGCTCAACGGTAAAAGCGCTGACTTTCAGTCAGCGCAGTTGTGCTCCGAGGATCGGGGTTCGCGCCCCGGTCCTGCCATATCCGAGCGTGGCCGGCGCCCTGTGGAAGCGGCAATTGGGCGCCGCTTCCGGGTGGGGGGAGGGGCTCGGAGAGAATCACTGCCCGCACGGGGACCCAGGCGAGTCGCGGTCAGGAGCCCGAGGAGTCGCGCCCTGTAGAGGACGTGGCGACCTCCTTCCTACTACTAGGACCGATAGACGGGATTGTGTAACAGTGGTTCTCTAGCGGTTGCTACACGGGGGGGAATTGAGTTAGAATAGGGGTTCAATTGGCTACTAAATTGGGAGAAAAAGGGAAAAATCAGAAATAAATTATTAAAAAAAAAAAAAAAAATATATATTAGCATAGATTAAATAGCTCTATACAAATATAACCATTCAATGTCTATTATTACCTGTAAGATCTAATGTTACAATCTATGATCGAAAAAACGGAGATGGGAAAGTCGTAAATAAACGTAACCTGCGATTGCAAACTTGCTTGAGACAGTAGGCTACTGTAAATTGAGAATATTAGCAATGAGTATCATTCAGATGATTTGGGTCTGAATAAAATATCAAGGCTAATTTACAAACTTATTTTGTCTACTTTGTTACCAGCTAGGGTCTGCTGTCTGAAACTGCTTCTAATTCCAGCTCGAGTAGCGCCGCTGAAAGAAAAAGATGCGGCTCAAAGATGCGGCTCAAACGGCTCTTCTGTATTAACCAGAAGTACCAAAATTGCAACTCCGACTCCGACTCTTCAAACTGAATGGTATGAATAGAGCCGACTCAGAAAAAAGAGCCGAACTGCCCATCACTAGGTGGAATGGCGCAAAAACAGCAGGTGTCTCCAGTGGACAGGGGTGTGGTTAGGGGGCGTGGTTCTCCTCACGTGACGCACTATGAGGAGAATATTCTCAACCGTTTGAAAATGGGACGATAAATTTAAAATGCTTTTTTCTCCAAAACTAAAGAATGGACACATTTAATACTTTCAGCGTGTTTATCCAATGCCCTCTTGTGCAAATAGCATATAAAAACCTAGAAAATGTGACCAACCACCATGGTACTAAAGGGTTATGAAACCCTTGGTTACTTTCTCTCTCCGCCCACACCTCAAATTCGAAAAAATGCAATGAAATGGGCGTGGAAAGCAGCATTAGAGGGGGAGGGGCAAGAGCGAGGAGAGAGGCTATCGCCACCTGAAGACACGCCTACTAGGCAAAAGATGGAGAGTGAAACGGAGTCTGTATCAATCACTGACTAATTTTGAGGTCTCAATTAATGGCTCTTTCGACCGTGGAGGACTTCTCCCCTCCGGAATCCTCTGGGCTTTCCATCGACCAGGAGTATGAAGGAGGAAATGGTCAGTTTGAGCCGTTGGGAGAGGTCTCCGAGTGGTAGTCTAGCTAATTATCTTTTATCCCACTTGTGAACTCGACTATCTCCTTCTGTTTAAATCGATGTTATGCCCAGTATTGTCAGTACATATTAAGTCTAACCTACCTGTACATAAACTACTAATAAATAAATTAACAATGAATAACTAAAATACGTAATTAATACCAAGTGAAAATAAACGGCTGTTAAGTTGCTCTGTAAATACAAAGCATCACGTCACACCATCACTCCATTCTCAAACAAACTCGCTTTTTTAGCCATCTATAACATTACATCTAACGTAGGCTACTTGTATGGTACACGAACATGACAATAAAATATGTAAACGAATGCCAAGTGAAACTAAACGGCTGTTAGCTGAAGGCTATAGGCTACGGGAGACTTCACAATCTGCTCAAATCGATGTTCTGCCCAGTAAGTTAACATTTGTTAGCAAATATTCAGTCTGACCTAACGTTACCTGCAGACTATACAAACATGAAAAAATACAACACGTAGGCTAATGAATGTCAAGTAAAACTGTACGGCTTGTTTTTAGCTTCTTTTTTCTCCCCTATTCTGGCTATCTACAAATGCACATTCACTAGCTATCTAGCTATCCAAATAACTTAACTAAGACATAGGTTAACATAATTACAGCATGGGGCTTGTATCACTTTGTACCTTGTACCATTTTTATTTCAGTAAATACATGTTCCAGACTTGGGGGGTTCCAGATAGTGCAGTTAACGTTATCCAACAAACGTAGCTCTGTAAATCCTGCTTCCTGATGCAGACCCCAGGCTAGTAAGATTGACAACAAGTATCAAACCTAACTTATAGCTTGTACGCAAAAGGCAGTGAAATAATACCGGCTAGTTAACGATATGGAAACAACTCAAGTAAATATTTTTGAGGCTACAAGACAACCATCATGTTAGCAAGCCAACGTGACGCCGTAGGCTACACTTAATTTAACTTACCACATTTGGAGGGACAGAAATATCACTAGGGCTCGGTAATGTTACCGCATTCCTTTGGCTGGCATACCTCAATTCAACCTGGGCATAGTTCTTGTAACAGTCCCACGGGAAATGCTTGTTGCACACAAACTTGCCAGCACTGCAGTGCTGATCATTGGCGCCAGACCCAAAATGCCCAGTCTGAGTAGCCTACAGCTCTCTCCGGATTGCTTGGGAAAGCATGTAACTGTTAACATTAATCCGCTGATGCTCTTGCACCCAGAGAAAGCACATTTGTGACCCATCACTCATTGCTTGTAAATTGAAACTACTGGAATTGAAAAAAAAAACTTGAAAAAACTTTTAACAATTGTTAATAACTAGCATAATTGGAAAAAAGCTAGTACATTGAAAGAGACTATCGGCTACAAAACGATATTGCTTGTCAAATGGATATGGCTATTGGCCATGCCTTCTCAGGAATTGGGGGCGGTAACAAAGTGCGAAACTGATTACGTACGAGGGTACCAAAAGTATGGTTCTACGTCATTGAATGATGTAGCCCATTTTTCATGTCCAACCCCGTAAGGAGAAGAATAGGCGGTGTAACAGCTAAAATACTGAGATTCAACATTTTGCCCAAAATTGTAGATATAATGCATACTATTGTTTTCTTACATCTGAGGCAATGCCTAGATATTAGTTTACATCACAAAAAATATGTTTTAGTATTTCCTACCCCTTTAAGTTGCTAATGTTTTATATTATAACATTTCATTTTTATCCTCTATTTTACTGTGTTATTTATTCGCATTGAATGTGTGGTATTCGTCACATAATTAACATTCATTCAGGTATTTTCAATTTATATTCAGCTAATTTGATTAGCTAGATAGCATAGCCTACCAGCTGAGCTTGGTAGCCAAGCTTGACGCGCTGCATCACCACACGGACAAACACAGGGTCATTGACGGTCAATCAATCACATATGTTATTTTGACAAGACTTTTATTATAAATGTCCCTAGCACCACTAGAAATGTAGCAAGCTGTCCCCATAGTCTTGAAGGGATATTTCATCTTTGTGTTACAGAAGTAATTTTGTGGAGCCCACCCCCATTATAATGCATAGTGTGAATACTAGCAACATCAGCGATCCCTGCTGACCGTTATCGGCATTGCCGTCAGCAGAGACAGCTGATGTCACTAATATTCACGCTATGCAAATATAATGGGGTAGGCTCCACAAAATGACTTATGTCATACTAAGGTGAAGTATCCCTTTAAATGAGCAAACCACCAGCGTGTTTTCGGCTATCCGCTAATTAACTCTACTGTGACAGAGCAGAGCAGAACTCTGTTCTGAAAACTTCCAGATAAAGTGGGAATTGTAAGTTAGTGGGTTCACACGCTAGCTAAAGCATAGTAGCCTACATTACATCGTAGCTGGCATTAACTTTCATCTGCATCCTGTAACCTCATTGCAAACATTTACAAACGTAAATCCATATTCTTTTCCGATAAATTACTGGTTTTATTTTAAACATCCCCGTATTGAGTAAGTACAAACATACCGCCAACACTTTGGCTCTATTCCCCGCACAATTTCTTAATTTTTGGGACATGTCCGGTTAGGGTTCTAGTTGGAGCAGCTGGCTAACGTTAGGAACGTTAGCTAGGCAATCACGGTAGCTAGCTAACTTATATGGCCAGCCAGCAAGGATGACTTGAAGGAAGTCGAATAACTGTTAAATTAAGTGCCTGCCATAAGCTATCGTTAGCTTGCTCGCTAGCTAACCCAGCATTGCTAAGCGGGAGTATGGCGATTGCGTACGGGAAGGGGTGGAATAGCAAAATGAATATCTAAATCGACAAGGTTATGTAGGGAAAAAGATATATAGATTATACATATATTATATATCATACTGTAGGGCCTACCATATGAAACTATTTTGTTAATAAGGAGATGTTTTTCTGTGGTAGGATGAATTGCAAAAACAGTTCTAAAGGCCCACATGTGCACACAGAATGCAGTCATGGCCTCACATTCAAGGGCAGACACTCACGCCAGAAAAACAAGCTCGTTATTTGTATCTGCATTGGTCAATGGACGACTGTCCCAAGCTAGGCACACAGTATGATCTCATCTTGGACACCTGTAAATCAAGGACATATACACACGCCCACACGCTGGAAAATTGAAGGGAAAAACTCGCTCTCAGCAGAAAGCCATATTGTAAAGCATTCCCTCATTTCCCAGAGACTGTTTTAGTTACATTTGTATATTCACACATCAGATTGATGAAGCATATGTATACTTATCTCGAAAAGGAGGCAATGGACCCATTCACACATGCATACACACACACACACACACACACATACACGTATTTATCAATGAGTGAGGACCATGATAAAGTGCCTGCATAGTGTACCCATCAAATGAGGACCTTTCTGTTGCTAGGTCAGAACTACAACATCTTCCCATCATGCTTTGCGAGTGTAGTTTTTTAAATAAAAAACATACAGCTCTTAGAGGATACTGACTGATAGGTTCAATAGCAAATATCACAGCAAATAAACTACTGTATATACAAACTAATGGTTTATTTTATAAAATCCCACCTAAGTATTCTTTGTTATTAGGTTTCTAAGCCCAAAAGTGTGATTCTTATCAGTATTGTTATCTTATTTAATAATCTTTTAATGTTTATTTTTATTTATGTTTTATATATGTTTTTCCCTTGTGAACTGTTGTGATCACCACACTGCCCAATCGGAACACTTGCCAACACTCCAGAGTTTTCATCATTACATCATGCATGTACCTCAGATAGTGGAGTAATGGAATTAGGGGTGAACAATATAAACATTTCACAGTATGATAACCACAGAACCCAATAGCATGACTCAATATATCACAATATCTTTTTATCCCCGATATACACTCCTCAAAAAAAGTTCGGAAACGTTATTTCGGTCGATTATTCCTCCCCTTTAATAATACCAATTGGTATTGTATTTTATATCGTTGGAAAGCCTGATTAGTCACCTTTACAACGAGGTACAACTTGTAAGGATCGTGCATTCGTGGAATGAGCAACACAGCTAACCGTGTGGGTAGCGGCCCAAAAAAATGTGCCAAAATCCCCTGCAATATTCTTCTGTTGGTATTCACTCTCGTTTTGAGTTGCTTGGTGGACTGGATGATTGCACTCTCCCACAGTAATAAGGAAAAAACAACACATATTGGCCATTTTTACACTTTATTCATTTTACACTGTCAGGGACCTCAGTGGAAGATCCATACGCAGCCACAACAGCTTGGCACCTCCTCCTCATGCTGGTCACCAGCCTGGTCACACACTGCTGTGGGATGGCATCCCATTCCTCGGTGCCAATCAGGTGCCAGTCACACACCTGTGACTGGCATACACCTGCCAGCACTTGAAGCTCAAAACGAGAGTGAATACCAACAGAAGAATATTGCAGGGGATTTTGGCACATTTTTTTGGGCCGCTACCCACACGGTTAGCTGTGTTGCTCATTCCACGAATGCATGATCCTTACAAGTTGTACCTCGTTGTAAAGGTGACTAATCAGGCTTTCCAACGATATAAAATACAATACCAATTGGTATTATTAAAGGGGAGGAATAATCGACCGAAATAACGTTTCCAAACTTTTTTTGAGGAGTATATATATATATATATATATATACACACACACTGCTCAAAGAAATTAAGGGAACACTTAATCAACACAGTATAACACCAAGTCAATTAAACTTCTGGGATATCGATCTGTCCAGTTAGGAAGCATAAACTATTGTGAATCAATTTCACCTGCTTTGGTGCAAATTAAAGTGAGAACAGATGGACAGAAGAGGCAACAGCAAGACAACCCCATGTCGCAGTTGTTTCAATGTTATTTTAACTGCTCAATATTAAGATAGTAATATGCATCTACATAGGCATGTGCACAACACGCGTACACCCTCCTGTCTGTTACACAAAGAGGCGCGCACAAACATTCATAAAAATATCAAAATTACATTGTGAAATGGGGATTAATATTTTCCCCCAAAATAAAACATTTTCTCTCCCCGAATAGACTCACGTTGTCCCTAGAATCGCGGGAATGTGGGCTTGTTTAAGACATTAAGAATGAATAATTTGTACATTGTACGTTCATTTATGCAAATGACAATGGACACACCTCCTCTGTCCCCACCCCTCTCCCTCACTCACCCCACAAAGTATTTTTCTAAATTGTGTAGTAGGCGGAGACAGGCTGAGACAGTGGGTGCACTTCCTCGAACATGTT
Organism: Ilyophis sp. 1 JC-2022; assembly: GCA_022702515.1. Lineage (NCBI taxonomy): Eukaryota > Metazoa > Chordata > Actinopteri > Anguilliformes > Synaphobranchidae > Ilyophis > Ilyophis sp. 1 JC-2022. The sequence continues at coordinate 49,996,158 of CM040396.1, forward strand.
CTGCACTTTATTTTAAAAGCAATTGATCGCCCCCAATTTTATTTTCAACACTAGCTGAGCAAGGACAGTGAATAAAAACTTTCATTTATGAATAAACATCACATCCGAGAACCTACCCAGACTTCCTGAAATAAGCCAAGTTAACAGTTTAATCATGCTTCGTGAAATGCCCCCCAGGTTAGCTTTCTCAGGGAGGTATTTCACGAAGCGCGATAAAGCTGTAAACCTGGCTTATTTCAGTCTGGATAGGTTCTCGGATAACTGTTTCATGAAGCAAGCTTGACTAGATGTCAGTTATGTCGCTAAGGCAACATATGCGTTGGGGCTAGCCTGGTCGGGAGCAGGCTAACGTGATTCAAGCTTGACTTATTTGCAGCCGGTGTTAGTGACACCGACTCGGACGAACCACTGGCTTCAGACCCTTTTTTGTCAAGTAATTCTGTTTTATGTTGTCATATTAATAAAACATATGCTATAAAAGAATTCCCTTTATGTCATAATATTATTAAACCATTTGTTTTTGACAGTTTTTTGGTAGGATATCTCAAAAAAGCCATTCTGTAGGCTAATATTTTACAGGCATAAACTAGGGGTCCGTGTACCTACGAGTCAACGACATAGACATTCGCGACATAGAGGGTCGTATTTCAATGGAAATATTGAACCCGATTATGTAGTGTATAAAAACAAACATGTCTTGACTGGTTCTGTTTCAATCATGGCATGTCCGTTCATTGATAACCCTGTAGATGAGGGGGCACAGATAGTAAGGAGAGCGTTTCGAGTGGAGAGGGTGTTCCGAGATTGGATCTGCAGGCAGTTGTGAATGCTACAGATTTTCCAGAGAGGGAATAATCTTGATTTGCAATTTGCTAGAGACTGGTGTCACAAATGAAATGCATTGCAGTCAGTCCATTAGTGTAATACAAACCGTGTGCGTTAAGTTGCGTTTTTTGGCAAGTGGCACTCCTAAATGTCTTTATAACATTTATAGCAAACTGCACACCAAATAAGGTTTTTACAGAATTGCAGGTACCCTATTTAATAGGTTATTTTTTAGTTCCACAGAATCAATGTACAGGTAGCCAAATGGTTTTCATACATGCACTGTCAGCATAACTAAATAGCCTACGCACTAACCTTGAGCCAATCTTACCACAGCTATCTGGCTATATCAGGGGTGGGCAATTCCAGGCCTCGCGGGCCGGTGTGTATGCAGGTTTTTGCTGCCACCAGTTAACAATTATTTAATTAGCCCAATCGTTTACATGATCTGATATTTTAATCTACATTCTACGATATGAACAGCAGCTAATGAATGTTCTTGTGTCGGTATTCGTGTCTTGTAGCGTTTTATCGTTCTGCAATTATGAGTGAATCGGTGATGGTGTATACAACTAATTAGCTGATTGAGCCAGATTAACTGGTGGCAGTAAAAACCTGCATACACAGCGGCCCGCGAGGCCTGGAGCTGCCCACCCCTGGGCTATATGGTCATCATTTCACCATTTCTATAGATGATCTGCAACTCTGATTGCCTCTTCACCAACATTTTGATTTGTATTCCGGTCCATTGGATTGGATTTTGTTCCACTGTGATTGCTCCTAAATAGCTACAGAACAAAAAGTAAGCATACTATTAAAATACCTTTTTAATTGAGGAGATGCAAAGCATAGCACTGATTGCACTATAGGACTAACGTGCGCATTTATGTGCTCGGTAATCGATTCCCAGGCTGCGTCTCTCACTTTATTCGTTGCCTTTTTTGTAATTATAGACTTGTAATCTTCATAAAACTGCATAATGAGTTCCTGTTCCCCAGCTATAAATGACACTATGTTATTATGCCAATTTACTGTGATCAAATTGACATTCACTTTCTCAGAAAATAATAGAAAATAAATAAAGAAAATAAATAAAAAATAGAAAATAATCTATTAAAAAGGCAAAATGTTACAGATTAATGCCAAAAAGTGCACTGACTGATGAAAAGATGAAGATTTAAATTAGGAATTTGTAAGTACAAAGCATGTGTAATAGTGCATGTACAATATAAATTACATAAAGTAGTCATACTATATATATAGACATCAGTGGCGGCTGCTGAGCTGAAAATTGAGGAGGTAGAAAACTTCCCGTTAAACTGATTATTGGTCTCAATCATTTTACAATCATTTTCCTTGATTAACAATAGGCTACAGCATTTAATTCAGTAATTACTCAATGCCATCAAATGTAGCCAGTTCTCCTCAATTAGGCTATTAGGCAAGTAATGAAATTAGTTTAATTTGCATCACAAAATTGTGTACATTTTAATCAAATATTATAATAGTGGATACATCTGCTCTTTGTTTTCCGCACTCAAATTCCGAGAATATTCATGGATATTGAATAAAACTCAGCTTTTGTTAGATTATTTTTATTGCAGGTTGTACTTTTCTCGTAAAGTGTGCTTTTCCGTTTAATCTCCCATTGGCACACCTGTTAATCAAGAAAAACCAAGGGAAGTTTTCTGCCTCCTCAATTTTCAGCTCAGCAGCCGCCAATGATACACATAAACTATACATATACACACACACACACACACACACACACACACAGAGTAAGAGCGATGTCTACAAATAAGATTTCACAGCCCCAGATTGCACATTTTTATAAGCTTTGTAAAAATGAAAACTAAGTATTTAAATTCAAATGTATGGACTGCAATATTTTCAAGTACAAATATTACTTAAAAAAAAGAAATTACATTTCAGAAAACTGAGATATTTAACAGAGATCTGTTCCACCAATGGCATAATCTGGGCTAAAATGCTATACCCACTCTCCCACTGCTACCATACAACAGCATAAACATGGCTTTTGGTTCCCCACAATAAGAACAGAATTGAATAGGTACCCCTAGCCAAATCCAGCTATTTGATGTTCCACCTCAAGCTCACCTAATGCATAATCAGCCTGTATCCGTCTGGGGGTACCCAAAGAGAGGTTTGGGAACCAGTTATAATGTACTATTTTTAAGAATATGATAATCCTAACAAAAACTACTGATCTTGGTACTTAAGTGTGCTGCTCAATCGCTGTCAAAAACAATCAATTTTCATATATGTTTTGTTACTCTTCATGTATATTATAGGAAAATGTTTGCAACCCTCACCCAGCTGTTATCTACTGAAAAGGCTTATGTCTAAGAACCTTCCTTAGCCTCTACATTTTCTGCAGACAATTTTTGTAGTTTAAAAAAAAAATGTTGTTCCTTATGTTGTCCATCAATGGAATTACATTCCATTCTTGTAAATATGTGGGCATCATCTAGTGCACTGGTTCTCAAGTTCAGTCCTGGGGCCCACCTGTGTATGCTGGTGTTCAGTCCTGGGGCCCCCGGTGTATGCTGGTGTTCAGTCCTGGGGCCCCCTGTGTATGCTGGTGTTCGTAGCAGCCACTGTTGCAATCCCAGGATTTTAACAAGCAGTACATTTTTCATTTGCGTTGTCTGAATTGTTCATTATCAACAAAATGGTTCATTTCAGTGGCCATGTGCCCACACATTCACCAATTAGGAGCCTATTGATTAACCTCAGTCTTTAATTTGATCAGTTTTGTGACCACTTTTAATTAAATTGATTGCAATATAGCACCATCTGCAAAATGTGAACATGGGACATTTTTTCTACATGGCATGCATAGCTATTTTCTGACATAATTTGTTCTAAGAAGGTAAATAATCCCTCAAAATTCTGGGATTGCAATTGTGGTTGGAACGAAAACCAGCATACACACGGGGGCCCTAGGACTGAACTTGAGAACCACTGATCTAGTGGAACTTGTGATTTGGGTAATACAGATGATAATATAGAACATAATCAATGTCTTTCTTTACTATATAACTATATGTAAATTACTTATTATTGTTAATTAAGTACATTATACTTGTACGATGTTTTCCCTCCCAGTTTATACTCCCTCTGTGCTGAATCAGTTTGATACTTTCCTCCAGCCTTTCTTAGACCCACCCCACTATTCCTTCTTTCTCGTCTCTAGCTACCTCCTTTTCTGCATTCCCTCTCTCCTTAATATCCTTATCATTCCCATTATCCTCATCGACTCCAACCACTCTACTCTCCTCCTCTTTGCCTCTACATGTCTGTCTCCTCCTCTCTCCTGCCTTTTTGTGTTTTCATGTATATTATGATCCTGTTTTCTGATGGATTGAATTTTGTTGTGAACATAGTTTTGATGTCTTTCCATGATCGGTTCTGTAAGATTTCTGACTTAGCTTTTAAACATGCATCACATGTGACAGACTGGCAGGGACGGACCCAAATGCACGACGAGACAGAAGTTTTGAAAATAAAGGGTTTTTATTTTCAGTAGGCAAGGTACATGTCCACTGTGGAACCCACATCGAACTGACACAGCGCCGGGTAGCAGATACAACAGCCCAGCCGGGCGGAGCTGTATACCGCGGTAGCGGTGGTGAGGCTACAGCAGACTGTGTCCGAGAACAGGCGAAGTAGTAAGGAGCGATCTTTAGCCAGGTGCCAAGCGAAGGATCAGGCGGAAGCAGAGTCAGGATCCACACCGGAAAGCCAGGGTGTGTGGCATCCAGACCTGGGTAGTATAGCCAGAGTCTAGCAAGCTAGAGAATCGGGAAGCAAGTACAAACGAGACAAGGACCGTAATACTCTGACAACAAATCACA
>CM040396.1:50001360-50061360 GCA_022702515.1 Ilyophis sp. 1 JC-2022
AGGGACTCAAGCGCAGACAGTACAAAGTTTATTAGTGGCAAAAGCCACGAGGAAAAGGCAGAATTGTAGTCAGGAACAGGCAGTAGTCAAAACCATTTTATCACGGCAAAAGTACAAAAACCGATGAACCGTGGGGTCGGCTTGCGGGATTTGACTCTGAGGGGGAGGTCCCGGGTGGACAGCCATACCCGCTGCCCTTGGAAGTACTGTGGAGCTCGGGAGCGATGGCGGTCTGCCGCCCGCTTGGTCTTTCGAGAAGCACGTAGCAGAGCAGAATGGGTGTACTTCCAGGTCCTGAGGCAACGCCGGACAAATGCCTCCGCCGAGGGTACTCCCACCTCAACCTCCTGGGATGGGAACAGCAGGGGCTGGTATCCCAAGCAGCACTGGAATGGGGACAGACCGGTATAGGCGGACGGCAGGGAGTTGATTGAGTATTCGACCCAGGGCAATTGCCAACTTCAGGACCCCTGATTATAGGAGGTAAGGCAACGCAGGAGGTAAGGCAACGCAGCACAGTCTCCAGCTGTTGGTTAGCCCACTTAGTCTGACCATTGGATTGAGGATGGAAGCCTGAGGAAAAACTGACAGAAGCACCCAGTACAGTCCTCCCGAACTGAGATGTGAACTGGGACCCCCTATCTGACACCACATCGGTCAGCAGACTAAGGAGCTTAAAAACATGTTGAACTAATAGTTCAGCCGTCTCCTTAGCCGACGGCAGCTTGGGTAAGGCCAGGAGATGGACTTCCTTGGAAAACCTGTCGACAATAGTAAGTATGGTGGTGTTACCGTCAGACGGGGGCAGGCCAGTAACAAAGTCTAGGGTGATATGCGAATAAGGTTTCCCGGGGATCGGTAAGGGCGTAGCAGACCAGCAGGAGGGGCAGTGGAGGGTTTCTTCTGGGCGCAGACCGAGCAGGCGGAGACAAAGCTGTGCATATCCTCATCCAAGGAAGGCCACCAGAAGCGTTGGGTGATAAGGGCTTTAAGGCCAGTTTATAGTCCTGCGACTGAAATCGCAGAACTTTCATGAACATTCTATTGTCGCGCTACATACACTGTGGTCGTTGTCGTTCGCAAAAAGGATAAATGCACTCCAGCGACATTCCAGCGACAGTTTACACTAAGGGGACAATCAGCTTTAATAGGCTAGCCTACATCTCATTATGTCTTCTGCTTTACCAATTTTTTTGTCGGAGACCGCTGAATTTAAGTTTATAAATGTAAATTCCGAGGGCACCGTGTTGTTTGAAATATCATTCATTGTGTCTTTCATACACTTGTAGGCTATGTGGGTTTTGACCGAATAATAAAACATTTGTAATTAAACCTCAACATTGATGCAACTACTCATATTAAACATAGTACTTGCTATGAGAATTACTTTGAACTTTGTAACTCTTCTGGAAATAAAAATGATAACATTGGGCCTCATTTATCAATATGGTAGAAAAATGTTTTGACGGATCCAACTTGCGTACGAAATTCTCACGTGTGATTCATCAAACTTGTGTAAATCACTGATCTGAGCGTACATGTATGATAAATCAGACTTGATTGTATATTAGAAAGTGCGTTCACATCATTATGAATTACCATACTCACATGTCCATTTTATTATCTATATTTGGCAAGGCCATCTCCTTTAAAACGCACATGCCAATGCGGTTTTCTAAGCTTTGTGCTTATGAATGAACATGAAAATAAACGTGTGCTTATTGGGAGTGCTAGTAGTGGTGTGCAGCCTAGCTCAAAAGCTGCTCTGTGGCAGAGGATAGGGCTAAAATGCTTCCTCTGAAGTGCGAACTACAGCTGAGACAAAAATAAAACAGAAAATAACCATTCCCAAAAAAAGGTTCTGCCGGACGGTACAGGAAATGGCATCCCGGACCTCTCGTCTGCAGAAGAGAGGGTGGGGATATCATTGGGAATTTGGCCGTGAGTGATAGAAGACGCAATTCGTTAAGATTTCAAGATTCTCTCATGCAACGTTTGCTAGGTCTTCTAGGCTAATAAAACTAGATCGGATTTATAGAAAAAATATGAAAACTGTTTTGTGTCTTGCATACAACATGACTGGTGATGCGTAATTATTTTAATTTGGCTGTCTCCAATAAATCCTGATACAGAGGCTATTTCCTGATGTAATAAATTTAACCGGCTTTTGCTTCATTCCATTTAGGCTGCACTAATAGTGATTAAACTAATAGTGATTAAACTAATAGTGATTAGAAATGATTAAAAATCAACTTATTCAGATACTATTTTTGCCAATTAGGCTACACAATGTACGTCTACAGCCACAATGCGCAGGTCAAGTGCATTTAAAAATATTGCCCAGAGGCATGAACTGCTTTTAATATTTTCATAAATGGATTGACTTGGACGTGCCATTTTTATGATCAGCTACTCATTTAAAGCAAACTCTGATTTTAAAGCTCACATAACCTATGTTTTTCAAACAGCACCTTTTTGTTTATCACCTGTTGACCCAGCAGTGCTCTGAACAAAAGTTATTTGTTTTCATTATAGGCTGCACAACTATTGTTACCTTGCTGTTCATTGCATGCAATGTCGCTGCCTTGCCACTGGGAAAAAGTGTACGCAAGGCCAAGAGCTGTCGTGAGATAGTACCGTACACCCACGTTCATTTTGATAAATCCGGAAATGTATTTTTGTATGGCTATCAATGTTAAGGCATATGAACTCATGTGAATAATTTTAATTACAATTAGCAATTACAATGGTTAAACATAGGATGGTAGATGGGAAATCTGGTCATAGATTTGCACTTAAGGGAACCGCCCCAGCCAAAATAAGAAAATGTGATTCATTGTGATTACAGTTTAACGCAATAATCATTCAACTATTTGCATGGGTTTACACATTAGCATTAACTGTCATAATTTTAATACAAAACAATACCAGCAGTTCACACCCAGAGAATTTTAAACACTTCAGGCACATAGAAGAATTACTAGGATTCTAACCTTTAGCACTGACCAAAGGACATAAACTGAATATTAAGCAAATCATGCATGCAAGAATACGATTGGGCTAATCCTTTCATAATGCATGTAAACGGCATAATCAGAATATGACCCTAACCAGAATAAGGATCATTATTCAGAATTTTCTGTGCATGTAAATGTGGTCAATTCAATATTTATATACCTCACATAAACACAGGCACATGTTCTAGACTTTGAGAATGCAATTGTGACTGGGAAGGGATAAAACCGAAATGGCTGGATTCAATTTTATTGGATACGGTTTATAAACCCAGAGGAATTTTGCGAAAGGTGACAGGGGGCCAGATATAAATAAATAAAAAGATAAACTTGGAGAAAAAAAAAATCGATCAAAATAATTACTTCCAGCCTTCCATGTTGTGAGATGGATACAACAGGTCGACACTGGGAAAAGCAGAGACTGAGGAGCCCCTCTGGAATTTTCCTGAGTAAAAAAGGAAGCAAGGTTCCATTGCCCCCTTCCACATCTTACCCACCCCATCAAGCTTGTAGCCCAGAGAAATACAGCCAATGACAGCAGTGAGATTAAACTTTAACTGTCAAAGACAAGCCTCCAGGACCAGGGAGTCAGAGAAGGAGCTATGGCTCATTGTGTGCGGGCTGTCTGTGGGCCCAGAGGTTAACCGCTGGCGCACTGTGGCGCAACTCCTAGCTGACATTTAATCAACGTCGGCAAGTTAGCCACAGCTGCGCCCCGAGCCCAGACTGAGCCTGCGTGGGGGGAGCTGGAGTGAAGGGTGTCAGGATAGTTTATTTTTGAGAGTCATGGAGGAATTCTTTTTTTTTTGTTTTAGCTAGGATACAGGAAGATGGTGCAAAACTGTTCAAGGTTTAGTGTGAAAAAACAACAAACCATTATGCATATATATTGTTGGATACTCGTTAGGATACTAATTTGTCACTGATTTCTGCATACTGGCTTCTGTATGACTGCTGCTTTACACCACTCCGCACTCAACGTAGCCAAGTAGTCCAGTCAGAATGCACTCTCTCATGTTAACATTATATAAAATAATAATAGTATATACAAAATAAATTAAATAAAAGTGGTGAATGTCATGTACAAAGTCCAAATAAAAATTCAAGGTTCTAAACTGTGTGATTAAATTTGAACATGGTCAGTTCTTTAAAAGTATCTTCTGTCATTGATTGACGATGCTTGGTGAAAACACGCCCAGTTGAAGAGATGCATATTTTTGCATCGACAAAGTTGGTTACAACAGACAAGTATTGCTTTGCCTTTCGTGATAGGTTTGGAAATATTTCTATCCCAGAATTCAGCCAGTGATACTGCAGTGCTGTTTTCTTGTGCTAATAATTAAGGCTGGGGGCTCTATCTTAACGATCTGGGGCCACATGTATAAACAGTGCTGAGCAGAAATATGCCCTCAGAAAGCCACGTAAGGGAGTTTACATGCAGAAATTCAGATGTATAAAATAACATGTGCTGTGAGAATCTGTATACCTCTGCACACGCTGGACACTATATGTACACAATGTTTGGCATCAGTGTGATATGGCGAGTCTGGCGACATACAGGTACAGCTCAAAAAATTTGAATATCGTGAAAAAGTTCAATATTTTTTGTCACTCATTTCAGAAAGTGAAACTCATATAACATATTTTTAAAGTATCATATTTAATATTTGGTCGCATATCCTTTGCATGCTGTTACTTCCTGAAGTCTGTGACCAATCAACATAAAAAGACTCTCGATATCTTATTTTTAGGTACTGTTACAAGCGATACTATAACCTCTCTGCATTTGAACTGATCTCTATGGGAATTGGGGGGTGAGACTAGATTCAGCTGTAAATTACACTGGTACAGTATGGAACACATGGCTGGCTAAATGGCTGTAAGTCATCAAGTGTCTGAGCTATCGAACGAGCCCCAAACCATCACTCTGTTGCCAGATATGGAGTAGATGTGGATGGATCACTGCAAGGGTTATTTCTCCTGACTCACTTTCCTATAGAACTCTATGGGGAAAAAAGTCAGGAGAAACAACCCTTAAAGGGATCCATCCACATCTACTCCATATCTGGCCGCAGAGTGATGGTTTGGGGCTCGTTTGATACCTTAGACCCTTGATGACGTACAGCCATTTCGCCAGTCATGTGTTCCATACTGTACCAGCGTAATTTACAGCTGAATCTAGTCTTACCCCCCAATTCTCATAGAGATCAGTTCAAATGCAGAGAGGTTATAGTATCGCTTGTAACAGTACCTGAAAATAAGATATTGAGAGTCTTTTGATGTTGATTGGTCACAGACTTCAGGAAGTAACAGCATACAAAGGATATGCGACCAAATATTAAATATGATACTTTCAAAATATGTTAAAGCAAAAATATTCTAATTTTCTGAGACACTGAATTTTGGGTTTCATTATCTGTAAGCCATAATCATCAAAATTACAAGAAATAAAGGCTTCAAATATTTCACTCTATGTGTAATGAATCTATATAATATATGAGTTTCACTTTCTGAAATGAGTGACAAAAAACATTGAACTTTTTCACGATATTCTAATTTTTTGAGCTGCACCTGTAGTGACCGAAAGCCAGAGGTATAAAATGCAATTATTTTTTAAGCAGATTTACCACTTTCGCCCAGAGAGTTATTTTCCGTATTGTTAAACTCAGTTTTATACATGTGGCCCCTAGTCTAAAACCCCGGTCGCTAGTGCTTTTAGGGCGTGGCCAAATCCACCTTTGCTAGTTAACCGGCGGACATTTTCAGTGCAAAGTAAGCTGCAAGGTTCAAATGGGCTGTGTCCCAATATTTTTCACTCCCCACCTCCTTTCCTCCACTCCCCCACCACCACTCCTCTCCTACCCGGAAGTATGCGGAGGAAGGGAGGAGAGGAGGGGAGTGGAGGGAAAGAGAGAACAAGCAACAGTGAAGAAAATTACCGTTGACTATTGATGAAGTTGTCCTATCATAGCCGCAGGCTGGTGTTATATTTATTGAAATGTCTTCTGAGGGCAGCATTGCATGTGATTGGTTCTCTCAGCCATCCAATCAGCGAGAGGGTTATGGTTCGGGTTAGGTTTAGGGCTAGGGTTGCAATGCTGCCCTCAGAAGACATTTCAATAAATATAACACCAACCTGCATCACACCCAATCACAGATCTTGCACATGGCCAGCCCAAGCTGCAAAATATGCATGTATTTAAAGTTTCAAGTGCAAGTACCCTAGTTGCACTCACAGTGTAAGCATGTAGCCTACCTGGTATTGCGGTTCGCATTGAGACACTAATTAACATGTAATCAGCAACATTAGATCAAAGTAAACATGTTGTAGTATTGGCTACACAAACATAACAAATTACTGTAATTCCAGAATCCCAATTTGGCCGATATCTGAATGGCTACAGAGCAGTAATTCACCTCATAATGGCTACTGTAGCTATAATGTGACAGCCTACATTCAGGGCTGGATTAAGACACTCTATATTGCCCCTGGGCCTCAGCCCCCACCCCCCAACATATATGTGTGCCCAACAAAATCAGCGGCAAACTGTGGTAGGGTAAACTGAATCTAACAATGTACTAAGGTATACCATACACCTAGACAAACCAGTATTAAATGCAAAGTGTGAATTAAAGGTGAGTTTGAACGAAATGTGAGCATACAACAATTAACACTGTATCCAATACTCAATGCAATAATTACAATTATCGATAAATCAAATGAAATATGGCCACAAAGGTTTTTAATTATCTGTACAAAAGCAGGATAATATACACTCTAAATCTGAACAGAGCCCACAGCAAGACATCGGGACATTAAATAGGCAAAAGCCAAAAACGACTTTTAAAATAATTAAGAAGGGCGGTAGGATAAAGTTTTACTCAACCATTTATAACTGGCTATCCCAGGAGCGTGTCAAGTGCCAACTGACCACAAACAAGCAAGGGGACGGAGCCACAAAGTTACACTACACCAATTGCATACGTAAAACTTATTTTTAGACTGATTTCTTTCTTGACTTTGATGTTGCGAACTGGTGTATGATGTCCTCAAAATCCAAATCGTTAAGCAGCTCGGACTCGATAGCCAGCAAGGAAAGCGCAGAGAGCCTTGTTTGCATCATTGTTGCATCAGCTACAGCAGTTACTTGTTTTAACAGGGAAAAAGACCTCTCTCCCTCACAGTTTGTTACAGGCAGAATTAAGAACAGTCTGAGTGAAACAAAAACATTAGGGAATGTTGTCGCGTTTACGCACATCACTCTCACGAGAGTCCTTATCAAATAAAACACCAAAAAGACCACTGGTGTCTCTATATGCATCTATCCGTTTACTAAGGCATATGAAAAGCCGGTCAATGATAAATGATAAAAGTTTCCACTTGGAATCTCTGACTACCATATAAATTTACTTCATTATCTGCAGATTCGTCTGCAAATGTCTTTCGCTTTCTCACCCGCTGAAGGTCATGTTAGTATGATTGAGTGACACCACTGACATCCTGAGCTGTTTGCTCTAGCTCTACAAATTGGTCACGCAGTGTGAAAACACAAGATTCCATTAGACGAACAGCTGTCGCTAGATCTATGTCACTTCTTTGCAGATGGTCACTTGTAGCTTTAAATCTCTGCAGCACCCTATCCCATAAAACAGTCATAATCACAGTTTCCAACTTGTCAAGTTTACTACAGCAGCCTCGAGTCGAGTGTCTTGCTTCTCATCACTGTCCCAGGCCAATTTCCCCAATGCCTCTCTTATTGTGCTATAGTTTTCATGGAGAGCTCTAGAGGAGTCGGCCGTAGAACTCCATCTCAACCTAGAGAGAGATATCAGAGTCATACTAACATGAATGCCATTGCTGCAGAATACCCTATTCCACATGGAAACCACGCTAAACATGTAACGGGACTGCAACCGATCAAAAAAAGAGGTAGCATCAGCAATTAGCCATGCAGTTCCCGCCCACAAGGTTCAATGAATGACCGGCACAGGGGATGTAGTGAATTAAAGGGTTTGCTTATTTCAAGTGTGCCTGGAGACCGTTATATTTACTCGACATATTGCTTGCGTTGTTATAGCTTTGTCCACGGAAATTAGACAACTCCAACCCCAAGTCACAGACCATATTAATTACTCGAGGCTTAAACCCGTATGGCTATGAATAGGTTCAAATCCAATTAATCTTTCAACTACTTTCCCCTCCTCTCTAACAAATCGAAAATGGAAATGGGAGCTGGCCCACATGATAAATCTGGCGTAGAATCTACGATCGCTGAGAAATATTTGGCATATTGTCAGTTGTATTTCAGTTGCAGTGGCTTTCTTTGGTTTCTTGCCCATTAATGAGAAAAACTCGTCACAGATAGTAGATGACAAGTAAGAGGTTTTACCTCTACCCTTCTGACCAAAGTTGTCCATTTGCTCTTTAAAAAAAGGATTGAATTGTGAAATAAGTTTGAGAATACCTAGGTAATAACACTTCCTTCCAGTATTTTTGCTCTGCTTCCATCTGCCAACCAAGTGAAGCGTCCCCAGTGCCAACCTGCTTTGACCTCTGCAACAACTGAAGCATGTACTGTCAATGTTCGGCACTTTTGTGCTGCAATTTTTTCGGTATGTTTCCAATCACTGAAACCAGTTACAAATGTGTGACTTTGCAATGACAATAATTTGCACGCAAAGCAATACACTGAACCTGTTGACGGCGAGTAAATGAGCCATTTTCTGGGCACAGTTTCATTGTTTTGGAGGCGACAATACAATAAATTGTTTGTAAGTGATTGTGTCTTACCGCCAATGCCCATGTCTGGCTGGGAAGCTGGATATTTCGCAGCCCGGTTTTGGTAGGTTGCAGGACCTCACTGAATAGCCACCTCCCGCAGTTGTTCCGTGATGGCTCCCGCACAATGCTGGGTCTACAGCACAGAACTATATAATAACTAGAAAGGAAACGTGGTCACGTGGTTCCATTCAACCCTCTTCAATTAAGTTTTTCCGCAATGGCACCGCCGCAAGATGGCTGCCATGGCCCGGATATAGTATTACAGATGAGCTCTGCCATGAATTTCCAATGGAGCGTTGTGAAAGTCAACTGAGTCGCCCCAGCGCAATCTATGTACCAAAAGTTCACAATATGGTAATCACATTTAACATTTTTCCTGGGTCCCAAATTTTTTTAGGCTACACAGAAAAAAATAGAGGGATGATTTTAAAAAACTCATCGGTGAGTGTTGAGTAGGCGCACTGAACTCAATTGGTTAAGAACAAACCGATGAGATTTGGAACATGGTAATGTGGTAATCCTAGTTACATGACAGTACAATTACGTGAGCAGGCCTATTCGCATTTTTGCCTCAAATGAAATCTCATCTCCACTGGTTAGCTGGCAGGGAGCGTACAGCGCGGTAGCTGACTTTAGCTGGTTAGCTAACAGTTATCTTGTGCATAATAATGAAATGGTTTTCAAATGCTTTCACATGTGTAATATTTCTAAGGACAGACTTCACATCTCAAGATACGTTACTAGTAACCTACCCCAGTGAACATGTTGAAAAGTTAATTGACGAGTTGGCCAGAGTAACGTTTGCTGGTGCACTGGGCGCCAGCTTCACTCCGCTCGCAGACCCACCCACTGCTAACTCACCAGACGCAATCCTCCACCTTGACTAACATTGCCCCGCTGACGCTGGATGAAAAACGACCATCGTAACATTAGTCGTAGGATGTAGCCAGGCTGTATCCGGGTAAAACTATAGCTAGCTAAATTAGGGATAAATTTAATTTAATTGACATGTCTGTCAACCTAAATTTACACCCCTCTTGACGATGCATTTGACGGCCTATCATATAGGCTTGTTGGCTAAGCCTGCTTTGTTCAAGTACAGTTTTGAACAACATAACAGCGATGGTAATCAAAGTTTGTTAATAACACTAGTTAATGAGGTGGCTATTAAACATTTTTAGTAACTATTCGTGGTGAGGCGATTTCAGCCAGGTAACGTTGTCATAAAATTTCTTCTTCACCATGAAAATTGCCGACCTGTTTACATTTTGGGACAGTTGTTAAGGTAAATCTATCACCACGGCGGCACTTCACCACAAATCTATCACCACAAGTCAGAAATTATACTGGGAAATGCCCTTTTTGAAAACAAAAAACTAATGAAAATAAAAAGGCTAGTCTGTGACTGAATACCTGTTTTTGCCAAAGCTGCATCATAGCTATGATAACGCGGAGCTGTCAAAACTATAACAGTACGGAAACCCTTTTAAAAAACAAAGCTACACGTAGCCTAGCCTATGGCTTTGATAACTGTCTGGACTAAACAGGCCACTTTCTATTTCATAAAACTCAAAAGTAAGCTAAAGCTATCCAGTGAGCACAAGTAGCTTACACTAGACTAAGCCTACTAGTTAACTATTTTTAATACGCTGTTTTTTCTGTAAGTATAAACTTCAAAGTTTTTATTATTTTATTATTGTTTATTTATATATGTATTTTAGTACACGCCGAAATATGCTTTTCTGAAGTTTGTCTCTGTGGCTCAGTGAGTATGTAGTCTGCTCTGTGATCTTTGTCACCCGTGACATTCGAATCTGACCTTTTGTTGCATGACTCGCCCCCTTTCCTCTTGTCTGTATCATAGGCCGACACGTTTTTGTATTTTTTTAATTTATTGGGTAGGCCTATTTAGACTAGTCTATAGCGATTTGAGTACCTAATATGCCCTGTTGGGATTCTCTCCTGGTTTCTATGACCTGTGATGCTGGGGTGTCTTTCATGATATGAATGTATAGCTCGCTAGCCTACTAGCTACTTGATAAAACAATAGGTTGAGGGAACAAGGTGGACCCTACAAAGGTTTATAAGTAGCCTAGAATATACTTTCTTAAAATAAGTGTAAAAGCTTTTCAGATTTATTTGACAGCCTGGAGACAAGAGGAATGGGAGTGAGGAGTATGTTTGTATTTTTCATTTTTTTACAACTAACTTAGTCATTACCATTTATTTCTCTTGAACGTTTGTATCACAATATACCTGATGGCCACCTCCATTTAATTCATTAGCATATTGATGGTGGACAATTCGAGGGAAACAAGAAAATCTTTGTCAGCCATACAGGCAAAACGTTCAAAATTGTACATCATAAATTGCCCGGACCTCACGTTCAGATTATATGTACGAACTTTGAACGTAATTTTCTTTTCAAATGTGTGTTAATACTGTATTTCTTTGTAACAAAGTCAGAAAGAGAGTCCTTAAGCACAATCTAAACATGACACGTGGGTAACTTATGATGTGCAATTTTGAACAAAGTTTTTCCTGTATGGCTGTTAAAATACAAAGAAAAAGGTATCTTTGGAACTAAAGCCTCCGTGGAGAAATGAGACTGTCAATGAACAAAAATGAAATTGTCGCAAAGCCGAACGTTGATGGAGAAAGACAAAACTGCAAATTCACTATGATATTCTACGAGAGCATCTAGCTAAATATAGCAAGGTCATCAGAGTGGCCACGCATAATATCATAATATCCTTCTGGACAGACTTGAAAACTGTGTTAGTCTGTCCAGCAGAGTTCTCCAATGGTTCAGATCCTATTTGACTGGTCAAGATTTTTTTGTGGCATTGGGTGATCATTCCTCAGGAAAAGTAGACATAACATGTGGTGTTCCCCAAGGCTCTATCTTGGGCTCTATTCTGTTCAGCCTGTTACCACTCTGTGTCATCAGAAAGTACAAAATTGATTTTTATAGTTATGCTGATGACACCCAATTATATATCTCTGTATCCCCAGATGATTTTAGCCACATTGACACCTTAGTGAAGTGTATTTCTGACATAAATGTATGGATGTCAGAAAATTTCCTCCAGTTGAACAAAGATAAAACTAAGATTTTAGTCGTTGGGGCAAAGGAAGAGAAGAAACTGTCAATTACAATCACTTGCGCTCAACACTAAGGACCAGGTCAAAAACCTTGGTGTCATTATTGACTCAGACTTAAATTTGGAGGCCCACATCAGAAATGTCACAAAATTATCTTTTTTACCATTTAAGGAATATTGCTAGAGTTCGACCATTTCTCTCTCAGGCTGATACTGAAAAGATAATGCATGGTTTTATTACTAGCAGGCTTGATTACTGTAATACTTTCCTGTCTGGTCTACCAAAAAAAGGAATTAGTCAGTTACAACTTTTGCAGAACGCAGCAGCACGTGTGCTGACAAAGACCAGACGGAGAGCACACATTACACCCATTTTAAAGTCCCTGCATTGGTTGCCTGTTAGTTTTAGAATCAATTTTAAGATCTTTCATTCGTTTTTAAATCACTAAATGGCAATGCACCTGCCCAGGGGCGTCGCTAGACTTCAGTGACATCTGGGGCTTAGCCCACTATGCTATAACAAAAAAAAAGTTAATTTGCTTAAATGACTACTGTTTCAAAAGCGGTAAGAGGACACTCCATTTAATAAAAATGATACTCTACTTAACTACTACTACTTGATGTGTGGATTAGGCTAGTAAAAAAGTAATGTAGATTAAAAATTAGGCAATTTGATGAAATAAAAACGTATATAAGAAAACATCATTGTTTCAAGTACAGAACGGGGCGGGGGTACCCCTTTTTTCATGAGAAAAAATGGATGGCTCCAACTTCAAGCTTTTCGCGGCGTAACAAACTTGATCATTGCAGCAGAGCAGAATGTTTTTACTGTTTTTAGGCCCAGCCTATGCCTACTCGCCTGTGACCGCAATAAATTAACATCTGACGCTAGTATTGTAGCTAACTGTGTTGTTTTGAGTTGTTGCACTCTGCTGTAATAACCAATGAATATAAAGCCTTTTTTTCACCCAAAAAACATTCAGGGCTATTGACAAGAGATCCTGGGCTTGAGCCCAGTCAGCCAGGGTCTAGCTACGCCACTGCACCTGCCTATTTATCTGAAATGCTTTTTAGGTATGTGCCCGGCAGAACCCTTAGATCCTCTGACACTGATCTCTTAACTTTTCCAAAGGCTGGAACAAAAAGGCAAGGAGAAGCAGCTTTCATCTATGGTGGTCCTAGCCTTTGGAACAGCCTGCCGGAGGATCTACGGGTTACTGAATCTGTGGACATTTAAAAAAAAAAAATAATAATAATCTTAAAACACACCTTTTTAGCATTGCTTTTATCTAGGTTTTTTTGCATTGCTTTTATTTATTGTATTATTATAATTTGTTTGTTTCCTTTTTTTATTATTTAAATTATTTTTTGCAATTATTTGCTGTGAAGCACATGGAGTTGCACTTACTGTATGAAATGTGCTATACAAATAAAGTTTGATTGATTGATTGATTTCATTTAAATTTCGGTGAGAAATGTTACAGGGCCAATGGTAGAATCAAAATGACAGAAGGGCATGAGGTTGTAAATATTTTAGTATAAAAAAATGTAACGTTACCTTATTGCTAATAAGTTCACCTGGCTACATAACGTTATTTCATTGTTATAGTATCATAATACAGAAAAGTATGTATAGGATTCCTTTTCGGACAGGATTAGTTTCTTCATAGTAAGTTAAGCATGCAATAAAGACATTTACATGGCTACTCTGTAGTTTCATCCATCGATTCGGATGGCACTGTGCCATGATGATCATGTTTTTGTAAGAAGTTTGTCTTATTTTTACCTCCCCCTCTTTCCACCAAAAACAGACCAAAAGCACAGAAAATGTGCATTGTTTCGAGCCATGGCTCGGAATGTAGGCTACTAAGCTATGTAAGCTTAAGTTAGGCAGCAAGTATTTCACAAAGTTTAACCATACTAAATTTAGCTAATAAGCATCTTACAAAAAGTTACTGCCTTGACACTTTCACTCTCCTCAAACACTCAATAGCTAATTTACAGAGGGTAATGCACGGTCAATATGCCTACGTAAATTAGGTAAACTTGCCTAGTATGACTTATGCTAGCCATCCAGGTAGCATGAAGGATTATCATTGATCCCACATATGGCAGTGCTGGCTCACTTAAGTCGTTTGATTTTACATTTTAACTGAACAGACCTGAATGAAATGCCAGGCAGGTATAGCCAGTTGTATGTAAAATGTAGCTACCTAGCTGGCTACACCATTTTTTAACAGTGAGAAAATCTGTTCAAGGTTTTCACATGGTAACATTCGTATGTGTGAAAAGCATAACGTGCACATTGTGTTGTTGAAATTATTATTTTTTTTATTACTTTTTGTCGCAGTGGGTTTCGAAGATGAGTCTCCAGCGTCAGAGTCTGCAACGCTAAGCACTAGGCTATAGCATAGCTATGTACATTCTAATTGAAGTCACATAGACAATATAGAGTGAAGTGGAATGCGGTACCTGACCATGTCAGCTTATTGACCTCTGTTTAAATGTAATTTAAACAAGTAACAGTTAATATTGTTCTTATATGTGAAAAGCGTAACGTGTATATTGTTTTTCTCAAAAATAAATGTAACTGTAGTGAACTGGCGAGGCTGGAACCCCTGATCTCCTGCATGGTAGTCTGTTGCTGTAACCACCAAGCCATGGGCACATTCAGTTTGTTGGGTAGGTAGACAGCCTTTTAAGCATATAGCAGTAGTGTACTTTGAAATGAGACACGTTTGATCAGACATTCTCATTGGCAGATTAGTTGTGGAATTTTATTTTGACCTAAATTATGAAAATTAACTCATCTAAATTAGTATTGTAAATTGTACAACAGTCTTGTTTCATATAAGCCATTATCCAAGTTTCTGTGATGGCCACACACCTGGAGTTATAAAGCCTCAAATAGGACACCCCCTAAATAGCACAAATTTGGCCTCTGTGCGAAGGGGTTTGCTGCTTGCCACAACCCCCCAGGGCAAGCATGGTGAAGACCTTCCAAAGGTACTCATGTTCCATCATTTCACAACCCCCCTTTGAATGCACCATGATCGAGTTGCTGCTACCTTTGACTATCCGGATATGAAAAAGTCGGCATCATTTTATCAGTTTTCTTAATTCTGAAAAGCAAGATCCCTTGTAACTGTGATAAGATAATTAAGATAAATGGCTCAGTTTTAATGTAGGCTATGTGAATTAATTAATAGATGGAATTAATAGTTTTGAATTGAGCCAAAATAATTGAGCATCAATCTTTCTAGATACATTTCTGAGCTCACCCATGGCCTAGCCGAATGGTTTTAGTCCGATTCTATGAATTTGAGGCATCAAATAAAGGTATTCTTGCTAAAGTACAAGATGCCCTGTTATGCCCTCTGTTCCCTCTCAGTCCCCATCTCTGTTTGTGCTCCGTGTTTTCCCCTTTTCCTCCCGTCTATTGTCATGTTTTTATGTTTCCATGTCAGTCTTCCGTGTTGTGTGGGCTAGGCGTGGTTCTCAGTCTTGTTTGCTAATTTCGCCCTTACTAATTCCCCAGTCAATTGCATTCCTCATGCACTTGTTACCGCTCAATCACGCTCGCATACATTCTCACGCTGCAATCACTCATTACCTCTTTCACCACACTATATATTTTCCCATTATTCTTTGTCTTGTTGCCAGTTCGCTAAGTCTCGTTGCCTATAACCTCGTTCTTGTCTAGCCTGGAACTCGGCCTCGGTCTCATCTCGTCTTGCTGTACTAATGCTGTCATTCTGCTTCTGTAGTTTTTCTGCCCGCTACAACCATGCTACCCTGCTTCCCACATCCGCTCTGCCCCTGCTACGCCCAACCCAGGATTCAGCCACCATCCAGCACCCTCCCTCATGCAGCGCTTTGGCCGATCATTGAAAAGGCAAGGAAGGCAGAGATGAGAGGGCCTATTTTCGAGGCCCTTATGGATTCATCAACAGACGCCGAATTGGTTAAGTCATAAGAGACAAAGATGAAACAATATAGGCTTAACGTTAGTGAACGAACATTAAAAATGAAACATATAGCACTGTGATTTATGAGAGTTTGGTAAACATATAGCTAAAGGGACTTGAAATTTGATTTCTTCTATATCAGACAAGAAATATATAGTAATGTTTTCTTTACCTTGACATGTTTCGACGGAGAAACTTCCGTCTTCCTCAGAAGTGTCACATGATGGTAGTGTGACGTGTCTTTATCAGCTGATGTTACTGAGGCGTGACCGCACTGTCAGTTTTGACGGAAAAAAAAAACTGATTTCTATCGCTTCCATGATCCAGCGTTGGTATCTGTTGTCCTCGGTGCGGATGACTTTGGCCTTGTCCCAGTCCATAATGTGATTTTCCCTTAAATCAGCCATCACGGATCATTGCAAAAGGGAAAATCACATTATGGACTGGGACAAGGCCAAAGTCATCCGCACCGAGGACAACAGATACCAACGCTGGATCATGGAAGCGATAGAAATCCGGAAGCGAGCCCAAAGGACGATGAACCGGGACGAGGGGGCGTACATGCTGTCTCATACCTGGAGCACCGTCCTAAAGGAGCGACCAGACAGCAGGAGGCGTGACCGCTCTGTCAAAACTGACAGTGCGGTCACGCCTCAGTAACATCAGCTGATAAAGACACGTCACACTACCATCATGTGACACTTCTGAGGAAGACGGAAGTTTCTCCGTCGAAACATGTCAAGGTAAAGAAAACATTACTATATATTTCTTGTCTGATATAGAATAAATCAAATTTCAATTATAAACTTAGAGACATAATGAATCTCATTGGACTAGCTAAAGGGACTGTTTAAACCTTTACTACCTTTAAAATAAAAAGCATTTATAATTTTTGTTTTTTCTTGTATGTTCTCTTTAAAAACACAGTTATCTTTTATAATATATTGTATAATACACGGGGTCTAAAGGATAATATTAAGAGAAAAGTCTTGTTTTTATTTTGCAAAGAACAGAAAGCTCATTGTAATTTTCTTCAGGAAACCCACTCTACTTGCTCTGATGTTAGCTTTTGGACAAATCAATGGAAGGATAAAATACTATTAAGCCATGGCTCCTCCCAATCTGCTGGAGTTGCCATTTGTTTTAATAACTGCCCAGGATAAATTGTAACTTATAAAAGTGATGAAAAGGGGCATTGGATAGCAATAGTACTAAATATTGAGGGGTCTTTTTTTATTTTGGTTAATATCTATGGCTTTAACAATAACAAGGAAAATGAAAACCTTCTTTCAGGTAAACTTTAAACTTTTACTAGCTCACTTAAAGGCCTTGTATCCAACTGACAACATTCTAATTGGAGGGGATTTTAACCTAGCTCCGGATGACTGGCTGGGCAGATCTCCTTCAAAATATAATGGTCATCATTATAATGCTAATATTACTAACTTTAACAACTCACATAATTTGGTTGATATTTGGTGAGTTTTAAACACATCCTTAAGAAGGTGTAAATCAAGAATAGATTTTTGGCTTTTATCAAATGAGTTAATAAATTATGACTCTGATGTGTTTATTACTGCAGACCCCCTAACTGATCATTGTATGATATCTTTCATTTTAAAGCCTCAGGCTAATTCCAAATCAAATACAAACTATTGGAAATTCAATGCAGACCTGTTAAATAGGGAAGAATACTGTGACAATATAAGAACAATGATTACAGCGGCAGAGAATAACTCAGATGTCTTCATGCTGTTGCAAATGAGCATATTTAAAATTTCTCATTTCTATTGCATTTAGTACAAACCTGTGTAAATTTAAAAGGCAACAGGAATTGGATTTGATCCAAAATATTAATAAATGCTGTAACAAAGATATAATAAATGAAAGGGATAGGAACAAGCTTATAGTTTTACAGTCAAATTTGGAGAGAGCCAAGGGTGCTTTTTGTGAGATGTAGGGCCAAATGGATAGAGGAAGATGAAAAAAAATTCCTCCTATTTTAGCAGACTGGAGAAAAGGAGACAAGAAAAAAATCCTGTTAGAGTTCTAGTGGTTGGGGATGAGGAATGCAATGATCCAACTATTATTGCAAATCTATAGAAAATCTATAGATCTATATAATATGTTGTATTCATCAGCCTACTCTATTGATGACTCTTCAATGTTCTTTGAAGAGATAAAAAAATATTTCAAAGATTTATGCGAGGCAGTGCTAAAAATAGATTAATTGGATTGAGCATATGAAAAACTATCCTTAGGTAAAGCACCAGGTCCGGATGGGTTAACATCCGATTTTCACAGATATTTCTGGAAAGACCTAAGGGAATTTCTGTTCTGTGCTCTAATTGAATGTATAGAAACAGAAAGCCTTATGCCAACTATGAAACAAGGTTTGATTGTTCTTATTCCTAAACCTGGAAAAGACTAAATACATTGATAATCTTAGGCCTATCACACTGCTTAATACAGATTATAAGATCTTTACATATATATTTCCCAACAGACTGAAAAAGGGTATTAATAAGCAAAACTCAATCAGGTTTCTTAAAAGACCAATCTATCCATAAGAATATACGATTAGTTCTAGACCTTATATGCTCTAGAGCAGTGTTTTTCAACCTTTTTTGAGCCAAGGCACATTTTTTACATAAAAAAAAATCCTGTGTCACACCACCAACCAAAAGTGTTACTAATTAAGTGAAGTTAATAGGATAAGATAATTTCTCACGGCACACCTGACGATCTCTCACGGCACACTAGTGTGCCGCGGCACAGTGGTTGAAAATCACTGCTCTAGAGTATGGGGAGATAAGTGATGATGATGGTTTTATTTTATTTCTAGATTTCTACAAAGCCTTTGATATGGTTGAACATCCTATAATGGTTCCTGAGATGTTGGCCATTTTGATAAAAAATTATAAAAGTATACAAAAAGTTTTTTTTTTGGAAAATCCAATTATAATTATAGTCGGCTAGCCAAAGACACTAAAAATAAACAAAAAAAATAAACTTCAGATCCCCATAGCACTTCAGACAATTTCATTATTTTCCAAAGCTTCTGGTTTGAAATTAAATATGAAAAAGTGTGAACTCATGGTCATACACAACCATCCATTAGTTCCAATGTTTAATATTCCTGTAAAAAAGGAGGTGAAATACTTGGGGATTATTATAACCAAAGATACCAAAGAAGCAGAACATAGAAAAAAACATACAGAAATCCCAGGCAATTCTGAAAAATTGGTTACAAAAAGACGTATCTTTATTTGGTTGAATTCTATTAACAAAGATGGAAAGTCTATCCAGACTAATTTATCCGGCCTATTCTTTATCCCTTTCCTCTAAACTAATTCGTAGCATCAACCAAATCAATTTTTATTTCATTTGGAAAAAGAAATGTCACTACATCAGGAAAGGAGATATGGTTAAACATTATGAAGAAGGTGGCTTAAATGCAATAGACATTGATTGTATGAATGGAACCCTCAAACTTAAATGGTTACAAGCCTATCTCAAGAATAGCCATAGCTTCTGGTGTTGTGTTCTCTTTAGCATCTTTAAAAAGGTTGGTGGTTTAGACTTTCTTCTTAAGTGTGATTTAAAAATTGTGAAATTACCCATTAAGCTATCCTTGTTTCATCAACAAGTCCTTTTCTATTGGAAGTTAATTTACAAACATGGTTTTACTCCACACCACATTCCAATTTGGAATAAAAGATTCATTTTACATAGAAACAAAACATTATTTTTTGAGGATTTCATGGAGAGGGGTATATGGTCTTTACAAAGTCGTATGCATGGTAATGGTAATATCCTTAGTTTAAATTAATTCTCTGAAAAGTATGACCTCACTTGTCCCTCTCAAAAATATCCAATGGTTATTAATGCCAAACCTCAGATTCAATTAAAAATTATTAACAATATATATCCGTCAAATGAATTTCTGAGATTGAAATAGAATTTTTAGGCAAATGTATGTGTGTTGCTTTTGTGGGAAGAAGGGGGAAACCTCAGAACATTATGTTTTTCATGTGAATGTACACAATTATTTTGCTGTTCGTTATACAACTGGCTTCAAATAAAAAAAGTTAATATCTCTTCAAATACCATGATATCCAAGCTGGTATTTTTCTCGAGGACGGACTGATAGAATTTATGAAGAACTGCTTGATTATGTTAGCCAAATTTGTATTCACAAATGTCTATTTAAAAAAGAAACTCCTTTACTACTGGTTTTTGAAAAAGAGCTTAACCTTTTTATATGTTCCCTTAAATTAATGAAGAGTAAAAAGGCTTTAAAGTTAATTGATGCTTTTGATTCATATAATATAAGATGATTGTATATATCGATGACATTTTATATTTTTTTAGTTATTCAATTGTGTATGTATTGTGGCGGCCGCCCCATCAGAGAGATGAGAGGGGTGGTAAGAAACCATCGATACATGCCTTTTTCCCCTGGTTTTAATACGGCCAGAGTGGAGACAGGTGAAAGGAAACAGCACAAGTACAGGAAGTCCTTATATGGGCTTCCTGCTCATCAAGCGGCACCTGACAGCCATCAAGGAGCTAAGTGGGAATGCCATAAGAAGAGGCACCTCACTCACAAGCGGCAGAGTACCTTAGGGGAAATCAATGGTGGAGTTTGGTGAGAGAGAGAGAAAGAGTATTATTAACAAGCTGTGTATGACTATCTTTGAAAGGAGGACCCTGCTGTGTGCTGATATCCCGGATCGTCTGACTACCCTGCTGTGTGCCGAATCCCCCGCCTGTCTGACTACCTCCCCCGTGCCTGATCCCTGCCTGTACGACGTCCCGCCTACCTGCCGAATCCTGCTATCCGTGAGGACCCGTATCTGTGTACCAAACCCTACTTTCCTACCACGACGACGCTCCTGGACTGCGGATTGGATTATTCGGTGCACCTTAACCCCTACCTCTCTTCCCCAAAATACAGTCGATAAACAGTTTGACTCAATTTATGTGGTTGTGGTTATTGGTTTCATTGATTTCAATCTTGTGTTCACTCATTCCAACTCGAGTGCTTCACAGTATGTATGTATACATGTGTATCTGTGTAGATATATGTGGGTTGATATCTATGGATATATGTAGACTATACATATATATAATGTGCTTGGTTCGGCTTAATCTGTACAAACATTTGATTACGTATTTTGAATGCCATATACAGTGCCCTCCACTGGTATTGGCAACCCTGGTAAAGATAAGTAAAAAGGGTTAAAAAATGTATTATGAGAAAAAAAATCCTTCATCAAGAATAATCATTTTAAATATTTGGTTGCATATCCTTTCCATGCCATGACTTCCTGATGTCTGTGACCCAACAACAACAAAAAACTTGATATCTTATTTTCTTTTACTCTCACAAGCAATACAATAACATCTCTGCTTTTTAATGGATCTCTATGGGAATTGGGGAGTGGCACTAGATTTAGCTGTAAATTATGCTGGAACAGTATGGAATACATGGTTGTTAAAATGGCTGTAACTCATCAAGGGTCTGAGGTATCAAACGAGCCTTAGATCACGTTAGCTCGAACTGGCTACGCGGCAATAAATTACCAAAGCGTAGCCTAGCTCCCAGCTGCAGCCAGATAATGCCTGGTTCAGACTAACGCTACACACACTCAGTGTTAAGCAACAACAGAAAAGATTTTGTTTTACCTGGAATTTTAGATGACATTTTTACTGTAATGTTAGCAGTACAAATCTGAAATCCTGCATAGCAGACTTTCACGTTCACAACAAGGTCTGTGGGGTGGGGGTGTGTCTCTTTCTCTGTGGGCAGGGCCAAGGATGTTGTGACAACAAATGTGCTTTAACTAAATCTACCATCTACTTCAGTTCTCTGCTGTCTTTGTTTAGTTATTTTATGACCGACAAAGTATGCTGATTCCCTGCAAAAGCTTTTCTTTGTTTCCCTTTAAATGTGTTCAATGATTTGTCTTCCTTCCTTGTTAGGCTGTAGCTACTGGAAGCAAAATTCACAAAAGGTTTATGCAGTCCAAGAGCAGCTCTTCCTTGATTTCCAGCAAGGCACAAAAAGAGAAATAAACATTTTAGCTACAGCCTTCTAATATTTGTCTCCTATATTTTCTTTTTACAAACATATTTCATTCGAGAAAAAAGCTTAGCTGAACAACTGGAGAATATTGTACAGTATATTACAAATGTGTTTTTGATGACGATTCCACAGGTCTTCAGGAGGCCCGTGATAAAATTGAAGAAGTGATCCTGGCAGCCCAATGAGTTAAGTCAGCACAGCAACACCAGGAGAACACTTGCCGGCAACACCAGGAGCACTATGCTGATTCTAAGTAACACCACTGCAGCACACATTAGGGAGGCCTTTGGATGTATAGTGTGCAAAGGTCTGTAACATTTTTTTGTTGAATCTTTAAAGTCATACAAATTTAATCAAGTACTGTTTACTTTTTTTGCTTGGACCTACTGACATGATAGAACCTTAAATGTGATAGCTCAATATGATGCCTAATCTTTGTTCTTGCATTACATTGCAACAGTACATCCGTAATAAAAAAAAATGTAAATAAAGAAAAGAGACTGATGGACTGAACTCTTGAATGTGCAATGTCTTATGTTTTCTACAAGTAACAGAACCAATGGATGTGCCAATGATGCAACAGCTTTGTTGGCTGAAAAACTTGCATTGACCAGTGGATGGGTACATCCCACCAGTGCCTCAAATGCAGGGCAGTTCTCACCAATGCTCTCTTTATACTGGGATATGTAATTATGAGTAACCCTTTTAATCTGTTTTTATCATGTTCTCCATTTTAATATCTTGTTAATTTTCTCTGGGTCACAAAATGAAGGTTTATTAGCTTTGATATTTATAATGTTCAATGCCATGTGCACTGTCTGGCTAAATCCCTTGTTCATTGTCTATTGGAATTTTACAGTCAGTCAATTGCTTTATTTTGAAGAAGGCACAAAAATGCTTTCAGTGTTTAGTGTTTCTATTATGTTCTTCTCCATTTTAATATTACTTTCTCTGGGGGGATTGATACGCCTTTTAAACATGTGCTTCTGTTCAGTCTTGTGTGCAATATTTGCTTGAATCTCATGTTCAGTGGTCCGTTAATGGAAGGCACAAAAATATATCCAGTGTTTACATTTTGTGTTCATTTGACATTTTAATGCATAAAATGCATATGCATATAATGCATTGTTGCACAATGTTTATCAGATAAATGAATGCATCCTGAAAAGGTGCAAACTAAAAAAGGTTAAATCATTCTGCATCATCACATGATAAAAAATAGATAGTTGATATTCGACAACAATATACAGAAAGCATATCAGAAAAAAAGACGTTACTACTGCCAAAGACAGTACCAAAAATGATTGAATATTGCTTGCAACACATTCTCTGCATAATATGCACACACACACACACGAGAAATGAAAGGTATCAATGATGTGCCTTGACCCTTCATTACCAGTTCTCAGGTGGAGTGAACTAATGAACAAACCCCACAGAGATGACTGGCCCAGGGAGTGGAGGCAAGTTGAACGTCCCTGGTGTGTACAGAAGCGGAGCGTGCTGAGTTCACCTTTGTCCTTCTCAAATGGATCTGACAAAATATCCCAGGATCTCAGCATGTGGGAATCTCCAAGGCTTGGAAAAAGAATAATGTCAGAGGAAAAGAAAGGCGAGAAGAGAGCTGTAATGCATAATGAATTCTAAACCAATTGCCTTTGACAGAGAGGAAAAAGAAACACTGGTGGAGGCAAGTAATTTAGTCCAAAGGAAACATGCTTTTTGATATTGATTTCAGGTCTTAAATTGAACCCTTCATTGGAGTTTTTATTGACTTCATGCAAATTAATAAAAAGATTATGGTTGAGTTAAGCACGTGATGAATTGACATCCGGAGAACGAGAGTATCTTCAGGACCCATTTCTTACCATAGAGATCACAGGGCATAGCCAATGACTGTGGAATACATGAAAGTGCCTCAGGGCCAGGCTAATCTAAAGATGATTGTCGGTTTGCATGGGTAAATTTCACGAGATTCACAAACCTCATGAACATACAAACATTAAAAATACATAAACGTCAAAGACAATCTAATGTAACAGACAAGAATCATAGACATGTAAACAAAATGGACTGCTAAAAATCATGTACATGCAAATAATATCGACGCACAAATATGGGCCATAATCCATAAAAATAATGAGTCAGAGAACTTAACAGATAAAAAATCTCCATGCAAATGTCAAAAAAAATAATTGCAGCTTTTGTACCATTCTGACAAGGGAAGTATGTAGGTGCGGTGGCTAGGGACTGAAGATATTTGGGCTTAGCCCACACCTGTAGGGGGGTCCAGGGGCATCCTTCCCCGGGAGAAAAATAATAATAATTTTGTCTGCTAAATGCACTGTTTTCTAGCAATTTGAGAGAAAAACGGAAAGCCTAGACATCTGTACATCATTAAGGCAAAGTATGGTAGTTTGTTAACACATTTTCCCAAAGCACCTCTCAGCAAGACTGCCCATCTTATGTTTTTAATATAATCTATTTCTTCTTTATCAAGTGTGGCTGCAGCCAGAACATCTAATAAAAGAATGTATTGAGATTTCTGTACAGAATATTGTTAGTAAACAAAACATTTATCTTATTCTCTTATTTTAAATGTGTTATGACAGTAATATGCTATGTGAAATTGTTGATACAGGACAAATTATTTGTGAAAAATATTTCACTCAATAAATCACAACAATGCCAATTACTTTTAACACAAATAATTACAAATAATTTTTTTCAATGTTTTCAAGTGCAATGTGATGAGAGGAGAGGGCAGGCCATAAAAGAATGGGATTGGCCTGGTACAGCATGCTGTAGAAAGGCAAACAAACAAAATTATTATTACTTCTGAAAAAATACTCAAACTATCATCAACAATCAATATACAAAACCAAAGATGTCTACCTATCAATATAGTCACTCTTCTTCTATCCTGGGTTAAGGGGTATTATTACTTCCTAATCTTATTTATGTAAAGCACTTTGAATTGCATTTGCTTGCCTGAAAAGTGCTATATAAATAAAGTTTGAATGCTGGATTGATTGAAGATTACTCACCATCTACTGCTTGTAAACCAAACCTTTTCTCCTCTATCCACTCCTTTCCTCCAGTGTTCTCTTTTCTCCACTCTCCTCTCCTCCTGCCTCCTCTCTCCTTCGCTCCTTTCCTCTCCACTCCTCGCCTCCTGCCTCCTCTCATTTCATCTTCACTCCTCTCCTTTTCTCCTATTTTCTTCACTCTTTTCCTCTCCACTCTAGTGACGTTAACGTTAGTAGTAATGTTGTCAGGACTGCTGCTGGTAATAACGTTAGCTAACATTGCTAAAGTTGCAAGTTGCTGGCTAGATACATACGTTAAAACATTTTTCCACGAAAAGTAGCCTGTCAGATAATGTTATATCAGTTATCAGCGAGGACACTGATAAGTAAGGTTAAGGCCGGGATATAATGTAACGTTAATGTTATAGCAGGGAGCGCGTTAACGTTCCATATTAATTGATGTATACATCTCTGAAAAAAATTAAGAGACCACTGCAAAATTATCAGTTGTCTCATTGTTATTTTGGTTCTGTACTCTAGCACTTTGAGTTTGAAAGGATACAATGACGATGAGGTTGAAGTGCAGACTGTCAGCTTTAATTTGACGATGAACCGTTTAGAAATGATGGAACTTTTTGTACATAGTCTCCCCCCCTTCTCCTGACTTATTTTTCCATAGTGTTCAATAGGAAAATGTGTCAGGAGAAACAACCCTTTAAGTGATCCATCCATATCTACTGCATATCTGGCAGCAGAGTGATGCCGTTTGGGCTCACTAGAACGAGAGTATCTTCAGGACCCAAACCCTAACCCTAAGCCCCCTCTGTGTTTCAGGCATTGGTGAACGATGTTCTGCACGAGATGTTAGAAAGATTCATCATCATGTACTTAGATTTACATTTTTTCTCCCAACCTTCAAAGGCATGTCGGCCACGTGAAGCAGGTTTTAAAAGCCCTGCTTGAAGTGAAACTATTTGTCAAGATGGAGAAATGCGCATTTCACGCAAATACAGTGTCTTTTTTGGGTTTTATTGTTTCAGAGGGTAAGGTCCGCATGGATCCTGACAAGGTTTCTGTGGTACTGGACTAGTCTACTCCTTGTTCAGTCAAGCAGGTCCAACGTTTTATTGGTTTTGCCAATTTTTATAGTCGTTTTATTCTGAACTTTAGCGCACTTGCTGCTCCTCTCACCGCTCTTATCAAGAAAACAGCGACAGCGCATTTCTTTTGGAATCCTAAGGATTCTGCATTTACTGAGGTTTAGTTCAGAACCTATTCTGGTAACTCCCAATCCCTCTCTCCCTTTTGTTGTGGAGGTGGATGCTTCGGAATTGGGAGCTGGGGCCATTTTGTCACAGCACTCTCCGGTCGATTGTAAAATGCACCCCTGTGCTTACTTCTCTCGTGCCCTCACTTCGGCCGAGAGGAATTATAACGTGGGGGATCGAGAGTTGTTGTTGTGAAATTGGTCATCGAGGAATGGCACCATTGGCTAGAGGGAGCCGAACACCCCTTCACTGTGTGGACAGAACACAAAAATTTTGAGTATGTCCAGCAGGCAAAGAGACGTAATTCCCAGAAGGCTCGCTGGGCGTAATTTTTTACTCGATTTGTTGTTGACCTACTGCCCGGGGTCCAAGAATGTTAAACCGGATGCTCTGTTGCGCATTTTTAACCAATCCGACAGGCCCAATTCATCCGAGCCCATTGTGCCAGCGGCCCAAATCTTGGCTCCCGTTTTGTCGAATATTGAGGTGGTGGTACAGAGGGTGTTGCGCCTTTATCCGGGTCCAGGGGGAGGTCCGGATAATTCCCTGTTTGTGCCTCCTGGATTGAGGTCGCGAGTGCTGCAGTGGGGTCATTCCTCACAGCTGGCTGCTCATCCTAGTGCCCACCGTACTAAGGATTTCCTTTCCAGATGGTTTTGGTAGCCTGGGATGGAAAAGGATGTGTGCAAATTTGTTGCCGCTTGTTCAATAAAAGTTCTCATCTTCCTTCCTCAGGACTATTATATTCATTATCCATACCTAGTTGACCATGGAGCCACATAGTTTTGGATTTCGTGACCGGATTGCTGGTGTCTCAGGGCCTTTTCTAAGGCGGCGCATTTTCTCGCTCTTGCGAAATTGCCATTCGCTCCAGAGACCGCTCAACTGGTGGTTAATCACGTCTTCCGGATTCATGGATTGCCTTTAGACGTGGTATCTGACCGCGGTCCTCAGTTTGTGGCTAAATTCTGGGGCTCTTTTTGCGCGCAGTTTGGCGCTTCCATTAGTCTGTCCTCCGGGTTCCATCCACAGACTAACAGACAAACTGAGCGTACTAATCAAACTCTGGAGAACACCCTTCGCTGTTTGGTGGCTTCTAACCCTACTTCTTGGAGTCTTTATCTTCCATGGGCGGAATATGCGCATAACACCTTGCGTAATGCCTCCACGGGTCTTTCTCCGTTCGAGGCCCAAGTGGGTTATTTGCCTCCGCTTTTCCTCGAACTGGAGAAGAATGTGGAGGTGCCATCTGCTGGTTCTTTTGCCCGGAGGTGCCCTGCGGTTTGGAAGCGGGTTCGGTCTTTGCTCTTGCGGGCTTCGGCTACTCAGAAAGCTTCCACCGACAGACATCGTAGGTTAGCTCTCTCCTATCGGGTGGGCTAGTCTGGCTCTCTTCGCAAGATCTTCCTCTGCATGTTGAGTCTTGTAAACTTGCTCCGCGTTACATAGGCCCATTCAAGATCATCGGGAAAATAAATCCGTTGATGGTCCATCTTGAACTGCAACGCTCCATGCGGATTCATCAGACTTTCCACGTTTCACAGCTTAAGCCATTGCTGATCAGTTCCTTATCTCCGGTTGAGAGACCTCCTCCACCTCCTCGGATCGTGGAGGGAGGCCCAGTATATACTGTCCGCCGCAAAGGGCTAGAATACAGTACCAAAATAACAACAAGACAAGAAACCCCTGCAAAATTATCAGTTAATTTTTCCAGAGCTGTATATTTAAACCCGGGGCTGTAGCGGAGTGGTTGTGCAGCGGTATTCCGGTCGCGGTATTCCGCCTCTAGTCTATTTTTTCGGAAGCGGAACGCGACCACGAGCAAACCGCATGCCAAATTCACATAAATACATTGTTTAAATCCACTGTATAAGCTTATATTTTGCATCAAATAATCACAACAGCGATGTTCACCGAACCATTCCTATCTACAATCATTTGAATACATATAATGTGATAAACAAGCTGTGTTGTTACCTGTATAAAAATAATGAATTTCTGAATTAACTACAATTAATAAAGCATTAATAAACAGATCCTGGCATTGTTAGACAGATTAAGTTGAAAGAGTTGTTAACGCGGCCTGCGTTTAAAAATCGGTTCTGGTGGGTACAGCCAGTGTAAAACGGGCGTGACTGGTGTCTTGCAGCACTCTCACTGATGTGGTTGAGATGCCGGTCAGGAGCGTTTAAAGTGATTATAAAGTGCCGCTGCTCTCATGATGCGCGCATTTGTGTATAGCAAAGGGTAGGGGGCCGGGGCTGACTGCCTGCGAGTGAAGGTGTTTTGATGAAGCGACAGTGCAAAGAACATAGCGTTCTTTTATGTTTTTATTATGAGAGTAAAGCAAATGTGGGGTTCATATTCATAAGCTGCGTAAGGTAAACTGCTGCGCATTTCTCTGTCCTTTTTACGTAGATAAGTTGCAGGTGCGGAAGTCACAATTAATAATGAAGACTAAATGAAGTGGAATCAAAAACAACAAACTGAAAAAAAAATAAGACGAGGCTACAAAAATATCCTTTATTAAACCATGCTCGAAAAAGTGTGAAAGTTCTCAGTGCAAAATAGTGTTCACGAACGTTTCGATCACAAGATCAACATCAGTGTTAATGAATCAACAGACAGACAAACCTTTACTTGTAAAAAACCCACCTTTACTTGGGCTAAAATTCATAAAAGCTTTTCTAAAAACATTTGTGGGTTAAGCCCATTAAGCCCACCCCTAGTAGTATGTCTCATTCCTCTTGAGAATTACATTTTTCATGCAACAGTACTATTGAAAGGTTCCAGTGTTTCTGCTCTTGTTATGTTAGTTTGTTTTCTTATGCACTCTCTTGCCGTGGGTCAGTTCTACTTTATTCACAGGCCCTGTACGCAGATGAAGGGGCCAGCTGCTTCCTAGGGAACAGTGTGAATTTCTAGGTAGCTGAAAATGGCTTTTCAGCAAGGCAGACAGTAATGAAATGAATAGATCCATCTGGGTCTGGATAGATGGCTCCGGATGGTGGCAGGAATTCCATTAAATCTTGGCAAAAGGTGCCCGGTTCCTTGGTTCTGTGCCAGAGATGAACAGTGTGAATATTAAACGTTTCCCACGCACCACACATGGTGCTCACCTCTGCTTATTTCAGGCAGGGGAACTCTGAGATAAAATGTGTGTGTGTGTCTTTTTATGTGTGTTTTTATGTATGTGTGTGTGTGGCCACGTGCAAGCATGCATGTGTGCATAAAATACATAAGAAAAATATAATACAAGGACAGAACCGATGTACAAAGATATGTCCTTTCAAAATCTGGTCTCCTGCTTTATAAGCAGATTTGCCAAATCCAAAATCAAACATATTCAGGAGGCAGCTCTACCACTGAGGCAGAAGAAATTCTATTGGTTCATTTTCGCTAAGTGGGCAAGACTATCTTTCAAATAATGCAGTCGTCTCTTTCACTAACGGCCCTTTGGCCACACTGAAGAATTTACAGGTAAGTGGTTTACTTTTCATTTTTATTAATTAATTTAAGTAGTTTACCTTAAAATATGTATTGTACAGTTATTAAATATTGCCAGAAAATGGATATCCTTGATGCTAACAAAGATAGCTGACAATCTACCAAGCAGCATACAAATCATGCTAAATTAGCATGCTAGCTAACCTTAAGTTACTTGTTTGCATGTAATTTAACGTTTGTGTAACATGTCACGTTCTTCCTCAGGGAGACTGAGCATGCATGGATTCTAGCGAGGATTGATGAGATAATTGCGGAATCAGATTGAATGATTGAGTGAGTTGATTGGATGAATACAGGAGTGAATGGAAGATAGGTACTGTAAAATTGGATGCGCACCTGGGGTAGACAAGAGATCTGGCGATGGGGTGAGCGTGAGAGGACTTATTGCCTCAAAGCTCTGGTGTGTGTGGTGGTTATTCCTTTATTTCAGTTGGTTTGGTTTTATTTTGTTGTGTGAATGTTCCGTCAGTGTGTTGTGTACGGCGTCACTTACCTGCGGAACAGCAAACGGCGACCGTGAGCTGGTTCGGCGCTGCGAAAAAAGCAGAATATGTGCATCAGCAGCGCCCTACCTGGAGCAGACGGCCAACCGACGACATTGGTGTATGACGCTGGTCGGAGGGTTGGAGCCAGTGTACCAGTGAGCCTGGTGACGAGCTGTTGCTGATTATCGTCACTGATTATTCCCCAATCAGTAAGGGACACGGGTGCGCCGTATTGACTGGCTGACGTGTAGGTGTGTGTGAGTTTGACACCGGGCAAAGCGGGGAACTGAGCGATAGCGGGTGTTCGTGGTTTCCCCTGCCAGAGTCGGTGTCCTGTGCCTATGTGAGTGTGACGAGGGTTTGTCTTTTTCTTTTGGGGCCGGACGGCTAGGGTGTATTTCTTTTGGGATTTCTTTTATTTTTTTCTTAATTTGTGGTAGTCCTCCCAGAGCTGCAGTGTGGGTAGGACTCCACAACATTAATTCCTTTTTTTTGTGTCTGATGTTATAAGATTGATGTGGAATGGTAGGTTGTGTTTTGTTAATGGATGTGTGAGTACCGCCGTGTGTCTGTGTGTGGGCTTTTCCCCCTGGAGGTATTGTGGAGCCGGGGGGCCAACAGCCCTGTGGTAGGCCATTTAAGGGGTGGTCATGAGTGTGTGTGCGTGTCCCCTTGGCGTTACCGTTGTCACAAAGTCTGAACAGCACAGTGTGTCGTGTGTGTGGTGTAGGAGGCACGCTTACCTGTGGGAGGGGTCGGCTGCTTCCGGCAGGAACGTGGGGAGCGTGTGGGGGGGAAAGAGGGAACCACAGACAGGCATTGCTCCGTCAGATTATGTGTGTTGTGTGTCCTAGGTTTTATGAATTGTTTGTAAATGATAAAATCTACTTTTTGCCTTTTACATCTGCCTCGTGTATGGTTTTGAGAGTGGTGTGTTCTGTGTTTAAAACCTGCTTTCAAACAGTGACATAAGCTAGCGAATATTAATGTTAGCTAGATTGTAGATGAATCATAATTTTTTGGCTATTACATGAACAAGTCTATTTAGCAAAACCTTACTTTTTAAGCCAAATTATGATTATTGCATGAACTTGAAATAAGTTACTGGAAGCTTCCTTCGTATGCATTTTAACATGAGGTAGCTGTTAATATCAGCTAGCTGCCTGACAGGTAAATGATCATTATTTGCCTATACCATGAAGAAGAGTATTTAGCTATGTTGAAAAAAATGTACTCAGAAGAGAAATTATCCTCATTGCATGAATTTGAAGTTGGTTACTGAAAGTTGCCTTAGATGCAGGACATCTGAGCTGTTTTCTGTGTTCCTCTGAGGCAGCAATATCAACTAGTAGTAACCCAAAGGTTCTGCCTTAGAGGCAAGGCAAGGCAGCTTTATTTATAGAGCGCATTTCATACACATGTGCAATTCAATGTGCTTTACATATACAATAACAAGATTAAACGAGGAAATCATTAAAATTCATAAAATAAATAAAAAGATAAGACAATAAAATTTGCACCAGAAAACAGAAGTAACTGAATAAAAACAATAGATGAGACAATTAACATTACACTTTTGTGGGGCTACTCTTAGTAAAGCAAGTCAGTGTTCATAAGCCCTACAAAACAAGAAAGTTTTGAGCCTGGATTTAAAAGTTGCCACGTTTGGGGAGTTTGTTCCAGGTGTCAGAAGCATAATATTTGAATGATGCTTTACCGTGTTTTGTCTTAGGTCTATAAACAGTTAATAGTCCCTTAACAGACGACCTAAGGGTTCTTGATAGTTCATAGGGAATAAAAAGATCTCGGAGATAGTTTGGCCCCAAGCCATTTAGGGGTTTTATAGACTAATAAAATTATTTTAAATTCAACTCTCTGGTACAATGGAAGCCAGTGCAAAGATCTGAGGACTGGTGTGATGTGGTCATATCTTTTAGATTTTGTGAATACCCTTGCAGCTGCATTTTGAACACGTTGTAGTTTCTGGAGGTTTTTTATAGGAAGGCCGGTATAAAGCCCATTGCAATAATCTAGCCTACTAGAGATGAAAGCATGGATAAGCTTTTCCAGGTCTGGTTTGGATAGTAGGCCTCTAATCCTTGCTATATTTTTAAGGTGGTAATATGCTGACTTGGTTAACGAGTTAAAATAACACCCAAGTTTCTGGCCTGATTTGTAGTCTGTAGTGATAGAGATTTTAGATAGTCGCTGACCTTAATTCTCTCATTTTTATTGGAACCAAAAACAACTACCTCTGTTTTGTCCTTGTTTAGCTGAAGAAAATGACTGGATGTGCCAGAACTTATCAGTGAGACACAATGACATAGGGAATCAATTGGACTATAATCAGAGGGTGAGAGGGCAATATAAATTTGTGTATCATCAGCATAGTTATGGTAGGCAGTATTGTTGTCCTGCAAAAGTTTTCCTCAGGGTAGCATGTAAAGATTAAATAAGAGAGGGCCAAGGATTGATCCTTGAGGAACTCCACACGTTATGTTAACCTTCTGAGAGGCAAAGTTTCCAATGGAGACAAAGTAATCTCTATCTTGCAGGTATGACCTGAACCAGTGAAGGACCGTATCAAATAGTCCGACCCAGTTTTCTAGTCTATCTAATAATATAGAATGGTCAACGGTATCAAATGCAGCACTAAATGAAGGGGCAGAAACCAATAAAACCAAAACGGATATATTACCAGAGTCAGAGTTAAGACGAATGTCATTAACCACCTTAATTAGCACCGTCTCAGTACTGTGGTTGGGGCGAAAACCAGACTGGAAGATGTCAAAACAATCATTAGTTTTAAGGAAACAACTAAGCTGGTGATAAACAACCTTCTCAATTACCTTACCTATAAATGGTAGGTTTGATATTGGTCTGTAGTTATTTAGAACAGATGAATCTAGAGTGCTCTTTTTTAGTAGGGGTTTAATAACTGCCGTTTTTAGATCCTGTGGGAAAAGGCCAGATGAAATCGAACAGTTAACAATTTGTAGCAGGTCTTTGGATAAATAATTGAAACACTTTTTGAGAAACACAGTAGGCAAAGGATCTAGACAGCAGGTAGATAAATTTAATTGAGAAACTATTTTTTCAAGGGTATGAGAGTCAATGGTCTTAAATTTAGACATTCTTATTGAGGTAATTCCAGCTGGATAAAAAGGTCATATGTTCTGTGCCGGCTGATTTATAGAACTTCTAATTGTTTTAATTTTATCTCTGAAAAAGTCAGCAAACTCATTACATTTACTGGCCGATAAATGTTCAGGGGAAGTTGACACTGGAAGACTAATCAACCTGTCAACAACTGAAAATAGAACACGAGCATTGTTAGAGTTATTTTTTTATCACGTCAGAGAAGTAGGATTGTCTTGCATTTTTTAACACAAGGTTGTAGTTATGCAGGTTTTCTTTATAAATGTCGTAGTGGATGTAGAGGCCTGATTTTCGCCATTTGCGTTCTGCTTTCCTACATTCTCTTTTCTGGGCTTTTACAGAAGCTGCATTTCTCCATGGTGCTGCAAGAACAGAATAAGTAAATTTTCCATTTTATGTGTTGCCTCTGAGGAGGGTAGTTTGGGATGTGTTCCTTTGAGGCAGCAATATCAACTAGTCGTAACCCAAAGGTTCTGCTCTAGAGGCAGAATAAGTCAATTTTACATTTTATTTTCTGTCTCCAAGGAGGGTGTTTTGGGATGTGCTAATTGGGGCAACAATGTCTACTACTAATAACTGAATGGTTCTGATTAGAGGCACTTCAGACTCAAAGGAAATGGGACTATTACCAAAATAATCAAATTGTGTGATAGTGATTGGCATTCATTATCTTCCATAATAATTGAATTGTGTCATAATAACTCAAATTCATTATCTTTTATTGTTAGAATTGAAGGTTTGGTTCCTATTTAAAGGTGTAGTGATTTTGTAAAAAAATTAATAAAATAAAAAATCATTAGATATTTAGAGAATCAGGCTCATCATGATGATAGGCAAAGTCTAACTGCTACACTCAAATGGGTATGTAGGGGTTGTACACAAACAAACACCTTAATTTCGCTCATGTAATGCTAATAGCCATGGTGAGAAGTGTATTTGCCTGCATGTCAGCGATTTACTTGTTCCAGATTAATCACAGCCATACAAATCAGAGCAAGAAAGCATAGACACAGAGGCTAAGGCACCAACAGTAACCATACAGGACATGTTATTTATTTTATATGAGTGGAGTAAGTCTCCCCATTTGTTGGAAAACAAAGAGTTCTGCAGTTATATTGAAAGAGCACACAGCCTTGTAAACCCAAGAAAACGCGAAATAACAGCACTTCATCCTTACCGCAAAAACATTTTAAAAACTGTCATTCTGACATTTTCAGCCCAAAACGAGCAAAGAAAGGGAAGCGGTGATGCCATAACTAGGTTTGGATATGTAAATGTTTTCAACATCAGGCACTTAATCAGTACTAACTGTCACAGAATGCAATTGAACATGTCCTTTTCATTTCAAACCTTTTTTTTTTTAAAGTGCTGTAATATCTTGCCCCAAAACTATATTTATGTACAGTAATCAATGTTTAATTAAATATATGGTGGTTGAACAAGTTCAGACATAATTTGCTTCTCTGTTTCCTCAAGGCACTTGTATATAACAGTGAATGAGGTTTTTAGTGTTCCTGGTCCCAAACCATGGGTGGCTTGTCTGTACTCTTGTTGATGTTTGGAAATTACATCTTGCTGTAATGGGTTTCTTAATAGTTCGGAGATTCAAACGCGAAGGTGGGGGGGGATCAGAACAAGTCAACTCACAATAGTGAAGACCAATAATTGGGGGAGAAAATAATAAAGGAAAAAAGAAAAGACAGGAATATAATTCCTGAAGGCTAAACAGCCACAAACGAAAATCAACCCACAAAAACGGGCAAACTAGAGAACTAGTGAATACCAACTATCTCCCGAACTCAAAAAATGAAACAAGAACTTGGCAAACAAAATAACACCCTCGGCTACCTTAGCTCAGAGCCGGATGAGTGTAAAACCAAAACAAAAGTACAAAGAAAAACTGTCTCGTAGAGAACAGCAATGTTCAAAATGAATTGCGCAGAACGCTACCAGGAGGAAAACAAATCCTATACCTGATTAAGTAGCTAATAGCAAGTCCCCCCTGAACATATACAAGTTTAATATAAGGAGGTCGCTAGTACCTGGCTATACCTGGCTTGAATGCAATGTCGTAAGACAAACAAGCACGGGAGAAGCGGAAGTGAGGAACTTAAATACCCTGCACATGGAAGCCCAGGTGAAAACAATAACAAGACTGCCAACCACGAAACGGAACGAGGAAAAAATTTGATTGATTCACAATCGTGAAAGCCAGAACGAGAATCGCAAAAGAAAAGAAAATGGCCACAAACCACTACACTTGCAGGTCCTGTATCAGCTTTCTATGGAAAAAACACATGCCACATGCATCTCAAATGTAAACAGAGCATTACATCTTGGTTTACCTCATACTTTCTTGATCAAAGGACTTTGCTAGCTATAGTAAAAAAAAAAAGAAGAAACCTCTTAAACCTTTAAAAAAAACAAGAGCACATGCAACTTTTTCATGTCTTTCTTGAGAATGCCCATGTGCTTCAGTGTTTCAAAATTATTGCAATTATTGGTGCAATTAGACTTGGAAGGAAGAATGGGGTGCGTCCCAGTATTCAAAATGCACCCTCCTTTCCTCCACTACCACCTCCTGTCCTCCTTGCCCTGGCAACAGATCTTTGTGTTTTAATCTAATATTGCAGATTACATCTTAATTACATATTAATGGTTACATATTAATTAATGTCTTGACGCAAACCACAATGTCAGGTACATAATACTGGGACGCACCCTTGGTGTATGATAGGAAAATATTACCTGCAGTCTTGCATTTTACTTTACTTTTTCACCATTTTTTTCAAAGGGCAGAAATTTCAGTGCAAGGAAGCTTATGTCTTCAACTAAGTCCAGGCATTCCCCTGACATTGAATTCGATCATTTAGAAAAAACTTGGAACAAAAGGCATCAAATAACTCTTGAATAAGTAGGATACTGTAGACCAAGCTATCTGTAGTGGTTCGTGGCTGTTTTGTTTGGTTTTATTTTGCGGCTCTCATCCTGCTTTCCCGATTGTGAAGCAATCTGATTTTTTCCACATTCCGTTTCGTGGTTTGCCATCCTTATTATTGTTTTCACCTGGGCTTCTACCTGCAGGGTACTTAAGTTTCTCACTTCCGCTTCTCCGGTGCTTGATTGTCTTACGACATTGCATTCGAGCCAGGTATAGCCAGGTTACTAGTGACCTCCGGATATTAAACATTGTTTATGTTCAGGGGGGACTTGCTAGTTAGCTACTTAATCGGATATAGGATTTGTTTTCCTCCTGGTAGCGTTCTGCACTATCTATTTAGTACTTTGCTGTTCTCTCTGAGACAGTTTTTCTTTGTACTTTTGTTTTGGTTTTACACTTCTCCGGCTCTGAGCTAAGTAAACAAAAGAACACCCTCGGCTGCCTAAGTTTCCCGTTCCATTACACATTCTTGTTATAAATAATTGCGCTTTCCCTTTGGTTGTAGTGGATCGGCCTCTTTTGGAACGTCAAAGGTCACCATATAGATTCATTGTAAGACAACTCTTAGTTTACCAAACATATTTAAATAACAATTCTGCAATCAATTATTCAAACAATTCACACCTTACCCATTTCTTGTGGAAGGCTGTCCTGCATTGCAGCATCTTCTGAAATAGGTATGGGCAATATAGAAACTGAAAGTGTGAAAACACAAAACCTATTACAAATAGTTAATAAATGGCTAGTGTAATAATCATATATCCTCTACTTATTATCACATTCCCCTTAGTTGTCATATCCCCAAGTTTCCAGACCCATGTTCAACCACAATAGCCAGTATATTTCGATATAATGCTATTAATTTCCTCCATTTCCTTACGTCACGTGGCGCTGAAATGGTGACATGTAGTCCAGCTGTCTTTCGTGTTTGTGTTTGTTAATTTGAATGTGTTTTGTTGTGTCGGGCTTTTGTCTTTTGTTTTCTTCATGCGCTGTGTCTTGTGGGACGGGGAAGCGGGCTGTAGATTTTTCAGAGCACTCCTGCTGCTCGTTTTGATAATATTGACGAATTGTCTAGTCGATATAATTTTGTTTGTGGTCGTCATCATGGAGACACATTCGTAACATATACTTTGGAATGTCCGTTGGATCTGCAGCAACAAAGTTTACCATCACTCTTCACTGGAGTTGAGGATGTCGGGAGTGCAGGCAATTCTTCAAAAGGCAACCAGGTAAGGGAAGGAGAACATAATGCTGGGAAGGAGTGAGGCGACGACTGGGAAGGCTGACATAGTTGGGTGCTCCATTTCGACAGTGGACAGAGACCGCAATACTGCGTGTATGGAGAAAAGTCGTGGAGGCGGAGTTTGTGTGTTGGACTGCTTAATGACACTGGACATCTCGCAACAGCGGGGGCTATTTGTAATCATGGCTGTATTTCACTTTAATTCAATTAATTAGTTTGATTAATGCAATGATTCTATTGAATGTCTTTATTTGATATGTTTGTTTGTGTGTTGTGGGTCTGCCCCACTGTCTATGTCTTTTTTGTTGTTGCTGGGGCTACAACTGAAGTTCACTAACGGGAAAATAAAGGTTATTCTATTCTATTCTCTATCTCCCATACAATAGAAACTACCGAGAAGAATTATGCGGCTCACATGTCCCTTCTGCCCCTTCATTTACATCTCTGCGGAGGCAAATGACCATTTCTGCATGGAAATCCCCATACCATCTGGTGGGTGAATCCTATGATTAAATGATTGATGGATAGACAGGATTTAAAATATAAGACAAATCTTAAAAATATCAAGTCAGGTACCAGGCAGGCCTTTAGACATTTGGGGGGCAAAGCCATATGGCCTCAAGAATAATTGATTTTACAGGGGCAACAAGGCCACCTGGTGGGGCACTAAGGCTATCAACCAAATGCAGGGTTTGGACCCTGCTAAAAGTGTGGATATATTGTTTAAATAATTACAGTAGGTATTATTACTTGCCTATATATATTTTTTATTACCCATAACTTCTTATAACCTACATGCAAAAGAGAACACAATCAATTAAATTTATTACACAAAAGAGGTTGCATGATGTCAATATTTTTAGCAAACATCAGTAGGCTGGGAACTCATGTTATAAAACTGATGGATCCAGTCCACTGTTCCTATTAGGAAAAATAGTGTTCCAGCCATGACAATAATCCCGGTAAAT
This sequence comes from Ilyophis sp. 1 JC-2022, assembly GCA_022702515.1. Classification (NCBI taxonomy): domain Eukaryota; kingdom Metazoa; phylum Chordata; class Actinopteri; order Anguilliformes; family Synaphobranchidae; genus Ilyophis; species Ilyophis sp. 1 JC-2022. The sequence goes on from CM040396.1 coordinate 50,039,923, forward strand.
AGAATGTTTGCCCATCGTTTTAACATCATTACATGTTTGAACATTTTATATAGTGTAAGGTTAACGGGTCAATTTGTCTACACAAACAAAAGTTCCGGAAAATTGAAACGTGTAACGAGCAGTAGGCTACACTTCACCGGCGACAAATGGATGAAGAATACCTCCACCTGCTTTGAGTCACTTCACAGGGTTTCCGTGGTAATAATCAGACATCATGGCAAGATTTAGAGCGCCAAGGAAACATAAATCCCTGGAAATCAAATAAATTTTTACGTGATTAATGAGACACTCAATACAAATTTCTGAAATAATTTTGCCGAACAGATGCATGAGACACTCAAAAATGGCATCTATAATCGGCTACCCTGTAGGCTATAGCTATCGTCCAAGGTAGGAAAATAATTGTTTTTTTTTTTGATTCCCTGCTAACAAAATGATTTTGGTACAAAACAAAATGACGTTGGCTAACAAAATAACGGTTAACGGTTGATATGACTGCGCGACAAAACCAATAAGTAACAACATGAAGGAAGGAAACCACGGCGTACAAAAAATGTTTCCACGCACTGGTGAATACGTCGATGCATCACAGGTTTGACTTGCAGGCATTTCAGTCAAAGTAAAAGGGCAGTCCGGCCACAATGGCCGAAAGACTCGCAAGTTTTAAAGGCATTACGGCCAAATAGCAGGGCACTGACGGCCATGGCCGCCGTGTAATTTATGCTCTGGTACCAGGTATAAAAAGTTATTTAACGATATAAACAGTGTAAAAAATATTAAATGAATGTGCAAATGAACTTAATGAGCAGATATAGTGAAAAAGGGTGAACAGTGAACAGTATGTGCCAATGACAGATTAACTGGTTAGAATCACCCTTTAAGCTCACTCAAATCAGTGCCCTCCAGCCAGCAGGGGGCTGAATAAAATGGGATGTAAAATCTGATGATCCATTTAGAATGCTTCCTTTTACAAAACACTGAAGTAGCACTGGGTAATTGCATATACAGTGAATGTGAAACAATTACCTGTAATAATTTTTCAATAAACAAACAAAAAAAAAATACATTCTGTGTAATTTTGTCCTTGGCATGGTACATTGAGTGTGTGGGCAGGCATGTCTGTGAACTATCGCCTTCTGTGCCACACCTCACCAAGTTCTGACAAATATCTAGAGAGGAGAAAATTTAAGACCAATCATACCAGACCTATTATCCCGCAATACTCTTATTATACAGTAAGAGCCACTACGTTCCCCTGATGACAGAGCTTATTTCATTGTAGTTCTAAAGGTGTTGCCCTATTTTCAGTTTTGCTAAACTGAATCTTTGCATGTTGTATTTGAATTAAGTTTGTAAATCTTTTTGAATGACTTTGAGAATTAGAATAGCTCCATATATAGTACGTCCTATAACTCTCAGCTCACTGTCTTTATCCATCCAACGAATACATGGAAGGGACTCTGAAAACATGCACGACAAACGGGCTCGAGTAGGAGCGGAGTGTGCACAGTAATAAGAGGAGGTGAGGTCTCTAAGGACAAACAGTTGGAACAAGTGCTCTCAACTTTTTTGTTAGTGGATGATAATATTTTGCACTTGCAAATATAATACTGTAATGTTATAGCACTCCATGTTATATCCACATTCCACTACAAACCATTTGCATATGGTCAAAATGTTTTAGCGTTTCTTACAGCAATATTAGTTAGCCATAAATTGACAATTGGATAACTTATTTGACTTAGGCTACCTGTGAAACAATGCCTGCTGCACACATAAGCATGTGGAGTTTCAGGGTCCCACATTTTTGTCTTTCTTCCCGCCGACGCCTCACGTCTTATTGCTTGGATCGACATTTCTCATCTTATGGGCTTCGTTTTGCAGTTCGGAATCTTATAAAACCACAATTATGGGTTTTTTGCCTTGTTTGTAGTGCATCCCACCAAACAACAACTTTTTGGCATTTTTATGCTGTTCGCTAATGGATCGAAATGACAAGAAGGCACCAGCACGTCAAGTCAATGGAGGGAGAGAGGGGCCTATTTTCCCCCGGGATGGGTGGGGCCTATTTGCGCTCAGTGCACTGCGCTTAAGCGGCTGGCTGGCTATACATTTGTTATTTTCTTTCACATGAAGGAACTATTATGAAAAATATAATTATTGATTCAAATGAATAGTACCTAATGTAAAATATCAGATAGCAGCATATTATGCATATGCGACTCGCGAGGGGGGCCAGCGATTGTATCAGGGTGGCTGTGGCCACCCCTTGGTGGCGCCACTGGTGAGAGATTAAAGTGTTTGGAGGCTCCAGGGGTAGCAGTCCAAGCATAAAATACATGGGCTAAAACAGTAAAATGTACAATGCAGGGATGTTACATTACAAACAAATCACAGAAAGCCAAAGTCATAATATAATAAGTTATTTACTGGCTCCCTTCACAAAATGACCTAAATATATCAGCGGAGGGTCGCAAGTGTTGTTTGATCAATGGCAGTCATTCCACTCTTACCTCAATAGCTGCTGTGATTTCACACTTTCAAACCAAGCTGTCTGGCCCAGACTTTTTTGATGTTGTTGTTTTGGTGGTGTCGGGGAAGTGAGGATTAAGTAAAATGTGTTTTTGAATCCAGCAGTTCCAACAGTCAATGCCCTTGCTAAATTGCTCAGCACAACATGAGCAGCATTGTGTGCTAAAACCCCTCACGTAACCTACATTTAAAATATACAAACCCCAATTCCCCAAAAGTTGGGACAGTATGTAAAATGCACATAAAAGCAGAAAGCAGTGATTTGTAAATTCTCTTTTGCATATATTTAACTGAAAACAGTAGTGTGTCTCTCTCGAAGGCTGTAATCTAAACTAGATATCCGACAGTGGAAATGCTCCTCAACCCCAGGCATCTATGATTGATGCATCATAATAAATATAACAGCATAACAGTGTTTTGCATAGACTTGCTTATATAATGACTATCCTCTCTCCAGAAACTTTAGAGATGCTTATCTGTAAATGCTTAAGAGGTATAACAAAATTTCAGTGTCAGTGTATCAAAGTGTCTGGCTGCAAGATGGCCAATAGGTCATTTTTTTTTTAAAGTAGGTGGTGGGGGGAGCGGGTGGCTTATCTGCAAAAGAGCAGGTTAGGGTATAGGCCATTGTATATCTTAAACCTGAAGGATATTTCCTTCCATACTTAACCATTACCAAACGACTTCATTCAAAGGAGGCAAAATTCAGACTTTACTGAAAGTTGGGGAAAATACTGTAAAAAAAGATAAATATTAAATATTATAATAAAAGTGTGTCCAAATTGTTGTCCATGACAACGTTTCAACAGGTACTTCATTTAGACTTCCATGATGATGTAATTCAGCCAATTACCTTCTTGGAGAGATTTGAGAGATCCCTCATCAATGATCATTCTACTTGGAATATGGAAAAAACTGTAGAGGCAGTGCGTAAAATGAACACGCTCCAATCAACTGAAAAATAATTTCATCCGCTTATTCCATTTGATTACTGATGTATTTTCAATGGGTGAGGATAATAACTTAGCAACTATAATGTTGTGAAACTTTAAATTAATTTTAAAAAGCTGACTGATTGATTATGAACAAGAAAATATGGCATACCATGGCTGAAGGCAAGTCTCCATCTGATAGTCTGTAACAATTACAAGTGGTTTTAACAAAAGATGGACAAGATAAACACCTGTATAGACATAACTTCACAAATGGTCAAATGTCATGATTTAGATGCAGTACAAATAGAGACTGAATATACAGTCAAGCCGGAAAGTCTGCACACCTCTTTCACCTTCTCCACGTTTTATTACGTTACAGACATATTCTACAATAGATTGAGTTAATTCTTTGTCTCAAAATTCTACACAAAATACCCCATAATGACAAAGTAAAAACAGGTTTAGACATTTGTGCTAATTTATTAAAAATCAAGATGTAAAATATCATATGTACACAAGTGTGCACACCCTTTCATATGACACCCAAAAGTGAGCTGAGGTGCATATTGTTTCCACTGATACTGCTTGAGATGTTTCTACAACTTCATTAGAGTAAATTCAATTGACTGAACATGATTGGGGATTGCCAACACCTTCCTATATAAGGTCCCACAGTTGACAGTGCATGTCAGAGCAAACTCCAAGCCATGGGGTCAAAGGAATTATCTGCAGACCTCAGAAACAAGATTGTGTCAAGGCATAGATCTGGAGAAGGGTACGGAAAAATCTGAACTTTTTGGCCTGAATACCAATTGTCACATCTGGAGAAAACTAGGCACCGATACTCCCCATCCAACCTGATGGAGCTTGCAAGGATATGCCAAGAGGAATGGGCAAAAATGTCCAGAAACAAGTGTGCCAAGCTTGTAGCTTCTTTCCCAAGACGCCTTGAAGCTGTAATCGCTGCCAAAGGTGCAGCAACCAAGTATTAGGCTAAGGGTGTGTACAGATATGTAACCCCTAAATAACCTATTTTTGTCAGTAAAATAAAATTGCATATTTTCTAAAATATAGAAAAAAAATTTTTTTTCACTTCTTCATTATTAGCTATTGTGTGTAGATGTTTGAGGCAAAAAATGAACTCAATCTATTGTAGTATAAGTCTGTAACGTAATAAAACGTGAAGAATGTGAAAGGGGTGTGCAGACTTTCCGGCTTGACTGGACATCACAACATTGTAAAGATTAAAGTTAAAACTAGTTAAGATCAATTTCAAGTTTATGCAATGATCATAATTTGGCTTCTGAGTAAGGTTTTGTCAATTTAGCTAAATAGACTTGTTCAGGTAATAGCCAAATAATTATAATTTATCTACAATCTCGCTAACATTAATATTCGCTAGCTTACGTTAAATTACAGGCAAACAAGTAATTTAACGTTAGCTAGCATGCTAATTTAGCATGATTTGTATGCTGCTTGGTAGATTGTCAGCTACCTTTATTAGCATCAAATATATTAATTTTCCGGCAATATTTAATAACTGTACAATCCATATCTTAAGTTAAACGGTTAAATGACTTAAATTAATTAATAAAAATGAAAAGTAAACCACTTACCAGTAAATTCTTCAGTGTGGCCAAAGGGCCGTTCGTGAAAGAGACGACTGCAGTATTTGAAAAATAGTCCTGCCCACTTAGCGAGAATGAACCAATAGAATTTCTTCTGCCTCAGGGGTAGAGCTGCCTCCAGAACATGTTTGAGTTTGGATTTGGCTAATGTGCACCTTATACTGTCATTCCATTACTTAGGCATTCAAACCTCTAATGCAGATCTGCAGAAATGATAACCGATCATTGTATTCCTTCATTGAATCTGCCCCTTCGTTTCTTTGTTTATCTCCGCCCTCTGATCCTGTTGAATAAAATGCTCACACAGGAGTCTGCATATCAAAGCATTATAATAAAGTGAAAGAGTTCAACATTTGAAGCCCACTTGTAAGCCCACAATACAGCAAACAGTCTGCTTATACATTTAATTGGTTGCTGCACTGGTGTCTGCAGCTGTAATGGTAGTGAGTTCAATTCTATTGGGTTTTTGTGGCCTGTGGGGTCATTTATTGTGAAGGAACAATGCTACTGTACAGTACAAGTTCCATTGTAAAGTGAGTTACAGTATCACTTGCATAATTTCCAACATGGAATTATAGATGCCCATTGTCTTCATCTGAAACCAAAAAGCAACACCATGTTCTATTTTCCATATTTATAAGCCTAATACCACAAGGATCTCATTTGTGTTTACAGGAACTGGTGAACTGATTAAATGCTCTCAAAATCAACATCTTCCTTTCCGTCCTTTCCTTTATCCCACTTTCATCTAAATTATCTTACTGCCATACAAATTGTTCTTGCGTACACACAGAAACACACACACACATACAATTTTATGTGATGTCAGTATGTAATAATGGTTTATGTACTCCGTGATAAGGTACTCCTTGTACTTAGGCTTCATGTGCAGCAACTACATATCCAAGATTCTGGGCCAGATGGTGGTGTATATGCAATGATGTTCTCATAGTTATCATTAGCTAACTAACTAACATGTAGCCTACAAAATATAATCCACATTCAGAATCTGCCCATTTTGTGATGTCTAGCTAAACATCTAGCTAGCTATAAGTTATTAGGACTGAGAACAGATTTAACTACGATAATGATGATCAATACCATGTAAGCTCGCTAGCACGCTAGTTGTGAATGCTTGATGCAGAGAAATTAAAACAGATACAATGTGAATTTAAATAGTCTCTGAAGTAGCTTCACCTGTAGTGCTGATGTGAGCCTGTGCTGAAATGCACTAACAACCATCAGACACTGTGGCCTTCCAGGACTGAAGTTTCACACCACTGCTTTAGGGACTTCTTGTTTTTCATTTCAATCAAGTTTTTGAGCTGGGCATGGCAAATTATATTTAACAAAAATCGAGTCCAGCTATAAATAAAACTAACTCTCCTGGAAGGTTATCTATCCAGAAAGTCAGAGTGGGGGCCATTTAGCAACAATACTGAGCCGCTTAACCCCTTAACTAGCACCGGCCCCGGGCCGGAAATTGTTTAATTTCTTTGCATTCATTGATTTTTTTATGGGGAAATTTTCAATCAATCTGGTCACAAAATATACTTTTTGAAAGTGAACAATTCTATTGCTCTAAACCATTCTTCTCCATACGTTCTGAAAATCCCCAGATGATATGAATCATGGTAAAGTTGGTATCCTTATCCCAGCAAAAAAATAAATACATACCTGCAAATAAAAAAAATTTAAGCGAGAAAAAACAGTTTGAGCTTCTGTTACTTTGTTTCAGTAAAATTAACTCCCAGGGGTTGCCTTCCAGAAGTAACCAGCCAGGATTATGCCTGTAGTCAAAGGGGTTCAATAACAGTAACCACTTTATTTTCGGGCTTGTGTTCAAAAAGGTGTTGCTTGATAAGGGGGCAACCAGTGTTTTCTTTTATAACACTGAAAGTTTTTATGATTTTTGAGGCAATAATACACTATTGTAAAGTGGTTTTCTAATGAAGGAATCATTTTTCAAACGAGGAATAATATTGTGTTCCTGCACACAGCAAAAGAGCATAAAATAAGCTCTTTTTAACACAAACGCACCATAAGAGTCATTGTTATTCTACTGCAGCGTGAAATTGGGAACATGCTTCATGCGGTGACAGTTCAAAACACTAAAAAGAAGGAGAGAGAGAGAGACACAGACAAGGTGGAACATGAGTATGCCATTATATATCTACCAAAATGCTATGAATCATACGGTATTAATGTATGCATGTAATCTGCATAAAATTGTTGCAAGGTAGAAAAATAAGTTACTGAATATTGGTAGAATGGAACGTCGACTGGCGTGCATTTCATCAGCTTTGGGGATGGCCTTTGAAGAAGAAACGATGAAAAATGGAAAAATCAATGTTTAATTTCCCCCGTGCATGGAATTGCTGTTGTGGATAATGAATTGGTCCAAGAAGGTTCCTTGGAGTGGGACAAAAGATTTTATCGATCAAGTAAAGATTTTGAAAAATGTATAAAAGGGGAAGGGGGAAGAATGGGCTGTGGATTCCTCTGTGGGCCCAGGGGTTCCCAGTGAGCCACAGCATGTTACTGCAGCTGCTCTGCATTGTGGTACTACGACATCATTATCACAGCACCAATGTACCCATGCTATATTTGAGCCAATGTGATCCAGGCTCCCAAGCAGCAGGTCACCACCCATAAATGGCTCCCTCTATAGCATTCATTACACTACCAGCCCCGGCTAATTTCAGAAAGGTGTGGGAATGATAGGTTTAATCAAGACCTTTGCCAGTGAACAAGCTTTAAGTGCAGTACAGATTAGAGCACATTAAAGTAGAGTATATATTTATTGACCCAATTTGCTTTGCAGTGTGTTATGAAAATGACGCGTAAAATTAACACAGATAATAGCACAGAATTTACAAATTACGCAGTTCATAAATTTGCAGTTGAAGTTAAGTTTCACAACCCATATCATACCACAACACATAGCTTTGCTTATGTTTTAATTTAAAATGATAAATCCCAAGCTTCCTGCTGTTGCATGGGGTACTTTACTTTAGTGTCAGAGGTGGTCATATTGGCATATGTCTTATGTGTTTGTGAAAGGATATCCATGTGGGGTGGATGGTAATCCTGTGTGTGGGACAGGCATGAGGGACTCTTAACTGAAATGGATGATATGGGAGTATGAGAGGAGTATGATACAGCACTCTAGTGGCTCTCCAGCCTGAGGGTACTCTGGAGATAAGAGGTGCCTGCTTCCGTGGCTCATTACTGCCATGTTCAATGGAAAGGTCAAAGAGGGTATTAATGGGATGGTACAGAGAGTACAGCATCTACAATGGGGACAATGCACTCAAAAAAGGTTTATATCCACCCCCCAAAGCAATCTAGAAGGGTAGCGAAAAAATTGACATGGTATGTCACATTTTGGTTTATTTCTCTGCAGTGAAATCCAGAATATTTCAAGTACACTTTTGATGTGTGGAACAGGCTATGCAGGTGACCTAGGCTTGTCATGGCCAATTCAAAGAAAAAATGTATAGATCGTATATGATAAATAGTAATAAATCAGAGGCAATAAATAAAAATGGGATGAAACCTGCATTCTACATTTACTGGTAGGTCCATTTATTCCAGCTCAAGAGGACCCAAATGGGATCTTAATCTCCCTCACTGTGCTAGAACAAAATGTATACAAAAGTACATAGGAGGATGAGGCCTTCTGCTTTGTGAAGGCCAGGGAGAATACTGAATGAGTCTCCTGGCTTTTTTTTTTCTAGTAAGGAGATGTGTCTGAGCTCTCGGCTCATGACACAAGTTCCATGAATGATGGTCAAGTACACTAAATGGACACAGTACTGGCTGCCATGCACTGTAAATGAGGGCTGTCTGTAAACCTGCAGGAGAGCTATAGATGCTGTGGGTGATGGTAGCAATTTTTGAAACCAAAAAACATTTGAAGCTGTATTCAAAAAGCACAACTGGATGGAAAAAGTGCCTTGGCTACAGAGCTACAAGGCTCCAGGGCTGAGCTGGTTTAAATATGCGTGGTCTCTTGAAATCCAGTAACCTCCTCACGATAGCAGCAGCTTTTGGCAAACATTCAACGGTGAAGTGGATTCTTGAGTTCTGGCAGTCGATGGACGAACCCGAACAGATACCACTGACATATGGATTTCATTGCCTGTAGAGCTCTGCTTTGCTGTGTACCTTCATACATCATGGAGACAAATAGCTACTGGACGGCCCAAAAAAGCAACCCCCAAATGGGTGCCCCTTGCTTAGCCAGATTATGGGTATTTTCTTGGGTGATAGATTATATCATCTAGGTTCTACTCTCTGCTTCAAATGCCGGCATGAACACTTCTATTCTATGATTTGTCTGGTTGTCCCTGGCTGTTGTGGCCATAAACCCTAACTGGATAAAATGTTAGAATACAGTGTATGAAATTCAGATAATGTATGTAATCAAATACCACAAGAAAGTTCCTTGAATAATCTATCGTAGTCAAAATACATATTCATATAAGCAGTAGTAGCACAGTAAAAATGAGTAGTTGCAATAGTAATATATTATTTGCAATCCAATTTACAACATTAACAGATATTGCCATCAATCTATTTCCATAATCATCAAAAAACAGTAGCAGATGTGTCTCTATTTGTGCCACTAAATGGCCCATTATACATCTGTTTCATGACAGGACTAAATCTTGTGGAACGTGGTGAGTGTACAGAGGAGGGTCCAGCGCCATGCCGAGGCAGCCTGCCAGGAAGCCTTTTCTCAGTACCGTGTTTTATGGCATAAGGCAGGCAGATCGGCTGATACTGACTTCAGATTTCTAATTGCCATCATTGACAAAAATCACAAACATCACAATATTTATAGCATATTGTTCTCTGATAAATCTCTTGCCTCTACAATTTATGTGCGAGTATAAGTGTGAAGATAAAAAGTGGGCAAGATGATGTGAGAGAATGAGAGAGAGAGAGAAAGAATGAAAGATAGAGTGTGTGCATATGAGGGAGAGCATAATTTAATTACGCAGTGTGATAATTTTATAACCAGCCTCATTTCAGACACAGCAGACTAGACCTCCTGGGCAATTATAAATCATGAAGTGTGAGGGATTTCAACAGATTGCAAGGTGAGGCACCTTCCTTTATTAAAACGAAAGCTGATAGCCTGTCACCATCAATCATATCTACATTTGTTCTGTGGCAGTTTGTTATGGATTTCCGATAGTAATGGAACAAATACAAATGGCCCATCCGCATGCTCAGAATCACTTCCTAATATTTTTTTCACATTATTAGTCATCCTGCATATGACTTCTAATATCAAAGATACAGCCTCAAACTGAACATTACCATTCATAACCACCCCCAGTGGAGTTTACACCAGAAATTGGTCTCATCGGATAATCTTTCTTTGAAGAAAAACCTTCAGAAAGGATCCTGGATGAAACTATACATCTATGAATGCTCATGAATGCTGACCTCAGTAATAATGCATAAAATGCCATTGCCTCTGAAAGTAGGAAATCAACATTTATTTAGTAATATGCATGAGTTAATCCAGATCCAACCTATACATCTGTTTTGTTTTTCATCCACATTCTTATGTTCTAACACAGTTTGATTAATTAGGTTGATTTAAAAATAAACAGCAATGGAAAGGGAGTTTTTGCATCTCTGTTGGCTTCTGTTTAATCCCCTTGGAACTTTTATCTAGAACAGCAGCTCCTGCTAGCAGCAGGCAGAAATGAGTGGACCGAACGTTTTTAGTGCGCATAGAAAGTTCTGTCTGGAAACTCTTACTGTAGCCGACCATGGTCGGCAAGCAACCACACGTCTCATACTAAACCATTCACGTGCACACACCTCTAACGGAGCGCTTTTTAAGTCAATAATCAGTTCTCTCTGTTCTGCTTGCAGCTTTTTTTTTTTGCTGTCACCCTCCACCACGCCAGATTCCACCTGTTGTTTGGATCTGCTTTGGTTTGGGGGGTTTCTGGTCATCTTCTTTTTAGGGGATTACTACTCCAGAGTAGTACTAAAGCCGATCCATTCAGCGGCAAACCAAAATCATTATGCAGCACATTCATTCATTAACCTCTTTACGCAGCTGCCTAGTGGTCATGGCGCCGGCGCCAAGATTTTGCTCAACTGAGACATTCGTTGCTCCTGCAGCCAAACTATGATTGGGAACCACAATCTCCATGTTTTATCTTTATTGGTACACGATTCGGGCCACTCTGCCGATGATGCAAAGTTTCTAAGTGTAACTATTTTCCCATTGGCAAGTCCATTTAACAAGCAACACCCCAAACAGTCTCGCCTGCAACTGTATCTACCCATGCGTGACATAGTGGACAATAGCGTCTATGTGTGAGTTCATAAATATATTTATTCATCATATAAAATTTGAATTCCATCATAGCAACAAGATAACCCCAACAATAGCCTGATCATATGCCAAAAAAGCTGTGAAAAGCCCTGCTCACTCAAATGCAAAATACATTGAAATACTTTAATTTCTGTCATTATACCACATCATTCTACTATGAATATCTGCTACTAAATATGAAATGATACCATAATAATATACAATCCTACCATTGGTTTTACACATAGAGATGTTCCTTTCAAAATTCAGTCGTCATTTATTGTCTTGGACAAGAGGCTTGAGAAATACACACCAGTTTAGCACGTTATAACGCTATGTGGAACGTCTGCATGCAGAACCCCCATATACCCTACCAACATAAGTATTTCACGTCATTCCGGTTTTACAGTTTTATCCGATAGAGGACAGTATATTCTTTTCAACTGTGTTTGCAATTTTTTCTGGAATGCTTTGAACAATAAATTACAGCCCAGCGTAATATAATTTTTTTATCTAGTCAATGCACCATGACGCAAACAGCTTCAGAAAATACATTCGCTGACGGGCATTTTTCGTCCTCGATATGAAAAATATGGTGGCTCTATTTTGTGCAAAACACAAAAACAAAATGAAAAACGGAAAAACAAATACTTTCGGCTCTGAAGTGCAGATAGAGCTGCTGAAGTGCAAAACGCAAAAACAAGAAGAAAAAACAAAAACTTGCAGCTTTGAAATGCAAATCAATCAAATCACAAGCATAAGTAAACACGAGCGCCGCTGAAGTGCACTGCCCTCTGTCCACTCAGACCCCTGCCTACTATGTAGCAAGCAGTGTGCAAAAGAAATCCAGCAAAACATTTTCCAAACTATTGAGGAAGTAGATTGTTATATATATATTTTTTTAAATATTATTATTGAGTATATCAATCAGTTTCCATATGACAGTGGTGTTACGCACCGTTGTTTTGTGGAGTCTGCGTGCCTGTGTTTTTTCTAGGTGCAGATCAGATGACTACAAGCTACAGCTACTACAAGTTGTAGGTTTTACTTCCCGAAAGTGTCGTATGAGTGTGCTCCTGATTCAACAAAACCATAGAAATAAGGATTTCATCCTGGGATTTTAAGTGCCCCCATTTGTGAGAAAAAGTCACCCAGAGATAGATTTGGAGACACTAATGGACAACAGGGTACACTGCCTATATTTTGCATCACAGATCTTTAGTAGTTCTGCATATCATCCTCAGATTTTGCACACTTGTGGACACGAAGTTTATGATCCAGGAAATGTATAGATTTACCTGTTTCACATATGTAGTATTTCATTGCAAACTAAATTTTTTTTTGCATTTGTGGCAGTTTATTTTGATTTAAATTATGAAAATAAACATATATAAAGTTAGTATTGTAAATGGTACAACTGTCTTGTTTCATTTGAGCCATTTGCTAAGTTTCTATGATGCTCACACCTGGAGTTATAAAGCCTCAAACAGAGCACCGCTAAATACCAAATTTGCCATCTGCGCGAAGAGGTTAAACATGTTATTTAAATACGTGAGTTTGTCCTGACACAAATAAAGGTGCCCAGAAGGAATCTATTACCACTGTTAATACTGATGTGTAACAATGGTTTAGAACACCAGGGGCTCTATCTTGGCGCTTGGTCTAAGCGCATGGCGTAAAGTCCATTTAGGGCATATCCAAGTCCATTGTTGCTAGTTTACCGGCGTGTATTTTGGGCGCTAAGCACGACGCAACGCGTGAATGGGCTGAACTTAGTCTCTTCATTAATTATAGGTGTGTCTTGGGCGTGACATGCAATAAGCCAAACAAAATGTCCTATCCCATTCTCTTTAAAAGCCTGCTTTTTCACCTTGGCGGATTGCTTGATGGCGAAACAGACATGGTCATGCGTGTTTAGTGCGATCAAGGAATAGGCTAAATGGATCAATAGTATGATCAATATTATTCGGACTTAACCATTAACCTATGTGTTCCCAGTAATTACCAACATGGCTGTTGTTTTACAAAATATATGCAGTTACATTTAGTTAAAAAGACCTGCAACAGCTAAGAATAAGCTATCGATGGCTTCAGTTTCACCTTAGAAAATGTAAAATTAGCCTGCTTGTTCAATGAATTGTGTTTGATTATGCAATGAAAGTGTCAAACATCAATTCCATGAGGCTGTTCTCATGGAGTTCTCAAATTTCAAGCTTTATCCGAAGTTCATTAGGCTACCTGCATAGTAATATTGATTAATAACATAAATACCGTTATTTTGCCTTCATACACTAAATACAATAAAGCTGTCAGGTTGGCAACCCATATGTTCACGCATATTTCCCCTTGTTTTATAATGTCCTGCTTATGGAAATGCGACCAACCTGTTTTACTCGTAGCATAATTCTTTAAAACAATCCACTTTAAGACCGTTAAACTTGCGACTTACAGTAGAGAAACAGAGAACATGCAGAGCACATGCAGAGAATAGCATTAAAATTAATTGTGAATGAATTTCACAATTTTCTCATTTCTAGTTTCTAATTTGACGTTTAGTTTTCTTCTCGTTTTGTTCAGTTATGGAATAACAGGTGAAACCAGCTGGGTTTTAATAAGCTGAGAGTATGGAAACCTTGTCACTGTAATTAAAAAATATGAAGGACGAAGAATACTAAGGTTCAAATTCAGTTAACATGGTGACATTTATCTCTGTCTTCCAACCATAGTGCTATGGAAAAAAACCTTATGCACAGCGAATCTGCTGTAGCTTAGGCTATTTGAAAAACAATAAATGCAATATTCACTTGACAAGGTTTTGAACTTTTTTCAGTAAAAACCATTCTATTTACTTACAAACTGTAGGCCTAGAGAGCTGTATTGTAATGACATCTGAAGCGCATTTTCAGAACTGAAATGTCCGTCTATTACAGTGCACGAGTTTTCTTTTGAATGACAATTTGCGCATTAGGTGTAAATGACAATTTGCGCATTAGGCTTGATATAGGTTTTATCAGCAAATGGAAAGCCATTTTTAATGCATAGCCATTGTCCCGTAATAGAAGATTGTCCCCCCATAAGATTACAGGAATTATTGGCAAATATAGGCTAAGTCTAGCTTGATCCAGGATAATTGCGAATAGTCTATAGCCTATACATGTACCCTTACACGTACCATCGCACATCGCCTGGATGTTGATGGAGTGGGAGGAAGGCAATTTAATTCGGCATTCCCCTTCGCTGAGGGAAAGGTAGCTAGGCTATGTGGTCTTTGACCTATTATTATGCATTTTTTAAATATATAGCCTACACATAATAATATTTCACATTGTAATCTTGATATTTTTAGTCATGCTTCTGCACGCCCCTGTGTGTAACAGACAGGAGGGTGTACGCGCGTTGGTCACACGCCTATGTAGACGCACTTATATGCGCCGTTAAAATAACATGTAAACAACAGCGACATGACTTTAGACCAGGTTTGTGGTGTTTTTAGCGCAAGCGCTTTCTGCTGCCTCAAGATAGCAATACCTGTACATTGTTCTTGTACCTGTACATGGATAATGACAATAAAGTTGAATCTGAATCTGAATACGCCAAAAATAATCCTGGCCACACCTCATTTTAAGACCAACACGCCCAGGAGGAACTATGTTAAAGCTATGTTGTTAACATCAAACAGAACAGCCACCGCAGTTGGATGCTTTAGAAGGCATGGAGTTACTTCACAATAAATAGTTCAGCCCTGGAATTATATTCACCTGACTCATTGAAGCCCTTTAGTAAATCACCTTGGTCTGGGCCTTAGTAATCTTTTTTAAAAGTAACAAAGAATAATCCAAAAGTGTTTTGCACGGGGCCTTTTTGCTTTTTTTGATTTTATTTTGAAAACTAAAAATTCTAATAAAAATTAATCTTGCTTTAAAATTTGAAGAAATGTGTCATGTTTAAATCACTTCATGATTTATTTGTACCATTTAGAGGTCAGGTTAGCTTTTGCACCCCACTGCAGATCATCTATCAACATGCAAACGATTAGTATCTACCATGTGGGCTAATTAGGTCTACCATGTAGGCTACAATAATCCATTAACAACATGTACCATAATCCATTTAAAAATGGAAAATTTAACAGTTAAATGTATTTGTAATTCATGGTAAAAGGAAAATTACTGAATCCAGGCCTATGTGTTTCTTTGAGCTAAAATGGATGTGTTTGTGTATGCATCTTCTCTCTAGATTGAATTATCTTATGGTTCATAAATTCTTATACATTATCAATATCAGTTACCCATAACAAACACAGTACAAAATGAAATTAAATCTCAACGAAAAACGTTTTCAATGTACAAATATGCAAAGATACTGATGCATACAAAGCACTGTAATAAAACTAGCAAAATCTATGACACTTTGATGTGACACAGTTTTAATGATCACATTCCCATCAGATGGTCAGATAAAAAAAGCACAATTACATTAAATTATTTAGAAAACATTGGGTAGCATTGCTTTGGAATAGAATTTGTTTAATTTGTGTGAGCTAAGATAGCCAATATTGGTTGTTGTAACATGGTCTCATTTTGATACCAATATGTTTAATGGCAGTCCTAGATTTTGCTAGTTTTATTTCAGTGCTTTGTATGCGTAAGTAACCTGGCGTTTTCATATGTTGAAAATGTTTTTTGTTGAGATAAAATCTAGTATGTACATACTCTACATACAGAAAAAATAATATATTTTTATTCTGTCCGCACAGTAAATGAAATGCCCTAAAACTGTACTTTCTATGCCTTTGTGTGGCAGGCTGATTATCATGAGGTAGTGAGAAATAACTCTTTAGAGAGGTTGGAATGACACAGGACTGACCTTTCTGCACAACACTGACTGGAATTCTGACAGCAAAATACTATGCAGGTGCTAAGTCTGGATGGATTTGTACACCAATACAAAATTGCATTCCTATGGCAAAACAAAACAAAAAAACCGAGTATGAATCTTACATCATTCTTAACTCAAGCTCCATATTTGTACTACCAAGGACAAGAGGTCAAGTAAAGTGCATTTAAGTAATTTCCAAAATGTTTTTGTATTTGACATGGCCTTTGCTGATATTAATGGATGGCATGCTTTGAGGAGGCAGGAAATGCCACCAAAATTCCACCAGTGAACACATGATCCCACCCTGACCCAGGCAGCAGGACATGATCTAAAATTGTCGAGTGAGTATTTAGCTGTTGCTGGCTGACAAGATTGTTTACATGCTACAACAGTAGCAGGGAAGAGATTTGGGGGGTGGGGGGAATTAGTCTGAAATATAATGTTTTGAGTATATTTGGAATGTACAGTGCCTGAGGGCTGGCTTCTGATTATTATTTTATTCAGATTATTTTTATTCAAACAAAAATTTACCATCAGGTAGACTTTTAGTAATGGAATGGAAACCAAAAAAGCTTACAAATTACCATCCATGAATACACTCTTCCAAAGCACAAATGATTGGGTGGCAGCTACAATTGGCACATAGATTAATATACCTGTCTGATATATGCAAATCATTTCTTTAATGGTATTTAAACACTACCCTGTCATTAGGGTTTAATGCACTAAACATTTCCATATTTACATGTTAATCACTTTGTAATACATAATGTGCTGACTTGGTATGGAACTTTGCACTCTAGAGGTGTGATTCAAAGGCTTCCTGCATATTTTAGACGTATAATGGTTTAAAGAATATCATTTGGGTGTAATTATGCTTTGGAGATCAGCTCAGCAGCTCCGACGACATTTGGATGAATTACGGAATGGAAACACGGTAATGGTCACTGTTTTAGAATTACGACCATTTTGAGTAGATCAGAAAATCTTGTGAGTGTGTAACTTTCTTAAAGAGGAGCTGTGACACCAGTCGTATTTCACAGCTACGATGCACTTATTCCCCAATCGTCATGGTTTAATTGCACTCTTCTCCACATTAATCAAGTGGAAATTGCGGAGTCATTTACATATAATTCCATCTACGCTAACGTGTCCCAGTGAAAAAGTGTGGGGCACTATATTTCACATTTATTGTCCCAGATGCCCAAAACGAGACAAAGGCCCCAGCGCGATTTGATGGCTGCATTGATGGAATGTAAGGCAATAAATTCCTCTGAGTTCATTCTAAAACGGTCATAAAATAAAGATTATCATGAGGTTATAAACGGTAGCCCGGAAGGATGGCAGAACATTTTATTAAGACAGGTCATTCCTATCAGACAGATAAAAAAAGAAAGGAAAACGAACTGCTTTTTTCTCCTATCACTGCGTTGGATTTTGATATAGAAATCGGTTTGGATTTGAAGGGCTTTTGTACAAATTTCTGACTGATCTCATTCAGAGGCACAGAAATGTATTAAACATCATTACAAAAAAAGATATAATCCAAAATAAAGATATAATTTCATTCATTCTCAATATCAAGTTATTTTTATTCATATCAAAGGATTTTAAGCATATGCATATTGCAATATATTTATTATTGCATAATGTAAAATACATTGTGTAACCTATAAATCGAATTGCGCGTGTGTAAACCTGGAAAAATGTATTGTCAGAGTAAAACACCTAATTCTGTAATGAAACTTATTGTAAAGAAGGGGTTAACATTATATTGCAACTATTATGCCACACATTCCATAAAAAGTTTATAAAAGAGAACAGAATTTAAAACCCTAATTAACTATGCTTATTTCCAAAGCTTGCACGTTAGACACTACTCTATATAACCGAACATCTGTGATTCATCCTGTAAATGGTAATGTAATTGGTTCAACATAAATCTATCCACGACATGCACATCCCCGCTGGGGGCAATTTAAACATTTTAAGCCATTCGTTTATTCACATTGAAACCCATTTGCGAGGAAAGCTTTAACAGGTTTCTATGGGTTTCTTTGTTCTATCTGTGAATTTGCCTTTTTGAACACTGACTATAGAGAACCTTCTCTTTATTAATTGCTGAATGCTGCCATAGCCAGGTCAGTCAATGCATACAGCATAATCAAATAATTGTAATTATGTAGCTTTCCCAGGGAACTGTAAAATAACCTGATGTAAAATTATGCTGTCTGAACAAAAGATGCAGTCCAATTGTGAAATGATTGTCAAACCATTGCTGAAAAGCATCATGGAAAAGCCACTGGGTCACATGAACACCTGAAGGATGGCCATTCAGACACATGACATCTCGTTCTTCCTAATGATGCACTTTCAGCAATACACACTGCTTTTTATAAAGAATTTTAGCCTGTTCTAGATTAACCATTTAGGACATACCAGCCTTCCTTTTCTTTCCTCCTTAATGAAAATAGACTAAAGGATTTATCATCTCAGAACAACAAAAACAAACAAAAAAAACACTTAAAAATTACTTTATTGGTTGTTGTGTTGAACATGGCCAAGTGTTTGTTTTAAAAAAAATATATGTGACCCGCAATAATGAGTCGGATGTCGCATAATGTTTACACATACAGGGCGATTGAATGTAACATTTTTTGTAGTTTGTTTTGCTTCTTTTATATCCATATTCTGAGATAAAACCGAAAGAAGTATTGATTTTTATTCCTAAAGTTGTTTTATTAAAGAATTTTGTTGACTCTTGTTTCAAGTACATTTTTTTGTTCGATGTGATGCGTAAAATTTGTGCGTTTTCGCCCTTCTTGCGATCGTCTTTATATTCACCCCCGTTACATTTTTGTGTCATGGTTTTTGGCAACCTTCGCTGTTTTCTGGGGTCGTTCTTTCTTTTGGTGGAGTCGGGGCACTCTATCAGATTTTTTGTCTTCCGTTCCGGTGTTTTCATCTCGCCCGGCAATTATCCTCGCACCTGTTTTGGTTTTCCTGCTGACTATATATAGCTCAGGGTTTCCTCTTTCCGGTGCTTGATATTGTCTTTGCTATTTGACAATTAAGCCGGTAAGGTATAGGTAGTTACAAAGCGACCTCTTCACTTTTAAGCTTGCTTAAGAGATATGAGGGACTTGCTTGTTTGTTCATTAGAGATTTTCCGTAGTTGAATTTGTTTTTCCCTTCTGTTCTTTCTGTCCCTCGTTTTGGTTTGCACTTCTGTTCTCATTGAGACCCTTATTGAGAGTGAGAGACTTCTTTTTTTTTCCTGTTTTGCTTCTCGTTTGTTTTTATACCTCTGTTTATATTGCTTACTTGTATTGTAAGCAAGAGTTTTCTTTTCTTTTCTCTATATTCTTTTCATTGGGTAGTTTTGATTTGTCTTGTGCCTGGAGTGTTTTTCATTCTGCATTTTTTGTTTGTTATTTCCCTCTCCTGGGGCCACATGTATAAACAGTGCTGAGCAGAAAAATGCCCTCAGAAAGCCGCGTAAGCGAGTTTCCACGCATAAATTAAGAGAATCGGGGTACCTCCGCACATGCTGGACACTATAGGTAAGCAATGTTTGGAGTCAGTGTGATATGGCGACACCGTGAAAGAAAGGCAGAGGGAGAAAATGTAAGACTTTGCAAAAGCAGATTTCCGACTTTCTCCCTGAGCATACTTTTACGCATTGTTTTACTCACATTGTTTAATACATGTGGCCCCTGGTGCGGACCTGTCCGCTTTATTGATGTATACTACGGTGTACACTTTGAGATTTCTTGGCTGTTGCATTTGGTACCTGACACTCTGACACACACCTTACATTTTGGTATCAACCGAAAGCTACAACTTTCCTGTGTCCAAAAAGCTTGTTTTTCTCTTATGTGGCTTTTTGACATTTGTGAAAAATATATTATTTTAAAAAATCATTTTAAAAATCTATGCACTCCAACATACACCAATTTGAAGCTTATTATTTATGCTCTTTCAAGCCATATGAATAACTCCCTTTTTTGTTAAAAGTGATCACATATAATAAAATTGATCTTTCATACAGCCAGGGCGTTGTGCACCCAAAACCTTTTGAGGCGGCACAAAATGTGGATGGTTTATGCCCACAATACCAATATTATTTTCTTCTATGATTTGTTTCTCCTATTGTATTGCTAAGAGTGACAGTATTACACTTCCAACAGTAACAATACACAGCCTAAAAAACATTAATATTTCAACAAGATATCACGCTAAATTGTTGTACTGTAAATCTATCAGGACAACAATAATATTTAGTTTACATTAATTAGCAAAGCCATTGGAACTTTGGAAGAGTAAGTGGATCTGTACTGCAACTCAATTCCCATACTTTCTTTCACGGAGATGAAGAGCTTTATGCGACTACATGCAAATATCAAATATTATGCGTCTTAAATTTATAATAAAATAATGTGTGTGTGTGTGTGTGCATGTGTGAGAGAGCGCAACCAAAAGTGGTTTAAGGGAAGGGTCTTAGGTACCTACCTTAATGTCTGTCTACATGCCTCCAAAAGGCATCCCTCATTTTCTTGCTCTCACTGACTTGGTCCTTTCTGCCTCAATTGCAATGACCATACGGTCAGAAGAAAAAAAAAAAAAACAAGAGGCCAAGCACAGCATCATTAATCTAGTCTCTGTAAAAACTCATGTCCTGTCACATTAGCTAGCAAGCTACCTTAGATAGCAAACATTTGCTAACTAGCAATAATAAGTTGCTAGCAAAAAACATAGCAAGAAAACGTGCTGCCAGATGTGAATTCAAAACACAGATCTGCAGGGCTTTTCATGCAACATCTTGAGCGGCTTTAACTTAGTCATTGAACATACTTCAAGCACTGCCATGTTGCAGTGCACTTTGCTTCATTTTATTGGCATAATTGATTGTTTTTCTCAGTTTTCATGTGTTCACCATGACAGGAAAGGATTTTTGTGGCGGATAATCAAACGTGAAGGTAGGGGGATCAGAAACATGTCACTCACGAGTGAGGACCAATAAAGGGAATAACAAAATAAATGCAAAGAAATAAAAAACAGGAAACTAATTCCTTGTGGCTAAACAGCCAAATGAAAATCAACCCACTAAAATAGG